>JBBDGP010003906.1:17500-189675 GCA_037952835.1 Lithobates septentrionalis
GCTCAGCGCCAATAAGAGTTTTCAGAGCGACCCGGCAAGCCGCGACCTGGAGCTGATCGCCGCCACTCTGGTCGATGCGGAAAACGCGCAAGCAAAAATTCATCTCTTATACGTTGATGTGCTCATTGCAAAGGGTGAGTCCTAGGCAGGTGAGACTACAGGGTGGGGGGGGACAGCCCTCAGGTACAGGTGTATCTGCTCCCACTCCCAGCAGTGATGATCTCATTGAGGCCAAATTCAGACCTCAGCGTTTCGTAGCTTGAAGCTCAGAGCTCCAAAACACTGGAGGATTAAAAAAAATCTATTATTTTCTATTATGGAGATGGTTCACATGTCCAATACAAGTGCCATGAAGACAAACGCCTAAGACTCCAAAAAGTTCTGGAGCTTTTTTTTCGTAGCAGATTGATCTGTTTTTTAAGCATTTTTTGTTCCATAGAAATGCATGGAAACGCTTGATTCGAAAGTTTTAGTGTGTTTTGTCATGTGTTTTTCTGCTCAAATGCAATAATTAAATGAAAATGAATAATAAAAATTATAATGAATAACTGATAAAAATAAATTAAATAAAAAACCCTTAACTCTAATCTAATCAAATAAATAAATTGAATAAAAAACCCTCAACTCTAATCTAATCAAATAAATAAATAAATCTAGTCTAATAAAAAACCCTTAACTCTAATCCTAACCCCTAATCCTAATATTATCCCCTAACCTTTAACAAACTTTAACAAAATAAATAAAAAAATAAGTAAACAAATATTAAATAAAATAAACTCCTACCCCCTAACCTTTAAACCCTTAACCCCTTACAAAAAAAAAGTTAAACATTTAATAAATAATAATAAACAATAAAAAAAGAGGATGAAAAAGTTGAAAAACATAGCAACAAAGGTTGAATTTTCTAATTAAAAATCGCGGCAATTCCACCCAAATCACCAAGTGTGAATGGGGCCTGAAATCCGAAATCCTTGAGATGTTTCTACAACTTGATTAAATCCAGTTGATTGGTCATGATTTGGAAAGGCACACACCTGTCTATATAAGATCCCACAGGTAACAGTGCATGTCAGAGCACAAACCAAGCCATGAAGTCCAAGGAATTGTCTGTAGACCTCCGAGACAGGATTGTATGGAGGCACAGATCTGGGGAAGGGTACAGAAACATTTCTGCAGCATTGAAGGTCCCAATGAGCACAGTGGCCTCCATCATCCATAAATGGAAGAAGTTTGGAACCACCAGGACTCTTCCTAGATAGGGCCGACCGGCCAAACTGAGCGATCAGGGGGAACGGCCTTTATTCAGGGAAGTGACCAAGAACCCCGATGGTCACTCTGACAGAGCTCCAGCGTTTCTCTGTGAAGAGAGGAGAACCTTCCAGAAGAACAACCATCTCTGCAGCACTCCACCAATCAGGCCTGTATGGTAGAGTGGCCAGATAGAAGGCACTCCTTAGTAAAAGGCACATGACAGACCGCCTGGAGTTTGCCAAAAGGCACCTGAAGGACTCTCAGACCATGAGAAACAAAATTCTCTGGTCTAATGAAACAAAGGTTGAACTCTTTGGCCTGAATGGCAAGCGTCATCTCTGGAGGAAACCAGGCACAGATACCATCCTTATACTTAAGCATGGTGGTGGCAGCATCATCCTGTGGGAATGTTTTTCAGAGGGGAAACTGGGAGACTAGTCAGGATCGAGGGAAAGATGAATACAGCAATGTACAGAGACATCCTTGACAACAAGAGGCTGCAGTCGTCTCTGCACTACTTTGAAGCCAAACAAACACAAATTGCGCTCAATCAGCTTCTTCCCCAGTCAGTGAAGCCAGAGATTGACCCCTCTGAACCTGGAAGTGAACATAGCTGATCGCTTCTGGGTTCATTCAAGGGGGAGACTGGGTGGGTCATGTCTATGAGTACATACCCTGTTTCCCCAAAAATAAGACCTAGCGTGATTGTCGGTGATGGCTGCAATATAAGCCCTACCCCCCAAATAATCCCTAGTTAAAGTCCTTGTAGGTCCTTTTTTTTAGGGTAGGGCTTATTTGGGGGGTATGGCTTATATTGCAGCCATCACCGACAATCACGCTAGGTCTTATTTTCGGGGAAACAGGGTAGAAGTGATAATTTCTACTAGAAAGCCGGCAGCCAAGAGTGAAAATGTAATCTCCTGGCTGCTGTAGCAGTTTACATGCCAGCGCTGCCATGGACGTAGCATATATACGCCTGTGGCAGTGAAAGGGTCAAGGCACAAGAATATGCAACAAGAGGCCGCAGTCCTTCAAAGAGGTCATGTGAGAAGCCCACAGAGTCTTGATTTAATGGATTACATAGCATTCAGATTAAGGCAAATGGGGAATTTTCTGACTGGCAATGGAAGATCACTGATTGGTTTCACTAGTTACCTGCCGTGGCTGTGGATATTTTCTGCATATATTAGTACAGAAGACCTCCAGTGATAATTAGACACGTCCTGGGTCACGTCTCTTGGCATGTGAGGATGGTACAACCAAATCACAGGACCGTATTTTCGTAGACGGCGTGAACCAGAAGTCACGGCAAATTAGCAGCCGGCCATAACGTATATAAAGGTTCCCTATACCGTGGCGGATGTGTACCCTAGAGCAACGTCCTAAAACGACCGTCATAAAAATCAAGCAGAGTAATGGAGGTTCAGCCGTAAAATTGGATACCTCCTTCAAAGTTTAAGAAGAAGAAGGAAGAATTGAGTCCGGCCAGGGAGAGAATAACGAGCAAAGAAAAGTGCACAAAGGAGCAGCAACTGAAAGAAAAAAAAAATAACCAATGCTGAAACACACCGTCCAGTAAAGGGGACAGAATTAAATCCTGCTATCCAACACATTCATAAAATAGAGGCCATATAATAAAATAATAATAATTTTAAAATATATTATTAATTAAAAATAATAATAATAATGAAATAGAGGTCAAATAATAAAATAAAATACTAATGAAAAAATCACAATAATAAAAAAAAATTATAATAATAAGAATAGTAAATAAAAATATTAGTAAAATAGAGGTCATATAATAAATAATAATAATAAAAAATAAAAATTATTAATAATAATAATCATAAAAAAATAATAATCAGCGTCACCCTTTACATTGGGGTCCCCAATAGAGTCCCCCCTAACGTCAAGGTCCCCATTAGAGTCCCACCTTACATTAGAGTTCCCATGGGAGTCTCCCCTTACATCAGGGTCCCCAGGGGAGTCCCTCTGTACATCAGAGTCCCCTCTTACTTCAGGGTTCCCATCAGAGTCCCCATTACATACAGAATACAGAATACTTTATTACTCCCAAAGGGAAATTGGGAAATTGTTAATCATCTAAATCTCTCCTTACATCAGAGTCCCAATCAGAGTCCCTCATTACATCAGGGTCTCCATCGGAGTCACCATTTACATTGGGGTCCCCATCAGCCATCAGAGCCCCCCCTTACATCAGGGTCCTCATCAGAGTGCCCCCCCCCTTACTTCTGAGGTCCCCCTTAGAGTCCTCATAACATCACATTCTTTCCTTACATCAGAGTTCCTATCAGAGTCTACTTATTTCAGGGTCCCTATCAGAGTTACCTCTTTTTTAGGGGTTTTCATCAGAGCCCCCTGCCATCAGCGTTCCTCCTAACTTCAGGGTTCTCTTCAGAGTCCCCGTTACATCGGTGTCTCCCCCCTACATCAGGGTTCCCAGCAGAGTCCCATACCTCCCAACTGTCCCTGATTTCGAGGGACTGTCCCTGATTTGGAGCAATGTCCCTCTTTCCTCTTCATTTGTCCCTCATTTTGGTCTGATCTCTATAGATGTATATAAAATGCACTTTTTATCTATCAAAAAGTGTTTCCCAGTGCTAAACCTTTCATCTGATTTCTAAATTGCTGCATTTGTAAATTCCAGAAGCCAATATAAAGGAATAGTAGTGGTTAAAAAAAAAAGCACTTGTGGGTTCAACCAATCTTGTTTTTTTTGTACAGTTCTCCTTTAAGGGGGCGTGGCCAGGGGTGTGTCCTGTGCCTGTATACTTTTGCTGATAGGTGTCCCTCATTCCCATCTCAAAAAGTTGAGAGGTATGGAGCCCCCCCTTTACTGTTGGGGAAGTGGAGACTGTGCACATACATGAATTGGTGGGGGGGAAGGGGGGGACTGTGCACATACATGAATTGGTGGGGGGAAGGGGGGACTGTGCACAGCTGCTGCAGGCCGGATAAAATCTTGTAGTGGGCTATATGTGGCCAGCAGGCCGTAGTTTGGAGTGTGCGGTGAAAACCAGAGTAAGCCGCGTCAGTCCACGATAGGATTTCGATACAACTGTGCCAGACTGAAGGGAAGGCCGGTGGGAGGATTTAAATAAGTTTCGTCTTCTGCTTTCACCCCCAGAGAATCACGAGGAGGCTTTCACCCATCTGAAAAAGTCTTTCACCAACAGCGCCATCGATGAATCGGCCAAGGCGCGGTACGGAATTCTCCACGTCAAGTGTCGCAACGTCCTCGCCGCCGCCCAGGAACTCTCCGCGCTGGCTGGGAAGAATCCGAAAGAACTGGAGACTCTGGTGAAGTTCCTGGATAAGAGGCAAAGACAAAGCCTGTCACAGGTAAGGGCATAGAGGGCAACCTAAATATTAACCCCTTCCTGACCAGCCATGGTGTCCCTTTAACAGGGTCTTTATGCCAGAAGGGGGGGATGGTCAGGAGCTGGTCCCTTCGGCTACCAGTCATTCGTTTTGTGCACTGGTCCAAATCATTTGGTGGAGGGGGGATTATGGTGGGGGGTTGTTTTTGAGGGGTTGGGCTTGGCCTCTTAGTTCCAGTGAAGGGAACTCTTTAGACGTCAGCATACCAAGACATTTTGGACGATTTCATGCTCCCAACTTTGTGGGAACAGTTTGGGGATGAGCCCTTCCCGTTCCAACATGACTGCACACCAGTACACAAAGCAATGTCCATAAATACATGGATGAGCGAGTTTGGGGTGGAGGAACTTGACTGGCCTGCATAGAGTTCTGACCTCAACCTGATTAGAACACCTTTGGGATGAATTAGAGCGGAGACTGCGAGCCAGGTCTTCTTGTCGAACATCAGTCCCTGACCTCACAAATGCACCTCTGGAAGAATGGTCAAACATTCCCATAGACACACTCCTAAACCTTGTGGACAGCCTACCCAGAAGAGTTGAAGTTGTTATAGGGTGGTATAAGGGTGGGCCAACTCAATATTGAACCTTACGGACTAATGCCCCGTACACACGATCAGAAATTCCGCCAGCAAAAGTCAGATGTGAGCTTTTGGTCAGAAATTCTGACCGTGTGTATGCTCCATCGGACTTTTGCTGGCAGAATTCCAGCCAGAAAAATATTGAGAGCAAGTTCTCTATTTTTCGGTCGGAAAAAGTTCCTATCCGAAAATGCGTTCGTCTGTATGCAATTCGGACGCGCAAAAAAATCACGCATGCTCGGAAACAATTCGACTCATGCTCGGAAGCATTGAACTTCATTTTCTCGGCTCGTCGTAGTGTTGTACGTCACCGCGTTGACGGTCGAAAGTTCAGAGAACTTTTGTGTGACCGTGTGCATGCAAGGAAAGCTTGAGCGGAATTCCGTCGGAAAAACCATCCAAGTTTTTTCTGATCGTGTGTACGCGGCATAAGACTGGGATCCCATTAATGTTCATGTGAGTGTAACGGCGGGTGTCCCAATACTTTTGGTAATATAGTGTATTTCAGGAAAAGACCACACTATGGCCGGTAGATGGAGCTGATGATCATAGGGAATAAACAAATTCAACATTATGGGGGCGATTATACCAAGGGGATTGTATAGCTGTGCAACATTTCCACAGCACATTTTTTATAGACCCCACAGGGTGTTAGTAGCATTAACACAGCTTTTTTATATATATATATATATATATATATATATATATATATATATTATACTAATACTAAGAAATATATACTACTATATATTTTTTATACTAAGTCCTCCCTGTGACATCATTTTATTCCAGTTATTTTTTCTTAAAATGAGACGACGTTCAGTCATCTGCTTGTTTCAGGTGAGACCCGATATAAACAGGACATGCCGGCTGTGCGTTGACGCACTGAAGGAGAACCCACATTCGGTCAATGAATCATAACGTGATTTATACAGGAAGATGTTTTTATTACAAGTCGAATTTTTGTTTACAGTCATTTCAGTTCCAGTGTATGACTGCGCTCCCCGCGCCTCATAAATCTCTATGCAGCACAGCAAGGCTGGAAATACAATATCTTCATTAGAAATAACAGTATACGGACGTCCTTGGGAACCATGACGCAAGCAAAACGCCTGTTCTAACTCCTCACCAGAGCCCTGCTTGGGAACGGAGTCCCTATACCGAGAGATTTAGGGGGGGGGGGGCTGTCATTGCTGAACGCTCATCCTGAAACGCTAGTGGCATGGAGCAACATACACTATATTGTCACAAGTATTGGGACGCCTGTCTTTACACGCATATGAACTTTAATGACATCCCAGTCTTAGTCCGTAGGGTTCAATATTGAGTTGGCCCACCCTTTGCAGCTATAACAGCTTCAACTCCTCTGGGAAGGCCGTCCAAAAGGTTTAGGAGTGTGTCTATGGGAATGTTTGTTCTTCCAGAAGCGCATTTGTGAGGTCAGGCAGTGATGTTGGATAAGAAGGCCTGGCTCACAGTCTCCACTCTAATTTATTCCAAAGGTGGACACCACTACCATTTAGGGACGGGTACCGCTGAGCCTGTCCTGGACCCCACCAATCCAGCAGTTCATGTCACCTCTTTCCAAGTAACTACTCCCATGATTGCTATGGGATACAGGAAACACGCTCTCTCTCCATTCTTCGTGCTTGATTTCATTATCCCGGGGCCCCACTGCATCTCTCTCTCCCGTGACTTCAGGCTGGGTCCCTAGACACTCTGTGCCACGGGTCTGGTCCCGAAGAGTGGGGAACCGACCGCTAGTGGAGGTGCCAAGCACTTAGCCCCCTGCTCTACCAGAGCAACCATCACCTCTTCCGTGTCACCCGTCTCCTGGCTGATTGGCTGCTTTGCATTTGAGACAGATACCGTAGTTCTTAGCAACAGCACATTAGCTTCCTTTGGATAGCACTCTGTGTGTTAGGCCCATGTATTGAATCTGCCTCTAAATTAGTCCCCTTGCAAGCCCTGTCCTTTTGATATGCCGTGCATGAGCCCCTTTTAAGAGACTTCAGACCAGGCAAAGCAAGAGAACAAATAAGGATCCTTTACTGAGGTAGTCTGCAGATAACAGTTCCAAAGATATTTTCAACACAGTTCCTATACAAAGCTCTTCTAGTGCCCCAGACAGTTTGTGTACCTTAAGCAGAAGGCAATAAAGCAATCCCTTGTAAGGCAAGAGTACATTTAGGCAATAATCCACAAGAGGTAGTGCAACTCTTTAGAGTCCATAACTGGCAGTAATCCAGAAAGACATAAAGTCTGTGATTAACAGCTACAAGTCCATGAGGGTCTCTAGGTTTAAGACCCCCACCAGGAACCCCAATTGGGCTCCCATCACCCCAAGCCCCCCCCCCCCAGGGGTGATCACTCTATCAGAGTAACAGGCTACCTTCTGGCAGCCTCTCAGGCAGCTTCTGCACAGGGGCTTGCAGTCAGCCCCTTTTATGTCAGTTGACCTATAGGGGGTGGCAACCTTGCAGAAAATGGCAGGAAAAAAGTTAACCTTTACAGCTCGGTCACCTCCAACTCCCAGGTCAACCTTAGGACTCAGAGCAACATAAAGACATTATAACAATTTGCACCTGTCTGGCTCAATTAGCATGACGAGCACAGACAGGAAAAATAAGAACTTACACAGGAAGGCATGGTAACCCTCCTGTAGGCACCTGCCTACAAGTGGACACTTGGTGCTCCTGGTAGCCGTCAAACCTGGCTGTCACTGGTGGCTTCAGTCCCCAGTCAGAGTTGGTTCCGATAATGTGAATACTATGACAGCTATGATATCACATACAAGATGAAGCAATCATTCAGAAATGTTTAGTTTAAGCTTGCAAAGGCCAGTACAGTTTGCAGATGTGGATGTTTAGTATTGTAGTTGTCAGAAAAATTCTAGTATTAAAATAATAAATTTAATTAGGTTGAATATATTTTTATTCACGTATTTTAAAGATAAAGAGGTACAAAAAAAAGAAAAAGGGGAAGGGGGGAAAAAGGCATAAACTTTTTGAAATGAATTTAATTATCAAGGTAACAAAATAATAAATGAATTAAATGAATTTCAAAAAGTTTAGATAAGTATATATCACATTTAAGCTAAGGGTGGCAATCAGATAAATTTGCTTTAGCTTGCAACGGCTACTGTGCCTCTTTAATATTGTTATTGTCTTATACAATTACAGTTTTAAATTTTTTTAAATGTATTTAAAATTGTAACATTTTATATATATATATATATATATATATATATATATATATATATATATATATGTGTATATGTATATATATGTGTATATGTATATATATATATATATATATATATATATATATATATATATATGTGTATATGTATATATATATATATATATATATATATATATATATATATATATAGTTTAGTCTATAATGGTAAAAAAAACTGAGAAATTTTCATTAGCCACGTCAGCCCTGGAAGAATTTGCCCCCTTCCTGACCAGGCCATTTTTTGCGATACGGCACTGCGTCACTTTAACTGACAATTGCGTGGTCGTGCGATGCTGTCCCCAAACGAAATTTATGTCCTTTTTCCTCACAAATAGAGCTTTCTTTTGATGGTATTTGATCATCTCTGCGGTTTTTATTTTTTGCGCTGTAAACAAAAAAGGAGTGACAATTTTGAAAAAAAAAAAAAAACACAATATTTTTTTACTTTTTGCTATAATAAATATCACAAATTTTTAAAAAAATAAATAAAATTTCTTCATCAGTTTAGGCCGATATATATTCTTCTACATATTTTTGGTAAAAAAAAACCGCAATAAGCGTATGTTGATTTGTTTTCCTATTTTGTAGTTATAGCATCTACAAAATAGGGGATAGATTTATGGCATTTTTATTATTTATTTATTTTTTACTGGTAATGGCAGCAATATGCAATTTTTATCGGGACTGCGACATTGCGGCAGACAGATCGCACACCTTTTGGGGACCATTGACATTTATACAGCGATCAAAGCTAAAAATAGCCACTGATTACTGTATAAATGACACTGGCAGGGAAGGGGTTAACACTAGGGGGCGATCAAGGGGTTAAATGTGTTCCCTCAGTGTGTGTTCTAACTGTGGGGGGGGGTGGATGGGACTGACTGGGGAGGAGACCTATCCCTGTTCCTATATACTAGAAACACACGATCTCTCTCCTCTCCCCTGACAGGACGGGGATTTGTGTGTTTACACACACAGATCCCCGTTCTGGCTCTGTCAGGAGCGATCACGGGTGCCCGGCGGACATCGCAGCCGCCGGGCACGCGCTTCGGCTCGTCAGTGATGCGGCGGCACACGCGCGCCCCCTATACCTCTTAAAGCGCCCGCTGTACAGCTACGGCGATTCGCGCAGGGGAGCCATTCTGCCGCCGTCAAACAACGGTGGGCGGTGGGCAAGTGGTTAAAACACCATTTTAATGTTTTATTAAACTGATTGTAATCGATCACCTTGTAAAACAACCCATTCAGTTTAAAATAGATATGAAAGGTGACATTTTTGTATACATATAAAAATACATTATGAATACCTTTGTTCCCTTTTTATAAGTGATCACATTCCCTCTGTTCTCAGCTGCATGAGAACTGGGGGGAGGAGAAACAGCAGCACATTGAGCTTCCTAGTGAATGGCTGTTCAGCGGGGATGTGTCAGAACAAGTCTGATCATTGGAGGAGAGTACACTGAGTTCCCAGCATAGCTAGAGAACTGACCACAGTGTGCTCTCCTGCTTAGTGTGGTCAGTTTTTAGTAGGGAAGCAGGAACACCAGGGATTTCATACAAAGGAAGCAATACATAGAGAACAGAATACTTTCTCATACAAGTACATGATACAGCAGGCATATATCAGGAATATGAAATGTTGGGGTAACAAACGCTTTAAGGGACATAAACGGTGAAGCCACACACCTATGACATTACTCTGTAGAGTGATGTCATCAGTCTGCAGCTTCTCCTTTTACGTCAGTATATTTTGACACGGCAAGAGTGGACTCCTTAAATCGGCACCCAATCAGGTTTGCAGCGGGGGGGAGGCCTGGAGCGGTGACTCCTACATGACCCACTTATTTAGGGAAGTGATCATATTTGCACCTATTGTTGTAAAACTTTTTCTAACTGTAAAAAAAAAAAAAATAATAATAATAAACAGATTGAAATACAAAAATGTTTAGGTATGCAAATTAGCTATAGAGTTACAGTCAAGTTGACCAACACATCCAGGGAATCTGCTAAACTTGGCCTGTAGGTTTCATTGACTTCTGGCTAACTGTCCATTACTTTCATGCAATGTGTTTGGAAGATACGTGTGACGTGTTGGTGTCAAGGCTGTAGACACATTTTCTCACATGTGAGTTTTATGGACGGTGGGACCCATGACTGCTACGTGACCATCTCACTTGGTCGGCCCCTCCAGTGATGGCTCATCACATGGACAGTCTGGGAAACGAACATCTACTCCCCATTGAAGTTGGTTTTTGTTGGACTTTTTTTCTCACTGCCTGAGATAGCCCCGGGCTCAGGACAATATATATATATATATATATATATATATATATATATATATATATATATATATGACATTCCTATAGACAGCTCAGTCTTCTGACCGCAGAGCAGAGGCTAACGGCTTTTCCCAGAGAATAATATCATCACATATATTGCTTTGAGGAGTTGAAGAGAACTCTGGCCAAGAAGACCCAAAAGTATGTTTTAAAAGAAGAAAGTTATAGAAAAAAAATGTTCCTTCCCGTAAGATCTCTTACTCCCCCACCCTGTTTCCTTGAAATACTCATTACAGGTATTTTTATAGCGCCACCAACAATTTATGTACTGTACATTCACATCAGTCCCTTCCCTTAAGGGGCAGATACCGTAGTTCTTAGCAACAGCACATTAGCTTACTTTGTGTTAAGCCCATGTATTGAATCTGCCTCTAATTTAGTCCCCTTGCAAGCCCTGTTCTTTTGATCTGCCGTACATGCACCCCCTTTAAGAGACTTCAAACCAGGCAAAGCAAGAGGACAAATAAGGATCCTCCTTTGAAGTTGGTTTTTGTTGGACTCCCCATTGGACTCCCTGTACACTCACATCAGTCTCTGCCCTTAAGGAGCTTAAGTTCTAAGGTCCCTCTCTCACAAATTATGGTCATTTGGACAGGATGCAGTGAACCTACCAGCGTGTCTTTAGGAGGAAACCCAAGAAAGCATAGGGAGAAGATTCATACTCCATGTAGATGGTTTCCTCGGTGGGATTTAAACTGAGGACCTCACTGCTGCAAGGCAGAAATGCTAACCACTAAGCCACTGTGCGGCCATTGAAGTTGAACACTACTCCATTTTAAAAAAGAATTCCGGGTATGGATACATAGTTAAGTTGGTCCAGCTTGGACCAATGTAATTATGCCTTTACCATACCTGTGGGCAGGGGCGGACTGACAACTCATGGGGCCCCCGGGCAATAGGAGATTATGGGGCCCCCGGCAATCGGAGATTATGGGGCCACCTAGTATACACACAGTATACACATACATGTACACACAATATACACAGACATGTTTCTATTGGCTGTCCCTGGTCCATACTGTCCCTGGTTTTACTGAGGCTGGCAACCCTGATGTGGCCCCCTAGTGGCCCAGGGCCCTCGGGCAGTGCCCGAGTGGCTCAATGGTCAGTCCGCCCCTGCCTGTGGGATCCCTCTAGAACACGGGTCTCCAAACTTATGCAACAAGGAGCCAGTTTACTGCCCTTCAAACTTTGGGGGCCGGACTGTGGCCAGTGGGAATAGAAAATGCAACCGTAAACAATGTAATTGGCTTGGTGGTCCGTGAGAGTAAAAGAATTACATCATTGGTGTCCATGAGAAGAATAGTGCCCCATAATTGGTGTCAGGTGGAGAAATGGTTCCCCATCTCTGGTGTCAGCGGGAGGAATAGTATCCCATTGCTGGCATCAGTGGCAGGATCAGATAAAGTCTAGCAAAGGGTCACATCTGGCCCGTGGGCCTGAGTTTGGAGACTCCTGCTCTAGAAGCTGGAAATCACTGTAGTAGACCAAGCTACACCAGAGATTTCCACTAACTTCTGGGTCCGTGGCTGACCAGGGGCTGCCCTGCTGCATGGTGAACACCGAAAGTCTCATGCTTGGCATGGTGCCATTCTCAAGAAATAAACATTCTCTGATTTGATGAGATGGAGAGCGTGATATCGCCCCATGCCTCTCCACCTCATCCAGTCAGAGAACACTTTGCATTTATTGAGAAAATGCATAGCAATCTCTGGATGGCGCCTGTGGAGAGCAAGAGACTTCCTGTGGTCATAAAGCAGCAGGGCAGTCCCTGGCCACGGGCATAGAAGTTAGTGGAGATCAGTGGTGGCCCATCCATTAGGGGCGCACGGGCGCCACCCCCACCCCACATCCATGCATCCGGCCCCCTTATCTACACGAAGGGTGCCAGACGCATGGATTCCAATCGGGGTTTTTTTTTTTTTTTTTTTAGGCAGGTGATTAGAGGTGGAGGCTCTAATAGGCTTCAAAAAAGGGTGGGCTCGGTATGAAGAGCACTGCACCCAAAGCCCACCCAGTTGTGTGATAATAGCCAATGAACATTCGCCCCTGTTTCTTACAGGATCCCATAGTAAGTGTTAGTACTTCGCAGAGACAAGGCTTAAGAAGGCCATTATCTCCTTACACTTTAAAAGACTGGAAAAACATTCTCTGTACAGCAATTAGCTGAAGTAAAATTGCGTAGGATTCAACTTCTGTGTCCAGCAGAGTTAGGCTGCCTGTAGATAGTGCCAAGTCAGCAGCAGTGGTGGCACGTGCATTGTGGGCGCACGGGTGCTACCCCCCCCTCCCTTCCATGCTCCCGGCCCCTTTCAGGATGTCGGACGCATGGATTCCTATGGCTGGGGCAGGAGGGGGTGGTACTTTTTGAAGCACCTGATTAGAGCCAGAGGCTCTAATAGGCTTCAAAATAGGGTGGGCTTGGGGTGCAGAGAGTGCGCCCTGATCCCACCCAATTGTGTGATGATAGCGAATTAATTTTCACTATTTTCACACTAACCTTCCTTCCCGCCAATCAGGAATCAGGGCGTCAGACCTGTTTCCTGATTGGCCAAAGTGCCAGGCCACCCTATTGGATGCCTGGCGCTTAGGAAGAGGAGTGGAGGAGACACACACTGGAACGGAGGTCGCCACCGCTCTGGTGCACTTGGAGAGGAGCTGCTGCGCTGCCTGGCGGTAAGTGCCAGGGAGTCTGTCAGAGCCATGAGCGGGGGGGGGGGGGGGGTTGGGGGTGCTGCCAGAGCCACAAGCCCCGTGAGTGGGGGGGGGGTGGGCACAGTGGCTGCATATGATGGGCACAGTGACTGTATTTGGTGGGCACAGTGGCTGCATATGATGGGCACAGTGGCTGCATATGATGGGCACAGTAGCTGCATATGATGAGCACAGTGGCTGCATATGATGGGCACAGTGGCTGCATATGATGGGCACAGTAGCTGCATTTGCTAGGCACAGTGGCTGTATTTGATGGGCACAGTGGCTGCATATGATGGGCACAGTGGCTGCATATGATGGGCACAGTGGCTGCATTTGATGGGCAAAGTGGCTGCATATGATGGGCAAAGTGGCTGCATATGATGGGCTCAGTGGCTGCATATGATGGGCACAGTGGCTGCATTTGATGGGCACAGTGGCTGCATTTGATGGGCACAGTGGCTGCATTTGATGGGCACAGTGGCTGCATATGATGGGCACAGTGGCTGCATATGATGGGCACAGTGGCTGCATTTGATGGGCACAGTGGCTGCATTTGATGGGCACAGTGGCTGCATATGATGGGTACAGTGGCTGCAATTGATGTTTTTTTGTAAAGTATTTTTCAGAATTTTTCAGTTTGCGTCCTCCCAAAAATTTTGAGCACCAGCCGCCACTGGTCAGCAGGTGATCATACTGTCCGCACAGACTGGGTCTAAGGAGGTATGCCAATGAAAAAATCGGAATTTGAAACTGAACAGCAGCCACTTGGCATGGGACCCAGAAGCTAGAGGAGATTACTGTAGTAGCGCTGGCTTCTTCAGTGGTTTCCAGCCTCCATATGGATCTCACAGTTATGGTATATACATCGTTACATTGATCCAAGCTGGGTCAGTGTAACTATGTAAAAATAGAACATGCCTGGAATTTGTCTTTAAAAATAAAAGTCCTGCCTAAGAGCAGAGACAGCAAGATACAAGTCATTACCTTTACGACTTTCTTGGGGTTATTAAAGTGGCAAAACTAGCAGTATGGTTAAAGATGGAGTATCCCTTTAAAAATCCTTTTTGTGTATTCCAGCAGCTGTGCATGTCATGGTATAGCGGAGTGCGCATCGTTCCTTCCCAAGCATGTAAGGAGGTCATTAATCTCCAAATGACGTCCGCAGTGCTCGCTATAGCGCTATCCTGTATCAATCTGTGTAAATGAATTATGTGCCGCTCGTCAAACACAATTTATTTTGTCATTAAGCTTTGTCTAAAAGGCACTTGAAGTTGAATTAACCGCCTGAAAACCCCAAACAGGTTTATTGTTGTTGTTTTGCCAGGTGTACGGGCTGGAGAGGATCCAAAACATCCATTTCTCACACCCCGATGGCACCTTAGATGAGGCTTTAGTAAGCTTTTCTTCTCTAGGAGCTACATGTACAGAAGCTGCAGGAGAGAACGGGGGGGGGGGGGGGGGGGAGCATTGCCTGTAGTAGTCATTCAGATCTTTCCTTTCATCTTCTGTAATGCAGTAGAAAAATGACAGCTGGAGTATTATTGGCTGCAATGGACCAGACCTTTAAGTTTAAAGTTGTGTCCTTAGTCTGGTGTCCTGTGTGTAAGGTGTCAGAATGGGGTGGACTCCCAGAGAAGTAAGTATGAGGTCTCCCTAGATGGGCAGTGAGACTGATGGGGGGAAAGCTGGTCTACATCTGCAAAAAATGAGACCTATTATCAGAAGCCCACAGGATGAAAGCCCAGAGCCAGATCCTCATCAAGGCAACCTAGGCAGGAGCCTAAAGTCTGGTAAATGTCCAAGGGTCCGAGCTGCAACATTCATGCCCCTGCAGTAAATCAGGGGGATAGCTCACCTGGTCAAAGCTGTGCACCTGTCTGTCATTTCATAGGGAGGATGTACTTGTAGATAGTTGGTGTCTGATGGGGATGGCCAGGCCAGCAATGCAAAATGGGTGGTTTCTCTGTGCCTCTTGCAATCCTTATCAATGTCAGAAGACATTTGGGTGGCTGCTACCCTGCCTTCTGTGTAAATCCATCTCTGAAATGGTCCAGCAAGACTGGGCTGTAAATAAATATGTAGCTTGAAAGCTCTAGGCATGGTGGGTTGGTGGTTTCCTCCTCTTCAAGAATTGCACCTTGCATTCATTAATTCCCTAGGGCAGTGGTTGCCAACCCTTGTCCTCAGTTACCCCCAACAGGCCATGTCTTTGGAAATTCCCTTTGATAAAAAGTGGTCATAAATACCAAACTATTGACATCTTTTTAAAGTACATGTGCGAGGTGAAGGAAGTTCTGGAAACATGACCTGTTAGGGACACTTGAGGACTGGTATTGGAAACCACTGCCCTATAGAATTTGCATATATCTGCATTAGTGTTATTTTCTGAACAGGCATCTTTTATGAATACGGTGTGCCAGGATGTGTTAAAAGAGCTGGTTGAACAAATGTCCTTGAGTCTGTCCTTAGGTGTTGAACTCTGACTCTTTAATCTTCATTGCTGACCATGTAGACACAACTGTTCCTATTGTAGCAGTGGATGGGACCATCTCAATATGCATTTTTGGTGGCACAAGGAAAGAAGAGAGCTATGATGGCACAAAAGCTAGGCCATCAAAGATCATCACATCAAACATTTTATAGCAGACACAGTTGGCTGAATACATCACTTGCTTTGTGTTCCTGCCAAGTTTAGTGGGCGCAGTATTGGACCCTTGGCTTGGAGGTGAAATTGTTTTGCGAGGGTCTAGTTAATACCAGGGAACCCATGATGCCATGCAAAAGTTATTTGCTTCCAGTAAGACTGTTTATATGGGCAGGACCTGAGCAGGTGGAGGAAGATTCCAGGGGCCCATGGACAATAGGGCATATTGAGTTATAAGATGTATGAAAAATCTAAACATTGCATATAAAAGTTGGGACGTTAAATGCAAAAAGAAGTGAATTGGGGGTCAGTCTTGCCATATCAAATTAATCTAGCTGAGCTTCCTTGATGACAAGGTAAGTTATGTCACACATCTCAAAAGTCTTCAGGAGGACGAAGGCATGGACATTGCCTTCCACATGCCGGTAGAGAGCCGGAATCGCCTTCCGTGAGAAAAAGTGGCATTTGGGTACCTGCCACTGAGGAACCGCACATTCCACAAACTCACGGAAGGGGGCAGAGTCTACCAACTGAAAAGGCAGCAGTTGAAGTGCTAGCAATTTTGCCAAGCTAGCATTCAACCGCTGGGCATGTGGATGGCTGTGAGCAAACTTCTTTCGGCGGTGCAGCAGCTGGGGCAGGGAAATTTGCCTGGTACAATCTGACATCGGTGTACTGAAAGCAGATTGCCCACAAGTACTTGGCTGTGACACACCTAATTCTACACCTTCATTCCTCTCAGTGCAGGTCTCAGAGAGGACTGAAGGTATAGTGGGGTTGGAGATCTCAGCTGATGAGGAGCAAGGAGAGGTCCTCTTTGTTCTTTGGTGTGGGTCTTTTAGATACGCTTGCCAACGAACTGCATGGCAGGTCAACATATGTCTGGTCAAGCATGTGGTGCCCAAGCGGGAGATGTTTTGGCCACGCGAGATACGCTTGAGACATATGTTGAAAATAGCAGCGGTGCGATCTGATGCACTTGTCTCAAAAAAGGCCCACACCAAAGAACTTTTGGAATAACGCGCAGAGACAGCAGCGCCCTGCACATGCGGAGCTTTGGGGTGTGATGCAGTCAGTGTGCTGCCCTTAGGCTGGCCCCTAGAGGGCATCCTGCCTCTTTGGTGATGTGCCGCCTCCTCCTCCTCCTCTCTCCTATCAGGCACCCACATTGAGTCAGTGACCTCATCATCCCCTCCCTCCTCATCACTGGAGCAAACCTGGCAGTATGCTGCAGCAGGGGGAGCATGACTGCCAGATTGCTGTCCTTCTTGGGCACCCCCTCTGTCCGTGCTCACGTTACTGCCTTCATCTTGCTCAGTATCATCATCAGAGCCTTCTAAACGCTGGGCATCCTCCTGGAGCATGTACCCAACACTGTGGTCAAACAGTTTGAGGGACTCCTCAGGAGGACATGGTGGGGCTAGGGGAGGAGTCACTGATGCCATTGAGCCGAGGGAAGAGGCCGCATTGGCAGCTAATTTGCCAGACAAAGTACCCTGAGCATGGGTGAGAGAGGATGAGGAAGGCTTGGTCATCCACTCGACCAAGTTTTCCGCATGTTGCGGCTCAACACGGCCAGCTGCCGAAAAAAAGGCCAAGCATGTCCCACGGCCACGTGCTGATGAGGATGCACCATCTTCACGACCAGCCCTGTTGCCTCTAGACACAGAGCCTGCTTGCCCTCTTTCATTGGCTTGTGACTGTCTGCCTCTCCTTGTTGGCCTTTCAGACATACTAATGGCCTGTAGCTGCACTAAGCTGGGATATATATATATATATATATATATATATATATATATATATATATATATATATATATATATATATATATATATATATATATATATATATATATACACTGATACTGCAGCTAGCAAAATCAACTGCCTGCCTGTAATATGAGAACACCACCAACCTTCTACAGGTAGCTTTAGCTGAACACTGTGCAGAGCTCGCAAAAAACTAACTTGTAGTTTTAGCTGAACACTGTGAGGAGGACGCACTACACTAACTTGTAGCTTGATTAGCTGCCTGTGGTAGTGATAGGATCAGGAAAACACCACCAACCTTCTACAGGTAGCTTTAGCTGAACACTGTGCAGAGGTCGCACTACACTAAGTTGTAGTTTTAGCTGAACACTGTGAGGAGGACGCACTACACTAACTTGTAGCTTTAGCTGAACACTGTGCAGAGGTCGCACTACACTAACTTGAAGTTTTAGCTGAACACTGTGAGGAGGACGCACTACACTAACTTGTAGCTTTAGCTGAACACTGTGCAGAGGTCGCACTACACTAACTTGTAGTTTTAGCTGAACACTGTGAGGAGGACGCACTACACTAGCTTGTAGCTTTAGCTGAACACCGTGAGGAGGACGCACTACACTAACTGTAAATAGTCTAGCTGCCTGACTGTGGTACTAATAGGTTTAAAAGAACACCGGCAATTTTCTTCAGGTAGCTGTAAATACTGTAACAAGACAAGTCTGCCTGTCAGTAGCAAGATAAAAGGAACAGATCTAGCTAAACTGAATACAGTGTGTATATATATATATATATATATATATATATATATATATATATATATATATATATATATATATATACACACACACAACACCTGGGATGCATATATATACACAGTACACTGTAAGTGCAGCTAACTCACTGACTGTCCTGCCTAATCTATCTAACTTAAATCGAATGACACTGTCTCTCTGTCTATCTATCTATCTCAACGCCAGAACACACACTACACAGGGCCGCCGTGCAGGCGGCCTTATATAGTGTGGGGCGTGTACTAAATCCCCTGAGCGATAATTGGCCAAAGCCTCCTTGGCTTTGGCCAATTACGGCTCTCTGTTCAGACGGCGCTATGATTGGCCAAGCATGCGGGTCAATCATCAGCCAGCAATGCACTGCGATGCTGCAGTGAATTATGGGCCATGACGCGCCACACGAATTTGGCGCGAACGGCCCATATCGTTCGCAATTCGGCGAACGTGCGAACAGACGATGTTCGAGTCGAACATGGGTTCGACTCGAACACGAAGCTCATCTCTACTGTCAACCATAGCTCCCAACTGTCCCTGATTTGGAGGGACTGTCCCTGATTTGGAGCAATGTCCCTCTGTCCCTCTTTCCTCCTCATTTCTCCCTCATTTTGGTCTGATCCATATAGTTGTATATAAAATGCACTTTTTAACTTTCAAAAAGTGTTGCCCAGTGCTAAACCTTTCATCCAATTTCATTGCTGCATTTGTAAATTTTAAAAGCCCATATAAAGGAATAGTAGTGGTAAACAAAAAGCCCTTGTGGATTTAGTTAACTTTTTTTTTGGTTAATTCTCCTTTAAGGGGGTGTGGCAGGAGGCGTGCCCTATGCCTACATACGTTTGCTAGTAGGTGTCCCTCATTCCCATCTCAAAATGTTGGGAGGTATGGTGAACTAAGACTTAATGATGCCTGCTCTAAATGAATATCAGTAATAACAATGTTGCAGGACTAGAACAGCACTGCAACATTGCCAATACTAGATCAATAACTTGTTCATTGATCTTGTTTAATTATTGTTTTTTGGAACTTTATAAGAAACACTTTTTGGTACTCATTCTCTTCTGGTTTGCATGAACATGCTTCACAGGGAAATTATCTTTGTGGATCATGGAGCAGACAACACAATGCTCCTGTTCTTTCTGCAAGCATTCATTATAGTCTCTAGCTATCATAGTAATCATCCCCCCCCCGGCCAACATAATAGCTCTGATACTCTTTTGTATAGTACCACGCTGCCGGTGGACCCTGAGCGATAACCACCACGTACTTGTGCCGAGAACACACATTGAAAGGTGTTATGAAATCTCTTTGATTATCTGGCATTTCTTCCACTTCAGGGAACGAGTCTCTCAACCCATCGCAATGGAATGTCAGCCTAGTGAAGGGTAAAATTTCGTAGCGGGTCCCAGCTGCGAGGATGTGCAGAGAGGGCGAGCCAATTTCTTGTTGGCTGTCACTTTTGGTGAGACGTCTGTCAGTGTATTGCCAGCTTGGGAGAGAGTCTTTTTTTTTTTTTTTGAAAAACAAGTCCGTTCTACGGTTCGGAAACACGTCCGTCTTCTGCCAACTTTCTGTTTTCCATGGCTGCTTTCGCACTTCAATATTTATAGCCCCGAGGATCATAATGTTAATGAGTTACAAAATAGTCAACAGGGCATTTGGCATGCAATGTCGGCAGAAAGCCTGGAACACTTGGATCTGGGAAGAAAGGGAGTTTGCTCGTCAGGCGTAACCTTGCTATTTTGGTGGATAGATTTTTGAATTCCTGACAAATGATCATTCTGAGCACATGTAGCATTCTTGCCACAATTTTAAAGGGTCAATCTGCCCACAACTTGAATTCCCTATCACAGGTGGAGGTCCAGTGTGTTGCTTTACTCTTACCTCTTGAGACCCCATCAACAAGATCCTCCCTACTATCGTTCCTGTATGTCTTCACTATCCTGGACTTTTGGGTGGTCCAGTCCACTTTAGTTGCATTCAGATTCCCTGAGACATTTAACTTTCCAGTGTTTTTGATTGGATGATGTGGAGGTCCAGTGTGTTTCTTTACTCCTACCTCTTGAAACGCCATCGACAAGATCCTCCCTACTATCGTTCCTGTATGTCTTCACCATCTTGGACTTTTGGGTGGTCCAGTCCACTTTAGTTGCATTCAGATTCCCTGAGACATTTAACTTTCCAGTGTTTTCTGATTGGATGATGTGGAGGTCCATTGTTACATAGTTACATAGTTAGTCAGGTTGAAAAAAGACACAAGTCCATCCAGTCCAACCATAAAAAAAAAAAAAAAAAAACGTACAATCCAATATACCCAATACTATACCCACAGTTGATCCAGAGGAAGGCAAAAAACCCCAGCAGAGCATGCTCCAATTTGCTACAGCAGGGGAAAAAATTCCTTCCTGATCCCAGAGAGGCAATCGGATTTTCCCTGGATCAACTTTACCTATAAATGTCAGTACCCAGTTATATTATGTACATTTAGGAAAGTATCCAGGCCTTTCTTAAAGCAATCTACTGAGCTGGCCAGAACCACCTCTGGAGGGAGTCTATTCCACATTTTCACAGCTCTTACTGTGAAGAAACCTTTCCGTATTTGGAGATGAAATCTCTTTTCCTCCAGTCGTAAAGAGTGCCCCCTTGTCCTCTGTGTTGACCGTAAAGTGAATAACTCAACACCAAGTTCACTATATGGACCCCTTATATATTTAAACATGTTGATCATATCCCCCCTTATTCTCCTCTTCTCAAGAGTGAACAAATTCAGTTCCTCTAATCTTTCCTCATAGCTGAGCTCCTCCTTGCCTCTTATCAGTTTGGTTGCCCTTCTCTGCACTTTCTCCAGTTCCCCGATATCCTTTTTGAGAACTGGTGTCCAAAACTGAACTGCATATTCCAGATGAGGTCTTACTAATGATTTGAACAGGGGCAAAATGATATCTCTCTCTCTGGAGTCCATACCTCTCTTAATACAAGAAAGAACTTTGCTCGCTTTGGAAACCGCAGCTTGGCATTGCATGCTATTATTGAGCTTATGATCTACCAAAACCCCCAGATCCTTCTCCACTACAGATTCCCCCAGTTGTACTCCCCCTAGCATGTATGATGCATGCATATTCTTAGCCCCCAAGTGCATAACTTTACATTTCTCAACATTAAACCTCATCTGCCACATAGTCGCCCAATTAGACAGTGCATTGAGGTCGGCTTGTAAATTGGAGACATCCTGTAAGGACGTTATTCCACTGCATAGCTTGGTGTCATCTGCAAAGACAGAAATGTTACTTTTGATCCCAGACCCAATATCATTTATAAAGATATTAAAGAGTAAGGGTCCCAGCACTGAACCTTGGGGTACACCACTGATAACCTTAGACCATTCAGAGTAAGAATCATTAACCACTACTCTCTGAATTCTGTCTTTTAGCCAGTTTTCTATCCATTTACAAACTATTTCCAAGCCTGTAGACTTTAACTTACACATGAGCCGTGTGTGCGGAACTGTATCAAACGCTTTTGCAAAATCCAAATAAACCACGTCCACAGCCACCCCTCTGTCCAAGGTTTTACTTACCTCTTCATAAAAAGAAATCAGGTTTGTCTGACAACTTCTGTCTTTCATGAACCCATGCTGTCTGTTGCTTAAAATGTTTTTTTCCAGCAAGAACTCGTCTATGTGGTCTTTTATTAAACGCTCCAGTATCTTCCCGACTATAGAAGTTAAACTAACAGGTCTATAGTTACTTGGTAAAGACTTTGATCCCTTTTTAAATATAGGCACCACGTTCGCCCTGCGCCAATCCAGCGGTACTATTCCCGTCATTAATGAGTCCCTAAAAATTAGATACAATGGCTTTGAAATTACAGAGCTCAATTCTTTTAGGATCCGTGGGTGGATGCCATCAGGTCCAGGTGCTTTATCCACCTTTTATTCTGTCTAAATATTTCTGGACCATATCCCTTTTGAACCATTGTGGATCATTGGGGGCTGTGTCAATACCACCCCCATTATGCACATGAACTTCCCCATGCTCTTTTGTATACACAGAGCTGAAGAAAGTATTTAATAAATTAGCCTTCTCCTTGTCCCCAGTCACCCACTCTAGATTATTTTGTAAAGGGCCTACATGCTCAGACCTGACCTTTTTACTATTAATATATTTGAAGAATTTTTTGGGGTTTGTCCTACTATTTTTTGCGATCTGTCGTTCATTTTGAATTTTTGCACCCTTGATTTCCTTTTTACATATTCTGTTAAATTCTTTGTAGCATTTAAATGACACTAGTGTTCCTTCATTTTTATATTTTTTAAAAGCTCTTTTCTTATTGTTTATAGCTTTTCTAACTTTGACCGTGAGCCACATAGGTTTTCTTTTTAGCCTTTTAAACTTATTGCCCATGGGAATATACTTTGCAGTGAGGTCCCAAACAGTCTTTTTGAAGAATTCCCATTTCTGTTCTGTGTTTATCGCTGCCAATATTCCCTCCCAGTCTAAGTCCTCGAGAGCAGCCCTCATCCTTGGAAAATTTGCTCTCTTGAAGTTAAGTGTTTTTATCTTTCCCTTTATGTATTTCTTGTTTACAGCTAACATCAAATGAAATCATGTTATGGTCACTGCTACCCAGGTGTTCCTTTATCTGCACATTAGTAATAAGCTCTGCATGGTTTGAGATTACCAGGTCCAACAGAGCTTCATTCCTAGTTGGGGCCTCAATAAACTGGACCATAAAATTGTCCTGTACTAGGTTTATAAATTTTTGCCCTTTAACTGTCCCAGCAGTGCCATTACTCCAGTCAATTTCTGGGTAGTTAAAATCTCCCATTATTATCACTGTCCCAGCCCTTGCAGCCCTTTCCCATTGTGTTGCTTTATTCTTAACTCTTGGGACTCCAGCGACAAGATCCTCCCTAATATCGTTCCTGCTTGTCCTCACTATCGTGGACTTTTGGGTGGTCCAGTCCACTTTAGTTGCATTCAACTGCATGTTTTCTTATTGGATGAGGTGGAGATCATCATGACATCACCACCCCATCTCTTCACCTTGTCCAATCAGAGAACGCTTTCTTTTTACTGAGACTATGCAAAGTGTTCTCCTGAATGGCTCCCGTGATCAGTGATCCTCCTATTTTCGCAGTGCAGCAGGGTACCTGGAAGCTAGTGGAGATCACTGTAGTAGCAGTGCCTACTACAGTGCTTTCCATCTTCCATGGGGATCCTACAGGTATGGTACATACATACTTACCGTGGTCTAAGATAATGACTTGACACCACGGGGCTAGTGGATTCCATAAAGACCAGACAGACTGCTTGCCCCAGGTGGAGGTCCAGCGTGTTGCTTTACTCTTACCTCTTGGGACTCCAGCGACAAAATCTCCCTCTTATTGTTCCTTTTTATTGTCACCATCTTGGACTTTTGGGTGGTCCAGTCCACTTTAGTTGCATTCAGATTCCCTGAGAAATTTAACTTTCCAGTGTTTTCTGATTGGATGATGTGGAGGTCCAGTGTGTTGCTTTACCCTTACCTCTTGAGACTCCATCGACAAGATCCTCCCTACTGTCGTTCCTGTATGTCTTCACCATCTTGGACTTTTGGGTGGTCCAGTCCACTTTAGTTGCATTCAGATTCCCTGAGACATTTAACTTTCCAGTGTTTTCTGATTGGATGATGTGGAGGACCATTGTGTTGCTTTACTCTTAACTCTTGGGACTCCAGCGACAAGATCCTCCCTAATATCGTTGCTGCTTGTCCTCACTATCGTGGACTTTTGGGTGGTCCAGTCCACTTTAGTTGCATTCAGCTGCATGTTTTCTTATTGGATGAGGTGGAGTTCATCATGACATCACCACCCCATCTCTTCACCTTGTCCAATCAGAGAACACTTTGGTTTTACTGAGACTATGCAAAGTGTTCTCCTGAATGGCTCCCGTGATCAGTGATCCTCCTATTTTCGCAATGCAGCAGGGTACCTGGAAGCTAGTGGAGATCACTGTAGTAGCAGTGCCTACTACAGTGCTTTCCATCTTCCATGGGGATCCTACAGGTATGGTACATACATACTTACCGTGGTCTAAGATAATGACTTGACACCACGGGGCTAGTGGATTCCATAAAGACCAGACAGACTGCTTGCCCCAGGTGGAGGTCCAGCGTGTTGCTTTACTCTTACCTCTTGGGACTCCAGCGACAAAATCTCCCTCTTATTGTTCCTTTTTATTGTCACCATCTTGGACTTTTGGGTGGTCCAGTCCACTTTAGTTGCATTCAGATTCCCTGAGAAATTTAACTTTCCAGTGTTTTCTGATTGGATGATGTGGAGGTCCAGTGTGTTGCTTTACCCTTACCTCTTGAGACTCCATCGACAAGATCCTCCCTACTGTCGTTCCTGTATGTCTTCACCATCTTGGACTTTTGGGTGGTCCAGTCCACTTTAGTTGCATTCAGATTCCCTGAGACATTTAACTTTCCAGTGTTTTCTGATTGGATGATGTGGAGGACCATTGTGTTGCTTTACTCTTAACTCTTGGGACTCCAGCGACAAGATCCTCCCTAATATCGTTGCTGCTTGTCCTCACTATCGTGGACTTTTGGGTGGTCCAGTCCACTTTAGTTGCATTCAGCTGCATGTTTTCTTATTGGATGAGGTGGAGTTCATCATGACATCACCACCCCATCTCTTCACCTTGTCCAATCAGAGAACACTTTGGTTTTACTGAGACTATGCAAAGTGTTCTCCTGAATGGCTCCCGTGATCAGTGATCCTCCTATTTTCGCAATGCAGCAGGGTACCTGGAAGCTAGTGGAGATCACTGTAGTAGCAGTGCCTACTACAGTGCTTTCCATCTTCCATGGGGATCCTACAGGTATGGTACATACATACTTACCGTGGTCTAAGATAATGACTTGACACCACGGGGCTAGTGGATTCCATAAAGACCAGACAGACTGCTTGCCCCAGGTGGAGGTCCAGCGTGTTGCTTTACTCTTACCTCTTGGGACTCCAGCGACAAAATCTCCCTCTTATCGTTCCTTTTTATCGTCACCATCTTGGACTTTTGGGTGGTCCAGTCCACTTTGGTTGCATCCGGATCCCATGAGACATTTAACTTTCCAGTGTTTTCTGATTGGATGAGGTGGAGACTATAACATCACTTCCCCATCTCTTCATCTTGTCCAATCAGAAAACGCTTTGCATTTATTGAGAGGATGCAAAATGTTCTCTGAATGGTGCCTGTGCTGAATGAATTTCCTCCTTTGTTCACAATGCATCAGGGCAGCCACTTGGCACAGAACCTGGAAGCTGGTGGAGATCGCTTTAGGAGCGGTTCTTTCTACAGTGCTTTCCATCTTCAACAGGAATCCCACACCCATATATACTTACAGTGATCGAGGTTGACTTCACTCATCAAGATAATGACTTGACACCACAGTGCTAGGGGATTCCATAAAGACCAGATAGACTGCTTGCCATAGGTGGTGACCATCAATTCCTAGACTGGGCTAATGCATGAAGCTGATGCTGCCCTCCTCAGATCAGGGAATCTTAAAATAGTACATACTATACTTATAAAAGCAATAAATGTGAAATCATTGTTTGTAAGCTCCAGAACCAAAAGGACTTCACAAGGAAATCCATAAAGAAATGAACATAGTAAAACAACTGACGCGTTTCAGGGGCTATACTTCCTTTAAAGCAAAACTGGGACCCCTGAAACACATCAGCTGGTTTACGATGTTCGTTTCTATGTGGATTTCATTGTGGTTAAGTCTTTATGGCTTTGAGGCTAAGGTACATTGCTGTTACATTCATTGTTTTTGTGAGTATGTACATTACCTTTTCATAAAGTGCTGTGGATAATGCACTGGGCCTTTGCACCATTTTGTTTTATTGTTTGCGTGATCCACGTTGGATCAATGGAACTATGCAAAACTATCCATACCTGGAATTCAGCTTTAATCATAAAGTGACTCTGTGACTGAAAGCATGGGGTTCCCCTCAAAATCTGTACCAGACCCCCCCCCCCCTTCTGAACCATACCAGGCCACATGCCTTCGTGCTCATTCACATAGAAGGGGGCAGGATATGGGGGATTTCGGATTCTGATGTCACCCGCACAACCACAGGGCCCCCCTTGCCCTCAAAGCATCCCCCATGTTGGGGGCATGTGGCCTGATAAGGTTCAGGAGGGAGGGGTCTCGCTCCCCCCCCCTTTCCTGGCCTGTCAGGCTGCATGCTCAGATAAGGGTCTGGTATGGATTTTGGGGGGACCCCGTGCCATTTTTTCTTGGCATGGGATTCCCCTTAAAATCCATACGAGACCTGAAGGGCCTGGTATGGATTGGGGGAGGGACCCCACACTGTTTTTTTGGGGTTTTTTTTATTTTTATTTTTATTTTCCGGCAATTCTGTTTACATTCAGCTGTCAGCGGGGAAGCTGTCATTAGAAAATTAATAAACAAAACTAAAGTAAACTAATTCCGAAACGAAACAAATGTTTCTGTTCTGCACATGTCTACAAGATACAGCTAATGTTTAGCTCCTCCGATACGGTGGAGAGAAGATTCACACATCTGCACTCAGTTTACACTCAAAAGGGACACGTATCATTCTGATTGAAGTGGGGTGTCAGCAATCAATGTTTGACCAAAATGTTCCTCAAACAGCACAGATCAGATGAAGTCAACATTCCTGAAATAGAAGTCACACCACACAATAAAAACATGACATTCTCTGTGGTATGTCAGAGTGCAGTCCTCTCTGCTGGATGTCACAGCTGCTCTTTGTGGCTTTATTACCCAAAACCCTCAACAGCTGGCCTATAGGACAACCACTGCGGATGTGGGAGCTGGCGGGCTCCTTAACTGGTACTTTCCGCAAACTTGCTCATGAATATTGTGAGAAGAGAATCTGAGTGTTTTTCTTGTAGCATTTCATAAACATTATTTTTAGAGGCTGGAAGACCGGTTATTATAGGGACAGCTCCATTTTCACTCCATTTGTCATGGTCAGGATTCAGGCTCGGAGACCAGTAGCTATAGCAGTAGAGAGGCTCCCACCGGCCAGCAGGATAGGTATACAAGCAGGTCAACCTGGAATTTGAAACAGGCTCACCCAAGCTGTGGGTTATAAGCTCTACCCGGTATAGCTCTACCCGGTATTCACCAGAGCTCCTGATGGTGGAGATAGGTTATGCTGCTTGTTAGTACCAGGTCGCAGTCCTCAGGATCGCCTCACCAGTAGCAAGCAGATATAGCAGGTAGGGATCAAGCAGAAGTGAAGTCAGTCAACAAGCCAAAGGTCATTGCAGTAGTTGCAGGTTGGGATCATGCAGAAGCGCAGTTGAGGAGCAAGCCAAAGGTCAGTAATGAGTGGTAGTGAAGATACCAGACATCCCAGCCTGCAAAAACTCATTTCAGGCGGGTGGCAAACTCACTTCAGGGAGATGACCGATCCCCCCCAATGAAATTCAGCCTTACCAGTGCCAATTAAATGCAGCCTATCAGTGTCCATCTGTGCCACCTCATCAGTGCCTACCAGCGCAGTCCATCAATGCAGCCTATCAGAGACCATCAGTGTCCATTCATGCCACCTCATCAGTGCCTACCAGTACAGCCCATCAGTGTCCATCAGTGTAGCCTGTCAGTGTCCATCAGTGCCCCCTCTTCAGTGCCCACTATCAGTGCCCATCAGTGCAGCCCAACAGTGTCTATTAGTGCATCCCATCAGTGTCCATCAGTGCCCACCAGTGCAGCCTATCAGTGTCCATTAGTGCAGCCTATCAGTGTCCATCAGTGCCACCTCATCAGTGCCCACCAGTGCAGCCCATCAGTGTCAATCAGTGTCCATTAGTGCCAGCTCAGCAGTGCCCACCAGTGCAGCCTATCAGTGCCACCTCATCAGTGCCCACCAGTGCAGCATATCAGTGCCCGTCAGTGCCCACCAGTGCAGCCCATGTGTCCTTCAGTGCCACCTATCAGTGTCCACCAGCGCAGCCTCCGTGTCCACCAACGGAGCGGTCCTGGCTCCATCCCACCCCCTTCCCCGGCCAGAGACAGAAGACAGAGCAGCCCGAGCGGCTGTACTCTATTCGGCCGCTTGGACTGCTGTCTTCTGTCTGTGGCCAAGGGAGGGGGCGGGACGGAGCCGTGATGTCCGGGAGCCCGCAGCCAAATGCGGGAGACTCCCACGATTCGCGGGAGACTTGGGATGTCTGAGACGGCAGCAGGAGTGACAAGAGCAAGATATTGGCTGGAAAGAGCACAATAATGTGGCAAACGGGAAGTGCAAAGGCATGGCTTACATAGGAAGTTCATGGGAGGAGCAAAGGGTTTAAGGTTCACCGGAAACATGGTACAAGGCAAGATTGTCCAAGGATTTGTCCTGGGAGTTGTCCCACATCCCAGGTGGCTCAGCAAGAAGAGATACTGCCAGACACAGCAGAGGTTGCATGTTCAGATCCGATTCCTGATACCAGTTCTGTTTGGTCCATCTCTATTGATTAAACCCTATTTTTTAAATTTGAAAGATAATTTATTGGCTGCTGTTGGAAAAATGTTAACTTCAACTTTCATTTTTTGCTGGATAACTAAAGCCCCACTCCGGGATATATTTAGACCCCCAGCCACTCCTTTATCTCAACCCCTCTACCTAAGTACTTGGTTTAAAAAAAAAAAAATCCTATCTAAATCTTTTATACTACTCATTGGTTGTTAAGGACACTAGGTTGTTTACTGGCTGTTATGGATGCCAGCAGCTGCCGTTTCCGTAAATATTGCATGCCAGGACTGCTACTTTTGTACCGCATGTTTTATGCGGGATTTGCGGAGCATTTTTGCTTAATGCGGTAAATACTGCATAAAGCAGTAGTGAATTAACCTTTTCAGGATTGCATGTGGTGTTTGTGAAAAGACCTAAATACTGCATGTAATCTGGTTCTGTGAATGGAGCCCTTTGTTGGTGACTAACCATCCAAAGTTCAGGGACGCATGTATTGGAAGAATTGGTGCAGTCTGGCATGAATATTGGAGGAGCCCGAGATAAGCTTTTATTGATTTTAT
Source organism: Lithobates septentrionalis (assembly GCA_037952835.1). Lineage (NCBI taxonomy): Eukaryota > Metazoa > Chordata > Amphibia > Anura > Ranidae > Lithobates > Lithobates septentrionalis. The sequence goes on from JBBDGP010003906.1 coordinate 47,272, forward strand.
CCAGTGCAAGGCTAATCCACCTGCTCCTCTATTGAGTTCCACTCTGCAAGAAGCTTAACCATAGACCATTTAACACGGACACACTCATTTGGAACAGAAAACTGGGAAGTGTCAATCATTTTTGTATCATCGTAAACTGAAAACGTGGCCAGTTATAGCCATGAAAATGAATCCTTTTGGTGAAATATTGCTATTTGATGCTCGTTTAACTTGATGACTCCGACCCATCCTTAGACGCACCACACCTCTGCCATTCGGTTTACCGACAGTTTTTTTATTTACCTGCTCCTATCTACCGGTACAAAGCCCCCCTAAGAACCCTTAGAGCAGTTGTGGAACTACCAGGGTCACAAAGGTTGCACTTACGACTGAGTCCTGGCATTCTACCACCGGGGGGGGGGCAACAACAGGAAGGGGCCCCTCTGCAGAACATGTGAAAGGGTCCTGCTGTGGGACCTTAAAGCTCGATTCACACTGCTGCGAACCCAAAGTCATGCAACTTGCTTGTGACTTCTTTGCTACTTGCTTGTGAGTTCCCTGCCACTTGTTTGTAAATTTTGTGATTTAAAGGTTCTTTAAAAAAGAAGAAGAGTAAAGAGCCCCGGGATCAGTGGGAAGGGCCCTGGGTCTGGAGGGAAGGGCCCCAGGCTTAGAGAAAAGGGCCTGGGACCAGAGGAAAGGGCCTTTCATGGTTTCTTGAACTGTGGTCCTGAAAGTTCTAGTTATGCCTCTACCTTAAATGATCCAGGATTAGGACCCCTGCAGCACTGAGAGAAACCAATTATATCCTGCGTGGAGATGGAGACAGTTTTTTCACCTGCGTTTACAGAAGGTTGTGTGGTTCTGCTCACCTGGGTCACCACAACCTCACCAGATATAAGTCAATTTTTCTTTTCTCTCTAATCATAAAAAAATATTTGAGGTAATAACTTTATTTTAGATACATACTACAGTATAAGGGCTCTCCCCTCTTTTTTTCCTGCAGATATCTTGGGCCCTTCTATGGGCCTGCAATTTGCTTTTTCGGTCTGACCCCTTGGACCTTTGAGGGACCACCTGAATCCCAATTTCAAAACATGAATTTTTCCACTAGTTTTTTAAGAAGATATGTGTGCCTAGGACCTCATAACTGTAAGTCTACAGCGTGAGATCAAAGGCACTGCTGCCTCTAACTTAGGGTTGTCATCTGTACAGGAACTGACCCAGACAGTCTGGGTTTTGACATTCCTCCCGAAACCAAGACACCACATACCTTCAGTCCCAACCATCGGGTAAATATGTCCTGGGGTTGAAGCCAGTGCCGGGCCAAGTTCGGGCACTGGACTCCCATCAGTGGGGTACCCTCAAACCCAGTGAGGACACCTTTCAGCTTCGCCTGCCTGTGCTCTCTGCCCTCTCCCCTGCCTGGTGCCTCCACCTCCTGGGCCCGCCTCAGTGTTATCCTTTGTAGTCATTTGTTTCTAGGACTGCCAGTGTCCTAGCAACCGCTGACCTGCTTTTGCCGCTGTGCACACATGCCTAGTTTTAAAGAAAATAGCCCTAGAGCTGCTCCACTTCCCAGCTCTGCCCCCCCCCCCCCCCAACTCCAGCTCCCAGTGCACTTCCTTGCTGCTAGTCTCTGGAGATTTGGAGTGATATTTGGTGTGGTCACTAATGTGCTGCTCACTGTTCTCCTTGCCCTGACATGAGAAAGCAAAGCTCTGCCTCTACCAAGATGGCCACCTCCATACAGGGACACCATGCAGAACAAGGCATGATAAGGGCGAAAAGATGAGCTGCAGGGAGATCAAAGGTAATACTGGTGAGTGGTGATTAGTCGTTTTCCCTCTGCCTACCTTCAACAGTTTAGTTCCACTTTAAGCATATACACTCACCGCCCACTTTATTAGGTACACCTTGTTAGGACCGCGTGGACCCCCTTTTGCCTTCATTCTTCGTGGCATAGATACAACAAGGTGTTGGAAACATTTCTCAGAGATTTTGGTCCATAGTGACATGATAACATCACACAGTTGCAGATTTTTTGGCTGCACATCCATTCCACCACATTTCAAAGGTGCTCTATTGGATGAGATGTGGTGAGTGTGGAGGCCATTGGAGTACAGTGACCTCATTGTCCAGTGGTGAGATGATTGGAGCTTTGTTACATAGTAGGTGAGAGGTTGAAAAAAGACACATCAAGTCCAACCTATGTGTGTGATTATGTGTCAGTATTACATTGTATATCCCTGTATGTTGCGGACATTCAGGTGCTTATCTAATAGTTTCTTGAAACTATCAATGTTCCCCGCTGAGACCACCTCCTGTAGAAGGGAATTCCACATCCTTGCCGCTCTTACAGTAAAGAACCCTCTACGTAGTTTAAGGTTAAACCTCTTTTCTTCTAATTTTAATGAGTAGCCGCGAGTCTTGTTAAACTCCCTTTCGCAAAAAAGTTTTATCCCTATTGTGGGGTCACCAGTACGGTATTTATAAATTTGAAATCATATCCCCTCTCAAGCGTCTCTTCTCCAGAGAGAATAAGTTCAGTGCTCGCAACCTTTCCTCATAACTAATATCCTCCAGACCCTTTATTAGCTCTGGCTTTGTGACATGGTGACATTATCCTGCTGGAAGGAGCCATCAGAAGATGGGAGCACTGTAGTCATAAAGGGATGGACATGATCAGCAACAATACTCAGGTAGGCCGTGGTGTTTAAACCATGCTTAATTGGTACTAAAGGGCCCAAAGTGTGCCAAGAAAATATCCCCCCACCATTACACCACCACCACCAGTCTGAACATGTGATACAAGGCAGGATGGATCCATGCTTTCATGTTGTTTACGCCAAATTCTGACCCGACCATCTGAATGTTGCAGCTGAAATCGAGACTCATCAGACCAGGCAACCTTTTTCCAATCTTCAATTGTCCAATTTTTGCTGATCCTGTGCGATTTGTAGCCTCAGTTTCTTGTTCTTACCTGACAGGAGTGGCACCCGGTGTGGTCTTCTGCTACCCGTGAAAGGTTGGATGTGTTGTGCGTTCAAAGATGGTATTCTGCATACCTTGGTTGTAACGAGTGGTTATTTGAGTTACTGTTGCCTTTCTATCATCTGGAACCAGTCTGCCCATTCTCCTCTGACCTCAACAAGGCATTTTCCTCCACACAACTGCCACTCACTGGATATTTTCTATTTTTCCCACCTGTAACGAAATGTCCCACACTCCTCTTGAGTGCTTTCGTCATATACCAATTCCTCCCAGTCTGAATATAGATATCAGATATTCCAACTGCTGACAACAGCAAACACAAGACATTACTCGTTTGGTTACTAAACATGGACTGTTTATTAGAACAAGAATACAGTCTTATATATAGTTGAAGAGGAGGTTCCCCCCCTCCTGCTCATATTACTAATAATACACCGGTAACCAGAAACATAAATTAACATGAGCTAGTTATCTAGACATTTACCCAAACTTGGTGACTCAGAGATATGACCTTTCAGGGTAGACTTGCCGTCTCCTCACTTACAACTTACAATACACATAAGAATAAACACATCCCCCAATAGTTTGCTAGGAGACAAAGGTGTGTTATTGAACACAATAAAGTATTGGGTGAAAGACCCGGACTTTCCAGATCTCATTAATCAGCATTCCTTTCACATACATCTGTCCCTTGAGTCCCAAGCTGGCAGAGACCATCATGGCCTCCTTAATAATGTCCTTTTGCATTACATAACAGAATATCTTTCTAAATGCATGTAGTTCCCTCAAATGCCAGGGCCCATAGTCGGTAGGAAAGAGGCTAGCATTCAGTCCCCTCCAAAAGCCTCTGTCCCGGGTGAGTCTGTCACACCACCATTCTCTGTAAACCCAGGAGATGGTTGTGTGTGTGAAAATCCCAGTAGATCAGCAGTTTTTTAAATTCTCAGACCAGCCCGTCTGCCACCAACAACCATGCCACGTTCAAAGTCACTTAAATCCCCTTTCTTCCCCATTCTGATGCTCGGTTTGAACTTCAACAAGTCGTTTTCACCATGTCTAGATGCCTAAATGCATTAAGCTGCTGTCATGTGATTGACTGATTAGCAATTTGTGTTATCAGGCAATTGAACAGGTGTACCTAATAAAGTGGCCGGTGAGTGTATACGATAGAAATGTGGAAAATAAATGGTTATCAAACATTACATGTAAGTATGCATGCTCTTTTACTAAAAGCAATCATGGGACATATCTGCTCAAGGCCTCAGAACAGTGTGCTTGGCTTGAACTGGCATGTCTCAATAGACCTGTTCAGCTGTGAATGAATCATGGTCCTCGTGCCCACTGGGACTTATGTAACCTTTACACTCTCTTCAGAGCAACGTAAAAAAAAAAATCTCGTTTACTAATTATCTTCAGACCTTCTTTCTTGATACAGCTGTGGTGGATGAGTTATGCTCAAATTACTTTGAATGGGTAATAGACTCTGCTGAAAACATTGGCTTTTTACTATTGTTTTGCTTAGAAGAAAATTCTTTACACTGCTTTTCACATTCCTGCCTGGTTAGGTGTTTCGGAGGATTTGGGGTTTTTCTGTAATAAGGTTGAAATGAAACATTAGATTCCATTTCTGGGATCTTTTGGCACTGGAAGATAGGAAGGGCTAGCGTTGGGGTTGGGATAGAGAGCATAGGTTTATAGTTGGAGTTTACATGGAAGGTTAAGGTTGGGATTACAGGTAGGATTTATGTTGGGGTTTATGAGGAGGATTAGTGTGAATGTACGTGGTAGGGTTGGAATTACAGGGGGGGACTAGCTTGGGGTTGGGGCACAGGGTTTATATTTGGGGTTTATTTACATAGGTTTATATTTGGGGTTTAAATGGGGGGGGGGGCTGAGGTTGGTAGTACAGTAGGGTTACTATTAGAGTTTATGGGGAGTAGTGTGTGGGTAAGTGTTAGGGTTGTAGGGTTGGGATTACAGGAAGGGCTAGCATTGGGATTGTAGTACAGATAGGGTTATATTTCGGTTTACATTGAGGGTTAAGGTTGGCATTAAAGGATTAATGATAAGATTTATGTGTGAAGGGGATTACTGTGTGGGTAAGTGTTGGGATTACTGGGAGGGCTAGGGTTGGGTTACAGAGGATAGGTTTATATAGGTGTGAAGGAAGGTGTTAGGGTTGAGATTATAAAGGAAGGCTAGTGTCATGGTCAGGATGCAGAGAATAGGTTTATATTTGGGTTTACATAGGAGGGGTTAAGGTTGAGGTTACAGATAGGGTTAGTGTTAATCCTCGTACACACGATCGGACTTTCCTTCAACAAAACCGTGGAATTTTGTTTGAAGGGTGTTGGCTCCAACTTGTCTTGCATACACACAGTCACACAAATGTTGGCCAACAATTACGAACATAGTGACGTACAAGACGTACGTGATATCTCCATTACGAAGGCTAGTTTTAGAAGACCGAGCGCTTCCGGCTCATCCTTGAATCCGAGCATGCGTGTTTCTACTTTAGACTTTTGTTTGACGGACTTGTGTACACACGATCGGATAATCAGACACACATTTGTTGCCGGAAAATTTGAGAACATGCTAGCCAACATTTGTTGGCGGAAAGTCCGACAACAATTGTCCGATGGAGCGTACACATGGTCGGACTTACCGCCAACAACCTCACATCCAACATTTCCCATCGGAAAATCCGATTGTGTGTACAGGGCTTTAGGGATTATGAGGTGTACTAGTGTAAGGGTACATGTTATAGTTGGAATTGCAGGGAGAGCTAGTGTTGGGGTTAAGGTACAGGAGATGGGTTTATATTTGGGGTTTACATGAAGGCTTAAGGTTGAGGTTACAGGTAGGATTAATATTAGGGTTGATGAGGTCGGACTGTGAGGGTAAGTGTTAGGATTTGGAAAAGGAAAGGTAGAGTTAGGATTGAGATACACAGGATATGTTTATATTTGGGGATTACAATAGGGGTTATGGTTGGGGTAACAAGTAGGGTTACTGTTAGGGTTTATGAGGAGGATTACTGTGTGGGTAAGTGTTAGGGTTGGGATTACAGGAAAGGCTAACATTGGGGTTGAGGTACAGAGGATAAGTTTATTTATGGGGTTTATCTGGAGGGTTAAGGTTGGGGTTACAGGTAGTATTAATGTTAGGGTTTATGAGGAGGATTAGTGTAAGGATAAGTGTTAAAGTTGGGATTATAAGGAAGGTTAGTGTTGAGGTTGCAGTACAGAGGATAGGTTTATATTTGGGGTTTATGTGAAGGCTTAAGGTTGTGGTTACATAGGATTGATTTTAGGGTTTATGAGGAGGAATAGTATGAGGGTAAGTGTTACAGTTGGGGGTTAGGAGAGTTAATGTTAGGGTTACAAATAGGGTGTTAAAGGGAGGGTTAGTTTTAGGATTAGAGTTGCAGGTAGCATTAGTGGTAGGTTTACAAGGTAGATTAGTGCAAAGGTTGGGGTTGCATCACGAGTTTTGGTTAAGGCTGCAGTTAGAGAGTTAACTCTGGACCCTCTATGGCCAGTCTAAGGTTTTAGTTGAGGTAAAGGGTTACGTTGGGGGTTCGATGAAGGATGAGTTAGGAAGATTTCTGGCAAAACAAACAGATATTTTTTTCACTTATTAAAAAGATATAACAAAACACTTTCAATCAAATATTTAGCAGACCAAAAAGGAGCAAATAAGAGAAGTTTATTTTTAGGGTTTATCTACACTTTAAATTCTCCATATTTTTCCTGAGTTTCTACGTTCTGACACATAGCCATTAAAATAATGAGATTCCTTTGCTTTCTAAAATTGAAACTTAAGGCTGCACAGTAAGGCCTCATGCACACGAGACGCCAGTGCAATCTCTGCTGAACACATGTTTTTAAAAGCTGAAACCGGCATTTAGAAACGCCCGTTTAGCCGCGTTTAGCCGCGTTTGCGTCTAGAAGAGTCTGCAAAGCAGAAAATGTCATTTTGCGACCCATTTTTGGGGCCTCATATCTCGGGGCCACTTGCTGCTAGAAACCCAAAAATGGTGCTGGAAATTTGGGGTTCCTAGCACTAAGTGGCCCAGAGATACGGGGCCCCAAAGTCGGGTCGCAAAATGTCAAGCACTTCTGCAGCAGAGAATGAGATTTTGTGACTCGAATTTGGGGCCCCATATCTCAGGGCCACTTAGTGCTAGGAACCCCAAATTTGAATATTTTATAGTGTTAGTCCAACTGTGTTAGCACACCAAATTTAGTGTTCCTAGCTGTAAGTGGCCCCAAGATATGGGGCCCCAAATTCGGGTTGTAAAAAACACTTATAAACGCAAATGCGGCTAAACGCGGTACCGGCGTTTAGCCGCATTTGACGTCTGAAACGTGGAAAACTTTTGCGTCTGAACCCATTTTTTTGCTTCTGGAATAACGAGGTTAAACGCAACTGCCTAAAAATGCCAAAAAACGAGACTGTGTACATGGACACATAGGATAACATTGAATGGGTTCAGGGGCAGTTGAAAAAAGTGTCCAACTGCCTCTGAACGCGAGTTTAACAGCGTCTCGTGTGCATGAGGCCTAAGGAGCTCTACCAAAATGTTTTTTGTATGTGTTTACCCTTTAGGTTACTTTTGTTTCTTGTAACTGACCACCTATAATTAAAGAGGCGCTCCGGTCTCCCCCCAAAAAATTAAAAGCCAGCAGCTACACTATTTGACTTTTAATATAAAAACACTTATCTGTCCAGGAATTCAGTGATGTTCTCAACAAGCCGATTCTTAAATCGATTTAGGGTGCTGGCGCCGGTATCTTAAGTAAGGGAAACGTGCGAGCCGCGCTGCACTTTCTGAATGGTCCCGCAGTCTTCTGGGGGGGGCGAACTTCTGCTCAGATCGCCGCGTGATCTGACCGGAAGTGGGAGCGGGTACCTGTCAAAACCGTGTACACGCTCCCCCCCCCCCCCCCCAAAAGAAAGTGCCAAATGTGGCAATGGAGGGGGGAGGGGGATGCAAACAAGCGTAATGTCCCCTTTTGGGTGAAATTCTGTTTTAAATCCAGCAGCAAATCTTGAAGTTGGAGCAAAGCAGGAGTTCCAAGATTCTCAGATAACATACAACGCTCCACTTTTTTGGTGGTCTATGTAGTCTACTGAAAGCTCTGCATCTATTAGACCGCAATATAGTTTGCCTTTAATATGTGTTCTGGTAATCATTTTGCATGTTTGGTAAAAGAAAGGTGTGAGGCCCTTGTGTTTGAGGTAAGACGCATTTCTCACGGTAAGTTCCATGGAGCCCTAGGGTTCCTCCAGAGGTTGCTAGGGGTTCCTTGAGCAATGAGTAATTTCTGGCTCTCAAAAAAGTTCCCACTGACACCACTGATCCATTTAGCGATCTGTAAGAGGGTAATTCCTCTTAATGACCACAAGTGTAAGGAGTATTCTTCCCATTGACCATCACACTAATGTATCATGAGTTGTAGATATAGTCATTTTTAGCAGTGGTTCCCTGAGGCCAGAAAGTTACTTCAATGGTTCTTCTGGAGTATAAAGGTTGAGAAAGGCTGCTATGAAGATTATCCACTGCATGATACAGTTTTATAACACACTAGTATGAAAAGTGTGCTTGATGTAGGTTCCTGCAATGGAGAACTGAAAGGACCTCTGCACCTGCATGTGTGGATGGAAGGTCGGTTGGGGATTCGTAATGTTTCAGGAATCTAGGAGGCTTATGCTTGGAGCCCAGGGCAATGACTTGACCAAAAGAAAGCCTATGAGTGTCAAGCCATGTCAGGACCTGTGTGCACAAAGGACTATTATTCTGTTCCGGGTTGAGTGTTGTAATCTTATTTGGGACAGTCTGGCAAAAGGACATTTATATTCATGTAGCAGGGTAATGTAACCAGAATTGAAATTGAAGCGCCACACCACTGCTAAGAGGTCCAGATACTAATTTTTTTCCAGTAAAAGTCAGTGATTCAACCCAACAAGTAGCCAGCGCATTGTGGAGGTCCAAGACCCGTGAAACATGTTGGCTACTTTTTTGGATTGTACCCTGACGTTTAATGGAATAAAGCTATATCTGGACCTCTTAGCAGTGGTGAGGCTCTTCAATTTAAATTCTCGTTACATTACAAGCCAAGAAGACTGTGAAGTTCCTCTGGGGTGTAGGAGCTGCCTGCCCAGGAACCAGGTCATTTATACCAACATCAATACCCTAAGACAGTGAATTCCAAACTGTGGCACGGGGGCCAAATGCGGCCCTTTGCTTGCCTTTATCTGGCCCTTGGGGCACTATTACTCCCACTGATACGAGACCCTCTTTTTCTAACTGACATCAACAATGGGGTGCCGTTTTTTCCACTGACACCAGTGGGGCACTATTTCTCTCAAGGATACCAAATGTGGCAATGTTTACTCCCGTTGATGCCAGGAAAATTTCCACTGCCACTGGCCACAGTTTGGCCCGCTTAAGGTCTGAAGGACAATAAACTGGCCCTTTGTTTAGAAAGTTTGGAGATCCCTGCCCTATAACAACAGTACAAGCAGGATAACCCTAATGCTGTGTACACACGACCGGACTTTCTGGCAGAAAAGGTCCGAAGGAATCATTCCATCGGATATTTCGATCGTGTGTGGGCTTTTTCTTTAGAAAATTCTGATGGACCTAGAAATAGAACATGTTTTAAATCTTTCCGATGGAATCAATTCCTATCGGGAAAACCGTTTGTCTGTATGCTATTCCGACGGACCAAAAACGACGCAAGGGCAGCTATTGGCTACTGGCTATTGAACTTCCTTTTTCTAGTCCCGTCGTACGTCATCACGTTCTTAACAGTCGGACTTTGGTGTGATTGTGTGTAGGCAAGTCCGTTTCAGCGGTACTCTGTGAGATCTCTGTCGAAAAAACCGTCAGAGTTTATTCTGACGGAAAAACTAGTCGTGTGGATCTAGGTAGAAGGTAGAAGGGAGCCAGCTTGAATGGAGAGGAATATTCTACACAAAGACTGGATCTTCTGGTAGGAACTGTATATAGCTGGACTTCTGAGATATGCTTCTGCCAGTGAACCTGAAAGTTATTCCCTTTTTTGAGGTCCACAAAGCCTACTGTATGTGGAATTCTGAATTTCTAGATTTTAACTTGTTTTTCACCTCATTAGTATCCTCTTTCTCCCTCACAAGTCACGACACTTTTCATCTTCCTCTGACAACAAGTTGCCATCTTGTCACATGATTGCGCTAATATACTACAGCCTGCCGCACACATGAACTCTCCAGCTTGTTATCGTGACCCCACTTAAGATCTGACAGGCGGGCAGCCCGGCTCTAGTCACTAAGATGTAATTCTAAGAAATGCATTACAAGACAATCAAGTCCTAATGAAACATCCTACCGCTACTAGCCAGGAAAAACACCGGGAACATCCTATGTACCAGTCTTCAGCCATACAGCAGAAGCCCCTGGAGGGAAAGAAAGAAGGATAGAAAGAAAAATAAAGAAAGTGAAAAGGGAGGAAGAAGGGAAAAGTGGAGGTAGGAAAAGATTCAATGAAAGAAAGGAAGGAAGGGTAGATGGAAAGGGGGGAGGGAATTGGATGGGTGGGAGAAAGAGAAGAAAGAGGGAACAGTGGATAATGGGAGAGAGAAAAGGAAGGAAGGAAAGAGGGGAGGAAGAATAGAAGGAAGGGAAGAAAGAAAGAGGAAACAATGGATGAGGAAAGAGAGGGAAGGAACAGAGGAGGAAGGATGGAAGAAGGGGAAGAAAGAAAGAAGGAACAGTGGGTGGGGGAGGGAGGGAGGAATGAAAGAAATAAAGAGAAAGAAAGAGGAAGAGTAGAAGGAAAGAGTAAACAGTGGATGGAGGGAGAGAAGAAAGAAATATAGATCATTATATAGATAAATGTTACAAAGAAAGGAAAGGAGGGATTGAGGAAAAATATATGAATGCAAGAAAGAGAAAAAGAAAGATAAATGGGAGAAAAATAAAGGAAGGAAGGTTGGAAGGAAAACAGGAACAGTGGATAGAGGGAGAGAGGAAAGAAGAAAATAAGGGAAGGAAGAACAAATGAAAGGTAGAAGGAAGGAAGAGTGGAGGGAGAGGGAAGGAAGCAAGGGTAGAGGGAACAGTGGATGGAGGAAGAGCGAAATGGAAGGAAGGAAACGGGGGAGGAACGATGGAAGAAAGAGAAGAGGGAGGGAACTGTGGATAGGGGGAGAGAAGGAAGGAAGGAAAGAGGAGAGGAAAGATAGAAGGAAGGGAAGAAAGAAAGTGGGAACAATAGATGGGAGGAGAGAGGGAAGGAAAAAAGAAAGAAAGAGGAAGGGTAGAAGGAAAAAGAGAACAGTAAATGGAGGAAGAGAAGAAAGAAATATAGATCATTAGATAGATAAAAGTTACAAAGAAAGGAAAGGAGGGATTGAGGAAAAAGGAGGAAAGGAGGGAGTGAGGGGGAAAAAGGAATGAAAGAAAGTCAAGAAGAAAGACAAATATGAGAAAAATAAAGGAAGTAAGGGTAGAAGGAAATAGGGAACTGTGGGTGGAGGGAGCGAGGGAAGGATGGGAGAAAGAAAAGAGGGAGAGAGGAAAGAAAGTGGGAAGAGTGGAAGGAAGGAGAGAGAGGGGAAAGGAAGTAAGGATAGAAAAAAAAAAGAGGTAAAAAGTGGATGGAGAAAGAGAGGAAAGGAAGGAAAAGAAGAGAGAAAGGGGGAACAGTGGGTAGAGGGAAGAAAGAAAAAGAAGAGTAAAAGGAAAGAGGGAACAGTGGATGAAGAGAGAGAAGAAAGAAAGATAAAGGTTACAAAGAGAGGAAAGGAGGGAGTGAGGAAAAAAGGATGAATGAAAGAAAGAGAAAAAGAAAGCTAAATGGGAGAAAAATAAATGATGGAAGGAAAGAAAGAACAGTGGATGGAGGGAGAGAGGAAAGAAGAAAAGGGAAGGAAGAACAAATGAAACGTAGAAGGAAGGAAGGAAGAGTGGAGAGAGGGAAGGAAGCAAGGATAGCGGGAACAGTGGATGGAGGAATAGAGAAATGGAAGGGAGGAAACGGATGGAACGATGGAAGAAAGCGGGAACAGTGGATGGTGGAAGGGAGGAAAAAGAGAAAAAAAAAGAAAGGGTACAAGGAAAGAGGGAACAGTGGATGGGGTAAAAGAAGAATGAAAAATAGAGGGAGGGAGTGGGGTAAAAAAGGAATGAAAGTAAAGAAAGATAAATAGGTGAAAAATAAAGGAAGGAAGGGCTAGAAGGAAAGAGGGAACAATAGATGGAGGGAGCGAGGGAAGGAAGGAAAGAAAGAGGCAACAGTAGATGGAGGGATAGCGAAAAGAAATAAAGTGGAAAGAATGGAGGGAGGAAGAGAGAGAGCGAAGGAAGTGAGGCTAGAAAAAAGAGGGAACAGTAGATGGATGAAGAGAGGAAAGGAAGGAAACAGGGGAGGAAGGATGAAAGGAAAAGAAGAAAGAAAGAGGGAAAAGTGGATGGAGGGAGAGAGGGAAGACAGGAAGGATGAAAGAAAGAAAATGAAGGGTAGAAGGAAAGAGGGAACAGTGGATGGAGGGAGAGAAGAAAGATTAATTAAATCTACAAAGGAAGGAAAGGAGGGAGGGAGGAAAAAAGAAGGAATGACAAAAGAGAGAAAGAAGATAAATGAGAGAAAATTTAGGGAAGGAAGAGTGGAAAGAAAAAAGGAACAGTGAATGGAGGGAGACAGGAAAGAAGTTAAGAAGGAAAGGAAGAACAAATGAAAGGTAGAAGGAAATAGGGAAGAGTGGAGAGAAGGAAAGAAGAAAGCAAGGGTAGAAAAAAAGAGGGAACAATGGATGGAGGGAAAGGAAAGGAAGGAAACGGAAGGATAGAAGGAAGGAAAGGGAACAGTGGATGGAGAGAGGGAGGAAAAAAAGAAAGGTGAGAAAGAAGGAAGGAAGGTTAGAAGGAAAAAGGGGAATGTGAATGGAGAGAAAGAAGAAAGACAGACAATTAGATAAAAGTTACAGAGGAAGGAAAGGAGAGAGTAAGGGGAAAAAAGGAGGAAAGGTGGGAGTGAGGAACAAAAGAAGGAAGGAAAGAAAGATAAAAGGTGGGAAAAAGACAGGAAGGAAGGGAAGAGGGAACAGTAGATGGAGGGAGAGAGGAAAGTAAGGAGGGAAATGTGGAGAAAAGACAGAAGAGAGAGGAAACAGTGGAGGGAGGGTGGAAGTAAGAAAAGGAAAAAGAAAGAGGTGGAGGGAAGGAGAAAGGAAGTGAAGGATGGATGGAAGTGTAAAGGAAAGGAGGGGGGAGGGAGGAAGGAAAGAATTACTCAAACTAGAGGATCAGTAAGACAGCTGAGCAGCTATCATATACTGAAAGAAGGAAACAAGGCCGTCCTTCGTCTTCTTGACACCTTTCATTGAAAAGTTTTTTATTCACTAAAAATGTGCGACTTGTCCTGCTTATTATATCATCATTTTCCTGTCTTCTTTCAGTGCATGCTGATTGGTTCCTACAAGGTAACGTAGAAAGGTCTTTTTCTTCTAAGACCTACTCATTTATCATTACAGATCGCGGGACAAGAAGGTAATTCCCTTTCCCAGGAGAACCATTATGAGAAAGCTCTGGAATATTTCTCCCTGGCCGTCATCTCTAGCAACAATAACCCCAAGTACCTCCGTCTCCGTGCCTCATGCCTCACCCACCTTGGAGATTATAAAGGCGCGGTGAGCGACATGGACATGGCCATCCAGCGGCACAGCGCAAATGACCTGAGGACTCAAATAGAGGACTTCTGCTTTAAGGGCCGCTTGCTGCTTCTGAACAGGGAGGAGGAGGCCTCTTGCCGACAATATGTGAAGGCGGTAAGCCTGGACAGCACATTTGCGTTGGCTGCCATTAGCGATTCTCCAGGGAGGACAAGGCTGGCGCAGATATTCAGCCAAACGGCACATAAATACTTTGACCAGAAACTGTTGGAAGAGTCCTGGAAGCTGACCGAATGTGGACTGATTATTGGGGAAGACAACCAAGAACTGAGGAAATTGAAGGCGAGGATCAAACGGGAGGCCTCTGGATGTATTGTGCATTGATTAGAAGTGGACTGAAAGTCAAATTTTTGTTATTTTTTTTGGTTTAGATCAAATAGGGAATGGTTAAAACCCATATCAATTTTTTTATCATTTATTTATCCCACTGGAGACACAACAGGAAGTCAATAGACATCTTTCCATAGTCAGTGGAAATCCCCTCTTAGTTGTCATCGTAACAGGTGTCCCAAGTGGAAAATTTCCTCTCTGTTTCTGTTCCGGTGACAGCTATGTTGGTTTTTCGATTGCTTTCTGTCCTGGGGATGATGGTTACCAGGATGAGACCATAAAGTGCAGAAGTGCCGAAGAGACCATAAAGTACAAGGTGAGAAGATAAAGTGTCTCACCATTGAGGGCACAGACAACAGTTAGCCCCTTCCTGTCCCCTCCAGGTGATAATCTAACTGGGTCTTGATAATGGGAGGTGGAACAGGTTTCCCAATCATGTGATCACTGACGTCCCAATAGTTCCTGATCATTAAACAGAGACTGGGAGCTATTGGTGACGGCTTGTTTTTTGTGGTGGGAGCATGCAGTGAGCACTATCCCAGCACAGAAGCCTTAGGCCCCATGGACACATATGTGCAGCATATGAGCGTTAAGGCTCACCCTCCCTGCCACCGTACATATGTGTTACATGGTCCCTGTGATTGGCTGTCACAGTGGTCACCTGATCAGGAGCCTGTCCCGCCAGCTTCCAATCATAATCAAGGACCGGAAGCTATCTAACAGCTTTTTCATTGTGCTGGGAGCATGCTCTTAGCACTATACTGTCAAAAGTACTGTGACGCGTGCCTTTACACGTACATGAACTTTAATGGCATCCCAGTCTTAGTCCGTAGGGTTCAATATTGAGTTGGCCCACCCTTTGCAGCTATAACAGCTTCAACTCATCTGGGAAGGCCTTCCACAAGGTTTAGGAGTGTGTCTATGGGAATGTTTGACCATGCTTCCAACTTTGTGGGAACAGTTTGGGGATGGCCCCTTCCTGTTCCAACATGACTGCTCACCAGTGCACAAAGCAAGGTCCATAAAGAAATATGGATGAGAAAATTTGGGGTGGAGGAACTTGACTGGCCTGCACAGAGTCCTGACCTCAACCCGATAGAACACCTTTGGGATGAATGAGAGGGAGGACTGCAAGCCAGGCCTTCTCGTCCAACATCAATGCCTGACCTCACGAATGCGCTTCTGGAAGAATGGTCAAACATTCCCATAGACACCCTCCTAAACCTTGTGGACAGCCTTCCCAGAAGAGTTGAAGCTGTTCTAGCAGCAAAGGGTGGGCCAACTCATTACTGAACCCTACGGACGAAGACTGGGATGCGATAAAATGTTAGGTGTGTGTAAAGGCAGCCGTCCCAATACTTTTGGCAATATAGTGTATGTGTTACATGGTCCATGTGATTGGCTGTCACAGTGGTCACATCATCGGGAGCCTCTTCTGCCAGCGCCCAATTATAAACAAGGACCGGGAGCTGTCTGTGACAGCTTGGTCACTGTCCTGGGAAACCTCAGCCCCCTCATGGTTGCATGTGTGCAGCATTTGCGCATTAAGAATCACCATCCCAGCTCCCACAGATGAGCGTTATATGGTCAGCAAGAGGTTAAAAGCCTTTCCTACTTCCAAAAAAATAAAAATAAGCTCACATTTGGTTGAAACGTCAATGCTTCTGGTTCATCTATTACTGAATTTATTCTTATTTATATTGAAAATAAAATCATAGCTGTGGAGACTTTTTATTTTTATTATTCAATATGCAATATGTATTATTATGTTATATTATGTGTTAATGTATTATTTTATAACACAATAAATCACAAAGAAATCCAGAACTTGGTCTACATCCATTGAAAGTGTATGGAAACCCCAACACTGAGCTTCTTTTATTGGCTCCCTTTTAATCCATAAAAAAAGGAACTCCAGGATTTTAACCTCAACCTCAACTCCCCGCTCTCCCCCAAAGACCCCCCAGTATCCTTTATAAAAAAAAAACAATAGCATGCCAACAAGACTGCAGGAAAGAAAGTAAGCTAACACAACTGAGCTTATCCCAAGTCCTGAAGTATTGGAAGCCTAGCTTGTGTGATGATGCGCACCCTAGAGGAGGCGTGTAAATCACAAAGGATGAAATTTAGCTAGCAACTCTGTGTCATCCAACTAGGGTAACTCTTATTGGCTACATTGTCAATGCAGAATAAAATACGCTAACGCGTTTCGGCGATCAGACCTTCATTTTACCACCATAATCATAGGTGCTATGATTAAGGCCTGAAGGCCAATACGCGTTGGAGTATTTTATTCTGCACTGACGTGCTTTTAACTCCCCCCCACCGCCGCACCGATCACCCCTGACTGTCCCCTGTGTCCTCCGTGTTCCTTCAGTCCCCCTCTCTGTGCTTCTCCGGTCCTCCAGTCCCCCTCTGTGTCCTCCATGCTCCTCCAGTCTCCCTCCATGTCCTCCGTGCTCCTCCAGCCCCCCTCCGTGCTTCTCCAGTCCCTCTCCATGCTTCTTCAGCCCCCCTCCGTGCTCCTCCAGTCCCCCTCCATGTCCTCATTGCTCCTCTGGTCCCCCTCTGTGTCCTCCAGTCCCCCTTTGTGTCCTCTAGTCCCTCTCCATGTCCTCCATGCTCCTCCAGTCCCCCTCCGTGCTCCTCCAGTCCACCTCCATGTCCTCTGTGCTCCTCTGGACCCCCTCCGTGTCCTCCAGTCACCCTCCATGTCCTCCGTACTCCTCCAGTCCCCCTCTGTGCCCCTCCAGTCCCCCTCTATGTCCTCCGTGCTCCTCCGGTCCCCCTCCATGTCCCCCTCTGTGTCCTCCATGCTCCTCCAGTCTCCTTCCATGTCTTTCATGCTCCTCCAGCCCCCCTCCGTGCTTCTCCAGTCCCCCTCCGTGCTTCTCCCGTCCCCCTCTGTTCTCCTCCAGTCCCCCTCCATGTCCTCCATTCTCCTCTGGTCCCCCTCCGTGTTCTCCAGTCCCCCTCTGTGTCCTCCGTGCTCCTCCGGTCCCCCTCCATGTCCTCCATGCTCTTCTATTCCCCCTCCGTGTCCTCCATGCTCCTCCGGTCCCCCTCCATGTCCTCCATGCTCCTCTATTCCCCCTCCGTGTCCTCCATGCTCCTCCGGTCCCTCTCCATGTCCTTCATGCTCCTGCGGTCCCCCTCAATGTCCTCTGTGCTCCTCCGATCCCCCTCCATGTCCTCCGGTCCCCCTCTGTGTTCCTCCGGTACCCCTCCATGTCCTCTGTGCTCCTCCGATCCCTCTCCATGTCCTCTGGTCCCCCTCTGTGCTCCTCCGGTCCCCCTCCATGTCCTCCATGCTCCTCTGGTCCTGCTCTGTGTCCTCCATGCTCCTCCAATCTCCCTCCATGACCTCTGTGCTCCTGCGGTCCCCCTCCATGTCCTCCGTGCTCCTCCAATCCCCCTCCGTGTCATCCAATCCCCCTCCATGTCCACCGCACTCCTCCGGTCCCCCTCCATATCTTCCATGCTCCTCCTGTCCCCCTCCATGTCCTCCGTGCTCCTTCAATCCCCCTCTGTGCTTCTCTGGTCCCCCTCCATGCCCTCTGTGCTCCTCCGGTCCCCCTCCCTGTCCTTCGTGCTCCTCCAGTCCCCCTCCATGTCCTTCATGCTCCTCTGTCCCCCTCCGTGCCCTCCGTGCTCCTCTGTGCTCCCCCCCGTCCTCCTCGCCCCCCCCCCCCCCCTGTCCTGGACCTGTCAGGATGGAGAGCAGAGGAAGGAGCCAGTAAATAAGTAATTTATCGGCTCCTTCCTTTTCTGAATGCACAGAGTCAGTAACTCTATCCATTCATAACTGAGCATCATAAACTGTGTTTACTCTGCTTCAGTTTGTGAATGGAGAGAAGCCTCTGTCTCCTCTCCATTCATCTCCAGTGCAGCTGAGGCTGCTTAGAAAGGGACTGGGGAATCTGTGTCCTCAGTCCTTTCTCTGTCTCAAAGGGGGAGATGTTAGGGAGGGGGGGTTTGGTGAAATGATATTTCACCAAACCTCCCTCCCCCAAACAGGACTGATAAAAAAAAATAATAATAATAGTAATAATAAAAAACAAAATTGTAATAAATATTTAAAAGTTAAAATTGTAAAAAAATAATTAAAATAAAATAAAAAAACACTGATACTCCCCCCCCCCCCCCATTGTAAAAAAAAAAAAAATAACAAACAAAATTTAATTGTAGAAAAATAAAATAAATAATAATAAAAGACGACTGACACAGTACACACATCATCAGTGCCCATCAGTGCTGCATATTAGTGCCACTGTCACATGACATTAAAAAAGTATCGGTTATCAGTATCGGCGAGTGCTTGAAAAAGTATCGGTATTTGTACTCGGTCTTTAAAAAACCCTAGTTTTATCCTACATATGAAATTGATGATCATTAGCATCTGCTTGGTATAATTGGTTAATCAACACCTGACTCTAATCCTACAAAATCCCTGACTTTGTGCAAGCGTAAGAACTGATGCTGGTTTGAACCCAAAGGGTAGCCACACCAAATATTGATTTGATTTAGATTTTCTTTTGTTGGCTAACTTTGCATTTTGTAAATTGATAAAAATAAACAATTAAAATAAATATTTTTGAAAGCATTTATACTAACGGTGCAAATAGACAGTTTTAAAAATATATATATATATATTTTTTTATAAATAATTGTATTATATTTGACTTTTTAATTACCAGTAATAATATGAATTTAAATGAATAGGAATTGTCGGCCATTATCAGCATCTTTTTTCAGTATCAAAAATACTGCTTGCTGCATTTTTGGTGCACACACTGCGTTTTTACCTTGCAAGAAAAATGTTTCCCTGGTTCCCTCAATGATCTGTAGCTCCCCAGTGCTGGCAGCACTCATGCAGCCCCAGACCATGACACTCCCACCACCATGCTTGACTGTAGACAAGACACACTTGTCTTTGTACTCCTCACCTGGTTGCCGCCACACACGCTTGTCACCATCTGAACCAAATACGTTTATCTTGGTCTCATCAGACCACAGGACATGGTTCCAGTAATCCATGTCCTTAGTCTGCTTGTCTTCAGCAAACTGTTTTGTGGGCTTTCTTGTGCATCATCTTTAGAAGAGACTTCCTTCTGGGACGACAGCCATGCAGACCAATTTGATGCAGTGTGCGACGTATGGTCTGAGCACTGACAGGCTGACCCCCCCCCACCCCTTCAACCTCTGTAGCAACACTGGCAGCACTCATATGTCTATTTCCCAAAGACAACCTCTGGATATGACGCTGAGCACGTGACCTCAACTTCTTTAGTTGACCATGGTGAGGCCTGTTCTGAGTGGAACCTGTCCTGTTAAACCGCTGTATGGTCTTGGCCACCGTGCTGCAGCTCAGTTTCAGGGTCTTGGCAATCTTCTTATAGCTCTTCTTATGCTCAACTACACTGCAGAATGCATGAGCTTCATGGAAAATATAGTTCCAAAACATCTGCGGTGCCAAGGTAGCCATCACTGGCCTAGGCTATCTTTATGTAGAGCAACAATTCTTTTTTTCAGATCCTCAGAGAGTTCTTTGCCATGAGGTACCATGTTGAACTTCCAGTGACCAGTATGAGAGAGTGAGAGCGATAACACCAAATTTAACACACCTGTTATACAAGCTGTACACTCACTACTTTACATTGTAGCAAAGTGTCATTTCTTCAGTGTTGTCACATGAAAAGATAGAATAAAATATTTACAAAAATGTGAACGGTGTACTCATTTTTGTGAGATACTGTATATATATATATATATTTTCATCAAGATAATGGTGTAACTGGGAATGCAGTTACGACGAAACACATTGGGTGGAGCTGTATCTGTGACGTCATCATGCATGCCGGCAGGTCCCCGCAGCAGAGCACATTTGTGTTTCTACCGCTTGTATTATTGCTACAAGCTAAGTGCAATCTTCCTTTCATTAAATTTAATTTTAAATATACTGCACCATGAGGCTTTTTCTTCCATTCTTTATTCTTTGATGGGTCATGTGCCTGAAAGGGATATGTGAATCATAAGGTTCCGGGTCCTGAGCTCTTCTGCGGTGGAACTGAGCGTTGGAGCCGGCCTGTGGAGTCTTGTTTTGTTTTGTTTTTTATATGCATTTTCTGATTTTTTCATTCATTTTATTTCATGTGCTTTGCATTTCGCATTGAATTTAAAGGGACATGCGCACCTCTTTTCTTGGTTAATTTTAAGGACACATAATAACCTGCAAGGAGAATTTGGCGTGACTGATTGCCATTAGGCGATTTCAAGGCTGCTCACACTACACCATCCTCATATTAAAACAAAAGGTCACTTGTAATAAATTATAATAGGGGTAGCAGTCGGCCTTATTAGCTGTGGGTGGGGCTGACCATAAAAACCCTCCGGGGCTCAGAGTCTGTAACTCAGCGATAAATCAGGCAGTCACCTTCAGAAGCAGGCGAGAGGTTTGGCGTCGGCGGCTAAATAATGAGTCATGAAATTCACTTTGATGTCTTTTTTTTTTTTTTTTTATCACCTCTGAATTTTGACAGAGAAATGAGGAAGACACTAAATGCTATGAAGGCATAAAAAAAAACCCCAAAAAAGTAAAAAAAATAGAATTAAAACTGACCGGTCTCATCTGCATCGGAAAGTGGAGGAGTGCATATAGTGAACGGGGGAGGGGAAGCTGCATAAGCAATGAAGGGTTTTTTTTGGTAATAATTGGTATTAATAAATAATAAGACCACTTTGTAAAAAAAAAAAAAAAAAAAGAATATATATATATATTTTTTTTTTAATTCTTTTTTGTTAATCAAATGTTTCAGACTGTACAAACTAATGATGAACGGAGTGATTTTTTGAGTCAATAGGGAATGTGAAAATGTGTATAATGCAAAGAAAAAAACAAAACACGATGAAATAAACTGCTGTAAATTAGACATGTGCAAATCATTTAGTTCCGAATTAGTATTTTTAACGAATTTCGACAAATTAGTTAATTCGGAAATATCCGAATTAGCCAAAAACCCCTTTAATGAGTTTTTCAGAATATTCGAAAATTCGTAAATGCGTAAATTCGAAAATTTGAAAATTTGAAAATTCAAAAATTCGGAAACTCGTAAATTCGAAATTCGAAAGCCCGAAGATTTGAAAACGTGAATTAATAACTAATTAATAATAACCTAACTATTACTAACTATTAAATTATAGGTATTGGAATTTCCTTTCAAATTTGGCTGTTAGTGAAGGTAACGAATACAGATTTATCCAAAGTTTTCGAATTATCCGAAATAACGAATGCCGTATCTAAACGAATGGAATGTAACGAGTTAATAATAATAAATGACAATAATAATAAATAAAACTTTTTATTATTTTTATTATTAATTTGTTTCGTTCCATTCGTTTAGATACGACATTCCTTATTTTGGATAATTCGCAACTTCGGATAAATTCGTATTCGTTACGTTCACTAACAGCCAAATTTGAAAGGAAATTCCAATACCTATAATTTACCTATAATTTAATAGTTAGTTATTATTAGTTAGTTAGTTAGGATGTTATTCTTTCGAATTTTCGGATTTTCTTTCTTATTTTCGAGTTTACAAATTTTTTCATTTTTAAATTTACAAATTTTTGAATTTACGAATTTTAGAATTTTCAAATTTACAAATTCACAAATTTACAAATTTAGAAATTGTAATCATAACGAATGACCCGAAAAAAAAAAAAACAAATAAAATGAATGAAGCAAAAACGAACAAATTTTCGGGCAGTGCTCATGTCTACTGTAAATAACCCCCCCCCCCCCCCCCCACTCCTACCCAAAAAAAAATAATCTCTAAATAAAAGGAGAAAATGCTTCACTGCTCCTGCTCAGTATATATTCAGTCCATATATTAAGTCCATCTCCAGAGATATTAATGTTCCTGTGTCCACTGTGCGCAACATTGTCAAGTTTACAGCCCGTGGCACTGTAGCTAATCTCCCGGGACGTGGAGGAAAGAGAAAAACTGATCAAAGATTGCAACAAAGGATTGTTGGAATGGTGGATAAGGAACCTTGGTCAACTTCCAGACAAATTCAAGCAGACCTTCAGGCACGGGGGACAACCGTGTGAGCTCGCCATATACGTCGCCATCTGAATGAAAAGGGTCACTATGGTAGGAGACCCAGGAGGACCCCACTGCTGACACAGAATCATAAAAAAAGCCAGATTGGAGTTTGCCAAAACTTACCTGAGGAAGCCAAAATCCTTTTGGGGAAATGTGCTGTGGACAGACGAAACAAAAATGACAGCTTTTTGGTAAAGCCCATCAGTCTACTGTTTTCAGAAAAAGAAATGAGGCCTTTAACCACTTCCCTTTCCGCGCTATAGGCGAAAGACGGCTGCAGCGTGGACTTAATTTGCCGGGAGGGCGTCCCTGGACGTCCTCCCGTGCTTGAGCGGCCTGTGCGCCCCCCTGCAGGGCACACGCGGCGCGCTCTGTGATCAGCGAGTCTGAGACTCGGCTGATCAAAGATCGGAGTAAGGGGTCGATTCCGACCCCTGACCACGTGATCCGCTGTCAACCAATGACAGCTAATCATGTGACGTTAACAAAGCAGGTAATCGGCTATTTTTCAGCGTGAGGAGAGAAAAAAAAGCCGATCACCGGAGGCTGCGAGAGGGACATCGGTCCCGGTCATGGAGAGGCTTCTGTGCCCACCAGTGTCACCTATCAGTGCCCACATTGCCACCTATAAATTGCCAAACAGTGCGTCATCACCAATGCTGCCTATCAATACCACCTACCAGTGCCACCTACTGGTGCCCATCAGTGCCACCTACCAGTGCCCATCAGTGCCACCGACCAGTTCTCATCAGTGACATATATCAGTGCCACCCATCAGTGCCACTCATCAGTGCCACCCATCAGGGCCCATCAGTGGCGTGTTACTGCCCATCAGTGCCATCTTATCAGTGCCCATCAGTGTCGTCTTATCTGTGCCTATCAGTGTTGCCTTATCTGTGCCCATCAGTGCAGCCCATCAGTGCCCATCAGTGCAGCCCATCAGTGCCCATCAGTGCCCATCAGTGCAGCCTCATCAGGGAATATCAATGAAGGAGAAAAATAACCCGTTTGCAAAATTTTATAACAAATTATGAAACATGTTTTTTTTTTTTTTTTTTATTTCTGTCTTTTTTTTGTTTGCTTAGCAAAAAATAAAAACCCAAGTGGTGATTAAATACCACCAAAAGAAAGCTCCATTTGTGTTAAAAAAATGATAAAAATTTCATACGGGTACAGTGTAGTATGACCGCGCAATTGTCATTCAAAGTGTGACAGCGCTGAAAGCTGAACATTGATCTGGGCAGGAAGGGGGGTTTAAGGGCCCAGTAAGCAAGAGGTTAAATGAGAAGATTACAGTCCCTACAATCACGCATGGTGCCGGTGGAGGGTCACTGGTGTTTTGGGGTTGCTTTGCTGCTGGCGCTGGGATGTCTTGACCGTGTGCATGGCATTATGAAATCTAAACACTACCAAAGAATTCTGGGGTGCAATTTAGGGCCCAGCGTCAGAAAGTTGGGTCTCCATCAGAGGTCTTTGGTCTTACAGCAGGACAATGACCCAAAGCACACGTAAAAAAAGCTCCCAGAAATGGTTTAAGACAAAGTGCTGGAGAGTAATGAACTGACCAGCAACAGGGTGGATAAATATCGATGATTTTTTTTTTTTTTTTTAAATCAAAAAATTCAGATTTTTTTTTTTTAATTTAAATCGTATTTTTTTTTTATCACATTTTTTTTAATAAAATGCTTTTTGGAGTAAAAATCTATCTAAAGATAGTTTTCTATTTAAGATACATTAATAATTTTGTTTATTCAGCTTGAAATGGAGCTTAGTTATGTGGTATGAGGCTGTATATTTTGCAATATTTACATTTTTGGTAAACTCATTCAATGAATCCAAGCTCTGCAAGCTGAGATAACATGCATACCTCCCAACATTTTGAGACGGGATTGAGGGACACCTACTAAAAAATGTATGTAGGCATAGGACACTCCCCCTGCCACACCCCCTTAAAGGAGAATTAACCAAAAAAAAAAAAAAAGGTTAATTTAATCCACAAGGATTTTTTTTTATACCACTACTATTTCTTTATATTGGCTTTTAAAATGTACAAATGCAGCAATTCAGACATTGGATGAAAGGTTTAGCACTGGGAAACACACTGTGTAAGATGTGGCTTTTTGTTTCCCCCTTTTTTTTGTGTCATACCAATACAAACAAAAGAAATAAACGTGAGAACATTTGCGTAAACATGCCTTAACATTTGTAATTGCAACAATATCCTGGGCAAAGTGTTGCATGATCTTGACAGAAATGCCAGGGGGGTTCCAATATTTCTGCCCATGACTGTACAAGTCCACTCTCTTGCCAACCCATTGAAAACAATGCCCTCCCTGTGTGGCTGGCATCTTATCTCAGAAACTGCCAAACAAAGCTAATTCTGAACACTGCCACTGATTCCTCGCCCTGGAAATGCCCCTTGTCTGGCTGTCATTCTGAACCCTTTGGTTTGATACTGAGTCATTCGACAAGAATATATAGAGGAGTATTTTTTGTTTTCTTCCAGGTCAGAAAGATGTGTTGCCAGAGGGTTAGCATAACAGCCAGGCAACTAGCATTTTAAGAAGGGGCTTGTGGGATTTATTTGTGGAAGACTTGGCTGAGCCAACTACAGAGCTCCCCCTAGTGGTCAATCTATACATCTCTATAGTTAACACTGTAACAAAAATATGGATGAGAAAATAAGTAGAAATGTGAAAGTCAAATAAATAATGACATTGCACTGCAAATAGACGGCAATATATGCTCCCACTGAAATACACACTACTTTCCCTTTAAATGGAAATCTAGGTAAGCCCAACACAGATACTGTACCTCAGAACCAGGACACGTTTCCACCCCCCCCCCCCCCCCCCAACCCCCAACCACCATCTTCCCAGAGTTCTCTGATCTGAGCAGAAAACACGAGGATACATTTACATAAGTAGGTCACCCTCCAGTGCTCTGATCCATGCACCACTTTACATGTTTTTGCATATGCCCATTGTAAACAAGATTTCCCAAGAAGGCAGAGAGAAATCAAAGGTGAAAGTGAATGGGAAAGATAAAGTTCACAGAGAAAGAAAAGTCTGAGATTGTTCACAGAGGGATCTCTGCTTCAAGGGTCAATCCACCGAAAATAAGTAATTCATTGGTGGATTCCAGAGAGGTGAGCCTTGTATCAGCGTATTTTATCTCTCAGAGACTTTTCTGGTAAGATCTTAGTACTGAGTTCCTGGGTCTGCAGAACTACTGTGAGACCATCTCGAGGAGTTCCCACCATCTATGTGCTTCGTTCCTGGGTCTGTACACCTGTTGTTTTCATTGTGAGGGTTTCTACCATCCCTGTGCTGCGTTACCAAATCTGAGCACCTGCTGTGCCCATTATGAGGGTTTCCCACCATCCCTGCACTGAGTTCCCAGGTCTGTACACCAGAAGTGCCCATCAAGAGAGGTTCCACCATCTCTGTGCTGAGTTCTTGGGTCTGTACACCTGCTGTACTCATCATTAGTGGTTCCCACCAACTCTGTGCTGAGTTCCGGGGGCTGTACACCTGTAGTGCCCATTAAGAAGGTTCCTACCATCCCAGTTCTTAATTTCTAGGTATGTACACATGCAATGCCCTTCAAGAGGGGTTCCCACCATCCCTGAGCTGGGTTCCTGGGTCTGAACACCTGCTGTGTCCATATGAGGGCTTCCCACCATCCCTGTGCTGAGTTCCTGGGTCTGTACACCTGCTGTACCCATTATGAGAGGTTCCCACCATCCCTGTGCTGAGTTCCCGGGTCTGTACACCCGCTGTGCCCATTATGAGAGGTTCCCACCATCCCTGTACTGAGTTCCTGGGTCTGTACACCTACTGTACCCATTATGAGGGGTTCCCACCATCCCTGTACCGAGTTCCCGGTCTGTACATCAGGAGTGCCCATTATAAGGGATTCCCACCATCCCTGTGCTGAGTTCTTGGATCTGTACACCTGCTGTGTCCATTATAAGGGGTTCTTACCATTCCTGCGCTAAGGTCTTGGGTCTGTACACCTGCAGTTCCCATCAAAAGGGTTCCCACCATGCCTAAGCTGAGTACCAGGGTCTGTACACCGGCTGTACCCATTATGAGAGGTTCCCACCATCCCTGTGCTGAGTTCCTGGGTCTGTACACCTACTGTACCCATTATGAGGGGTTCCCACCATCCCTGTGCTGAGTTCCTGGGTCTGTACACCTGTTGTGCCCATTATAAGGGGTTCTTACCATTCCTGCGCTAAGGTCTTGGGTCTGTACACCTGCAGTTCCCATCAAAAGGGTTCCCACCATGCCTAAGCTGAGTACCAGGGTCTGTACACCGGCTGTGCCCATTATGAAGGGTTCCCACCATCCCTGAGCTGAGTTCCTAGGTCTGTACACCTGCTTTTCCCATTATGAGAGGTTCCCACCATCCCTGTGCTGTGCTCCCGGGTCTGTACACCTGTTGTGCCCATTATGAGGAGTTCCCACCATCCATGTGCTGAGTCCCCAGGTCTGTATGCCAGCTGTGCCCATTATGAGGGGTTCCCACCATCCCATCTGGATTTTATATTTATTTTTATATTATGGATGAGCTGGGACACATAAAGAGCAGGAACACCCAAAACTCCAAGTGGGCAGGAACAGAGCCTGGAATTATGGCCAGAGGTTCTACTCTTTTGTACTTTTGTCGCTCACGTCACGGGGGGGATGGGGACTGTAACCCCTACATATGCTGCAACAGGGTGACAATACAGGAGTAGAATTGGGAGACTATTGTCAGCCTATAACAGGAAGTATCTGGGCCAGCCTTTCTTAACCTCTTTAATATGTGGGAACCCTTGAAAAATTGTTTCAAGTCTCCGGGAACCCCTGCAGAAAATGACTACATCTAAAGCTCACTGTACATTAGTTTGATGGTCAAGGAGAAAAATGCCCCTCACATTTGTGGTCAGTAGAATGAATCCTTCTCTTATGGATAGCTAAAAAGATAAATGGTGTCAGTGGAAATTTATCTAAGAGGCAAAAATTGCTCATTGCTCAAGGAACCCCTAAAAACCTCTGGAGGAACCTTAAAGTGGAGTTCCACCCACTTTTACAACTCTTCAGCATCCCTCACTAAACTGCGCACTGTAAACGAATTGGATATATATATATTTTTTTTTTTTCTCAGCACCTACTGTATATCTGCTGTATTCATTTTTCACTTCCTCCTCCCTGGCCGTGGCTCATCGCATCATTTTCTGTTTGCAATGCCTTCTGGGAAGGGGCGGCAACTTCCTCTGACACTGCCGTTGCTATGGAAACCTGACCTGAAACCTATTACACTGCTTGTGCTGCACTGAGCATGTGCGAGATCTGCAAGGATGAGATCCAGGAAGAAATACAGTCTGGCTTCAGATGCCCACACTTAAGATGGCCACGGCCTGCTGTAAGTTTATAAAATAACAAACCACTGCTATAAACTAACAAAACAGACCTTAGTTTACAGACTAACTTTACTAGAATACATTAAGCTTGTGTATTATAGGGGTATTTTTATTTAAAAAGTATAATTTCGGCCGGAACACCACTTTAAGTTTCCTCTGAACCCTGGTTGTGAATGGCTAATCTGGACGACATCCTTCATAGCAGTATCTTTAGAAATTCTTTTAACCTCCAAGCATTACCCTTGCTGGGAATTAAATGTAAAAACAGTAATCCCAAATCCCATTTTACCATAAAATCCGTGGTCCAAGTAATGCTTGGGGTTAACACCAGTTGTTCAGGATTGCAGCGTGACCTTCAGACAGAGGAGGACTGGGGAATATCCACTCACTAATCTTCCCTCTCTTTTGTGAACCCAGAAGGGCTCTGTACTGAGCGTGTCTAGGTTCACAGATATTAGATCCTGCCTGCCAACATCCAATACTATTGGATGGAAGTATTGCAGGGGAGACATTGTGGATCTAATCAAGGATGGGACAAGGTCATCTAGAGCCCATGCCCCTCCTCAAGATGTATGAGCATAAATTCCTCCAGTACAAATCCACCCCCTTGCTGAAATCATTTGGTGGAGGGGGGATTATGGTGTGGGGGATGTTTTTCAGGGGTTGGGCTTGGCCCCTTGGTTCCAGTGAAGGGAACTCTTAAGGCGTCAGCATACCAAGACATTTTGGACAATTTCATGTTCCCAACTTTGTGGGAACAGTTTGGGGATGGCCCCTTCCTGTTCCAACATGACTGCACACCAGTGCACAAAGCAAGGTCCGTAAAGACATGGATGAGCGAGTTTGGGGTGGAGGAACTTGACTGGCCTGCACAGAGTCCTGACCTCAACCTGGTAGAACACCTTTGGGATGAATTAGAGCTGCGAGCCAGGCCTTCTCATCCAACATCAGTGCCCGACCTCACAAATGTGCTTCTGGAAGAATGGTCAAACATTCCCATAGACACACTCCTAAACCTTGTGGACGGCCTTCCCAGAAGGGTTGAAGCTGTTATAGCTGCAAAGGGTGGGCCAACTCAATATTGAACCCAAAGGACTAAGACTGGGGTGCCATTAAAGTTCATGTGTGCGTAAAGGCAGGCGTCCCAATACTTTTTTGTAATATAGTGTACCTACATGCACGTGACCTGGCATCAGCCTCTTGCAGTCCCTGAGGCTGGAGTGTAAGAGGAAAAAGCAGCACAAGGAGCAAATCAGTGCTGACAAGAAGCATATTGATAGAAGGATAGAGCAGAGTGACAGAGAGATGAAGTCATCGCTGTGCTACTTCTCCTTTCACTGTCCAACCCCAGGCTGAAGGTGGGTCCAGGAAACCCTGGGCTCCGAGGAAGAGAGTTAAATGACGCTGGCCATCTGACTGAGGACATCTAGCAGCAGAAAAAAATTACTGCACAGGAAAATCTCTGTATTGAAGCTGAATATTGCAGTATGAGCTGGTTATGTTATTTTTATTTTTTTTTAAGCTATTCATTTTTATTCTGCTATTTTTTTCCATTAACTTGAAACTTCTTGTGGACTGCCCTGTGCAATATATATGGTGACTGGGTGGCCGCTCTGCACCAGATCACATACATGTACGTGATCTGGCATTTTCGGGTAGGTGGAGCACACGCAGATCTGTGCTGTGATTTGGTACAGCACAAGTCCGTCAGGAGGTCCCAGCCAATGATTTATAGCTTGGACCTGCTGATCGGCTCAGAGAATCACAGTACACAGCTCTGTGTTTACTAACAACACAGGGCTCTGTACAATGTCTGCACACCACCAATAAAGTCCCAACAAGTGATAGTGGCATCTTCTTATAAGTTCATCCAATATGTTTGGCCACCCCGACGCCATACATATGCAGGGGGCAGTCCACAAGAAGTTAATGGCAAAAAACAGAATAAACATGAATAGCTTTAAAAAAATAAACTTACTGCACTATGAGGAGCTCCTTTGTTCCTTCTTGATTTTATGGTACCTTCTTGATTGTTCCTTCTTGATTTTATGGTACCTTCTTGATTGTTCCTTCTTGATTTTATGGTACCTTCTTGATTGCTCCTTCTTGATTTTATGGTACCTTCTTGATTGCTCCTTCTTGATTTTATGGTACCTTCTTGATTGCTCCTTCTTGATTTTATGGTACCTTCTTGATCGTTCCTTCTTGATTTTATGGTACCTTCTTGATTGCTTCTTCTTGATTTTATGGTACCTTCTTGATGGCTCCTTCTTGATTTTATGGTACCTTCTTGATTGCTCCTTCTTGATTTTATGGTACCTTCTTGATCGTTCCTTCTTGATTTTATGGTACCTTCTTGATTGCTCCTTCCTGATTTTATGGTACCTTCTTGATTGCTCCTTCTTGATTTTATGGTACCTTCTTGATTGCTCCTTCTTGATTTTATGGTACCTTCTTGATTGTTCCTTCTTGATTTTATGGTACCTTCTTGATTGCTCCTTCTTGATTTTATGGTACCTTCTTGATTGTTCCTTCTTGATTTTATGGTACCTTCTTGATTGCTCCTTCTTGATTTTATGGTACCTTCTTGATCGTTCCTTCTTGATTTTATGGTACCTTCTTGATCGTTCCTTCTTGATTGTTCCTTTTTGATTTTATGGTACCTTCTTGATTGTTCCTTCTTGATTTTATGGTACCTTCTTGATTGCTCCTTCTTGATTTTATGGTACCTTCTTGATTGCTCCTTCTTGATTTTATGGTACCTTCTTGATTGCTCCTTCTTGATTTTATGGTACCTTCTTGATTGCTCCTTCTTGATTTTATGGTACCTTCTTGATTGTTCCTTCTTGATTTTATGGTACCTTCTTGATTGCTCCTTCTTGATTTTATGGTACCTTCTTGATCGTTCCTTCTTGATTTTATGGTACCTTCTTGATCGTTCCTTCTTGATTGTTCCTTTTTGATTTTATGGTACCTTCTTGATTGTTCCTTCTTGATTTTATGGTACCTTCTTGATCGTTCCTTCTTGATTTTATGGTACCTTCTTGATTGTTCCTTTTTGATTTTATGGTACCTTCTTGATTGTTCCTTCTTGATTTTATGGTACCTTCTTGATTGCTCCTTCTTGATTTTATGGTACCTTGTTGATTGCTCCTTCTTGATTTTATGGTACCTTCTTGATTGCTCCTTCTTGATTTTATGGTACCTTCTTGATTGCTCCTTCTTGATTTTATGGTACCTTCTTGATCGTTCCTTTTTGATTTTATGGTACCTCCTTGATTGCTCCTTCTTGATTTTATGGTACCTTCTTGATGGCTCCTTCTTGATTTTATGGTACCTTCTTGATTGCTCCTTCTTGATTTTATGGTACCTTCTTGATTTTATGGTACCTTCTTGATCGTTCCTTCTTGATTTTATGGTACCTTCTTGATTGCTCCTTCTTGATTTTATGGTACCTTCTTGATCGTTCCTTCTTGATTTTATGGTACCTTCTTGATTGTTCCTTCTTGATTTTATGGTACCTTCTTGATTGTTCCTTCTTGATTTTATGGTACCTTCTTGATCGTTCCTTCTTGATTTTATGGTACCTTCTTGATTGCTCCTTCTTGATTTTATGGTACCTTCTTGATCGTTCCTTCTTGATTTTATGGTACCTTCTTGATTGTTCCTTCTTGATTTTATGGTACCTTCTTGATTGCTCCTTCTTGATTTTATGGTACCTTCTTGATCGTTCCTTCTTGATTTTATGGTACCTTCTTGATTGTTCCTTTTTGATTTTATGGTACCTTCTTGATTGTTCCTTCTTGATTTTATGGTACCTTCTTGATTGCTCCTTCTTGATTTTATGGTACCTTGTTGATTGCTCCTTCTTGATTTTATGGTACCTTCTTGATTGCTCCTTCTTGATTTTATGGTACCTTCTTGATTGCTCCTTCTTGATTTTATGGTACCTTCTTGATCGTTCCTTCTTGATTTTATGGTACCTTCTTGATTGTTCCTTTTTGATTTTATGGTACCTTCTTGATTGCTCCTTCTTGATTTTATGGTACCTTCTTGATGGCTCCTTCTTGATTTTATGGTACCTTCTTGATTGCTCCTTCTTGATTTTATGGTACCTTCTTGATTGCTCCTTCTTGATTTTATGGTACCTTCTTGATTGCTCCTTCTTGATTTTATGGTACCTTCTTGATTGTTCCTTCTTGATTTTATGGTACCTTCTTGATTGTTCCTTCTTGATTTTATGGTACCTTCTTGATTGCTCCTTCTTGATTTTATGGTACCTTCTTGATCGTTCCTTCTTGATTTTATGGTACCTTCTTGATCGTTCCTTCTTGATTTTATGGTACCTTCTTGATTGTTCCTTCTTGATTTTATGGTACCTTCTTGATTGCTCCTTCTTGATTTTATGGTACCTTCTTGATCGTTCCTTCTTGATTTAAGGTTCCTTCTTGATTGTTCCTTTTTGATTTTATGGTACCTTCTTGATTGTTCCTTCTTGATTTTATGGTACCTTCTTGATTGCTCCTTCTTGATTTTATGGTACCTTGTCGATTGCTCCTTCTTGATTTTATGGTACCTTCTTGATTGCTCCTTCTTGATTTTATGGTACCTTCTTGATTGCTCCTTCTTGATTTTATGGTACCTTCTTGATCGTTCCTTCTTGATTTTATGGTACCTTCTTGATTGTTCCTTTTTGATTTTATGGTACCTTCTTGATTGCTCCTTCTTGATTTTATGGTACCTTCTTGATGGCTCCTTCTTGATTTTATGGTACCTTCTTGATTGCTCCTTCTTGATTTTATGGTACCTTCTTGATTTTATGGTACCTTCTTGATCGTTCCTTCTTGATTTTATGGTACCTTCTTGATTGCTCCTTCCTGATTTTATGGTACCTTCTTGATTGCTCCTTCTTGATTTTATGGTACCTTCTTGATTGCTCCTTCTTGATTTTATGGTACCTTCTTGACTGCTCCTTCTTGATTTTATGGTACTTTCTTGATTGTTCCTTCTTGATTTTATGGTACCTTCTTGATTGTTCCTTCTTGATTTTATGGTACCTTCTTGATTGCTCCTTCTTGATTTTATGGTACCTTCTTGATCGTTCCTTCTTGATTTATGGTACCTTCTTGATCGTTCCTTCTTGATTTTATGGTACCTTCTTGATTGTTCCTTTTTGATTTTATGGTACCTTCTTGATTGTTCCTTCTTGATTTTATGGTACCTTCTTGATTGCTCCTTCTTGATTTTATGGTACCTTGTTGATTGTTCCTTATTGATTTTATGGTACCTTCTTGATTGTTTCTTCTTAATTTTATGGTACCTTCTTGATTGCTCCTTCTTGATTTTATGGTACCTTCTTGATTGCTCCTTCTTGATTTTATGGTACCTTCTTGATCGTTCCTTCTTGATTTTATGGTACCACTACCTCGTGGGTGTGCTTCTCCATGAGCCGGTGATCTGCAGATTTGTCTGCTTATTACTCTGGTTTTGACTACCTGTCATGGGTGTCCTATACCTTTGGTGAGTAGGATGTTTTCCTAGGGGCTGGTGGAAGAAAGCACTTTAACAAGACACATCTATTGGATGAATTTATAAGAAGATGCCACTATCACTTGTTGGGACTTTATTGGTGGTGGTTTACGGACATTGCACTTTATATATATTCATTTCTCTATTATATATGTTTATTTATTATATGTTTTTTTATTTACTGATTGTGCTAAGTGCGGTATGAAATCACAGTTGTTTCCCTTTTTTATTAGGACAGTGTATACTATTAGCACTGATCACTGTATTAGTGTCACTGGTGATGTCAGTTAGTCAGTTAGTGTCAAATTGTCTGCCGCATTATCACAGTCCCACTATAAGTCGCTGATCACCACCATTACTAGTACAAAAAAAAAAAAAAATAATAATAATCCCAGTATATACGTATACCATAGTTTGTAAATGCTGTAACTCACGCAAACTAATCAATATACAATTATTGGGATTCTTTCACCAAAAACATGTAGCCGAATACATTATGGCCTAAATTTATGAAGAAATTAGATTTTTTTTTTTCATTTGGACATGTTTTATAGCAAAAAGTAAAAATTGTTTATTTTCAAATTTTTTTTGTTTTGTAGTTTATATAATAATAAAAAAAAAAAACTCCAGTGGTGATCAAATGGCACCAAAAGAAAGCTCTATTTGTGGGGAAAAAAGGCCACATTTTATTTGGGTACAGCGCTGCACGACAGCGCAAATGTCAGTTAAAGTAACGCAGTGCTAAATTGCAAAAAATGACCTGGTCATAAAGGGGGGTAAACCTTCCAGATCGGAAGTGGTTAACATGTGTTTAAAAAAACAAAAAAAGTTACAACATTTGTTACATTTTTTTTTTAATTGGATATGTTTTATAGCAGAAAACAAAAGTCAATGAATACATCCCATAGTTTGTAGACGCTGTAACATTCATTTGAACCAATCAATATACACTTGGGATTTTTTTAGCTGAATACATATTTTCCTAAATTTATGAACAAATTTGATTTTTTTAATAGGATTTGTATTATAGCAGAAAGTAAAAAATATTTTTTACTTTTTCAAAATTGTCGGGATTTTTTTGTTTATAGCGCAAAAAATTAAAACTGCATAGGTGGTCAAATGCCACCAAAAGAAAGCTCTATTTGTGGGGAAAAAAAGGACATCAATTTTCCTAAAGTTATGAACAAATTTGATTTTTTTAATTTTTTTATTGGATATGTATTATAGGAGAAAGTAAAAAAAAAATCTCTTTTTTTTTTCAAAATTGTCTGTCTTTTTTTGTTTATAGCGCAAATAATAAAAACCGCAGAGGTGATCAAATGCCACCAAAATAAAGCTCCATTTGTGGGGAAAAAAAAGGACAAAGATTTTCCTAAATTTATGAACAAATTTGATTTTTTAATTTTTTTTATTGGATATGTATTATAGCAGAAAGTAAAAAAAAAAATCTCTTTTTTTTTCTTTCAAAATTGTCGCTCTTTTTTTGTTTATAGTGCAAAAAATAAAAACCGCAGAGGTGATCAAATGCCACCAAAAGAAAGCTGTATTTGTGGGGAAAAAAAGGACATTAATTTTCCTAAATTTCTGAACAAATTATATATTTTTTATTTTTTTTATTGGATATGTATTAGCAGAAAGTAAAAAAAAATCTTTCTTTTTTTTTTTAAATTGTCTGTCTTTTTTTCTTGTATAGCGCAAATAATAAAAACCGCAGAGGTGATCGAATGCCACCAAAAGAAAGCTCTATTTGTGGGTAAAAAAAAAAAAGGACACACATTTTATTTGGTTACAGCGCTGCACGTCCGCGCAATTTTCAGTTAAAGTAACACAGTGCCGTATCGCAAAAAAGGCCTGGTCATGAAGGGGGGTAAACCTTCCAGAGCTGAAGTGGTTAACGTGTTAAAAAAAAAAGAAAAAGATACATTTTTTATTTTTTTATTTTAATTTTTTTTATACAGGGTTAATAAAATCTGCATATTTAAAAAAATAAATTGCAAACAACTTTTGAAATGATATATGTTAAACCTTATATGAGATTTTAATGATTGGATTTATATTTTAAAAGGGCAAATTAACGAGCTGCGGATGACCCCCCCACCCCACCCCCACCCCCAGGATGGCAACCTGTCCCATCTCAAAGGTCGCATGCAGCGAACGCCGGCTAAGGCTGCCGCCTTATGTAATAAAAGAGAATCGGTGCTTTATGATAGATGCGGGTTTCTCAGGGCTGAGCCGGTCCAGGAAGGGTTAATGTAACAATACCCCCGGCTGGTATATTATCAGCACACAGAATTCATTGGGTAGTGTAAGGCACCTGAGTGTGATGAGATTGCCAGACCTTCCGAGGACAGAAAAAAAAAAAAAAAAAAAAAACAGTCGTTCAGTCTGAGCAGTTCATCTCGCTGGAAGAAGCTGATCATTCTGAGCCGCCGCCGCTGCTAATGAAGCTCGCATTCTGCTGAAAAAAAAATGTAAATATTCCGGAGGATCTCCCGCGTCCGGACACCGGCTGAGCACCTGCCTGCAGCTGCAGAGAGCTCCCCTCCAAACCGACAGGTAAGACGGCGTGGAAATGGAACTGATCGCTGCCAGATATACTTTAAATCCACATTCGTGCACCCCCCCTCTGGAGATGCACACCATTCACAAAGCTAAATGGTCATAATAAGGCTCCTTATTGAAAAGAACAAAAAAAGTGACAGTTATTTTCAGCCTGTGAGTTCCAATGAGAAATTGACAGTTACACGGCTAATATAGGAATCCTTTTATTTAAAGCTTTGTAAATGGAGTCTAGGCGCTCATTTAATAAAGCAGCACATATGGCCGTCATTAACAGAAAAGCGCCCCTGGAGCAGCCAATCAGGTCAGCACAGTAGCTTGGGCATGATCTGCATGGAGTTTGCATGTTTTCTCCGGGCTTACGTGGGTTTCCTCTGGGTGCTCCGATTTACCCAACAATCCAGAAACATGCTTGTAGGGTAATTGGATCCAGTCTTAATTGGTCATAGTATGTGGGATAGGAACCTTAGATTGTAAGTCACTTGAGAGATAGGAACCTTAGATTGTAAGTTCCTTGGGGGCAGGGACTGATGAGAGATAAGGACCTTAGATTGCAAGTTCCTTGGGGGCAGGGACTGATGAGAGATAGGGACCTTAAATTGTAAGTTCCTTGGGGGCAGGGACTGATGAGAGATAGTAACCTTAGATTGTAAGTTCCTTGGGGGCAGGGACTCATGAGAGATAGGGACCTTAGATTGTAAGTTACTTGGGGGCAGGAACTGATGAAAGATAGGGACCTTAGATTGTAAGTTAACTGGGGGCAGGGACTGGGACTGACGTGACTGATGTGAGATAGCGATCTTAAATCATATACTTCCTGAGGGGCATGGACTGATGTGAGATAGGGACCTTTAAATTGTAAGTTCCTTGGGGGCAGTGACTGATGTTTAATAGAATGCTTACAGGGGTTTCCTCCGGGTACTCCGATTTACCCCACAATCCAGAAACATGCTTATAGGGTAATTCGCTCCAGTCTTCATTGGTCGTAGTATGTGGGATTGGAACCTTAGATTGTAAGTCACTTGAGAGATTGGAACCTTAGATTGTAAGTTCCTTGGGGGCAGGGACTGATGAGAGATAAGGACCTTAGATTGAGGGTTCCTTGGGGGCAGAAATTGATGAGAGATAGGAACCTTAGATTGTAAGTTCCTTGGGGGCAGAGACTGATGAGAGATAGAGACCTTAGATTGTAAGTTCCCTGGGGGCAGGGACTGGGACTGACATGACTGATGTGAGATAGGGATCTTAAATAATATACTTCCTGATGGGCATGGACTGATGTGAGATAGGGACCTTAAATTGTAAGTTCCTTGGGGGCAGGGACTGATGTTTAATAGAATGCTTACATGGGTTTCCTCCGGGTACTCCGATTTACCCCACAATCCAGAAACATGCTTGTAGGGTAATTGGCTCCAGTCTTAATTGGTCATCGTATGTGGGATAGGAACCTTAGATTCTAAGTCACATGAGAGATAGGAACCTTAGATTGTAAGTTCCTTGGGGGCAGGGACTGATGAGAGATAGGGACCTTAGATTGTAAGTTCCTTGGGGGCAGGGACTGATGAGAAATAGAGACCTTAGATTGTAAGTTCCCCGGGGGGCAGGGACTGGGACTGACGTGACTGATGTGAGATAGGGATCTTAAATCATAAGCTCCCTGAGGGGCAGGGACTGATGTGAGAAAGGGACCTTAAATTGTAAGTTCCTTGGGGGCAGTGACTGATGTTTAATAGAAACCTTAGACTGTGTGTTCCTTGAGGGTAGGAACTGATAAGAGACAGGGACCTTAGATATTAGGCCCCTTGAAGGCAGGGACTGATGTTAGAGAAGGACCTTAGATTTTAAAGTGATTGTAAGGCTTTGTTTTTTTTTTTAAATAACAAACATGTTATACTTACCTCCACTGTGCAGTTAGTTTTGCACAGAGTGGCCCCGATCCTCGACTTCTCGACTTCTGGGGTCCCTCGGTGGCACTGATAGCTCCTCCCCCCATCTTATAACCTCCTAGGAGAAGCGCTCTCCCGGGGGGTTACCTTGCATAGGATGCATTAAGGTGAAAAAACATGAGGGTTTATAACCCCTTTAAGCTCCACAAGAGCAGAGACCCATGGCAGATAGGGACCTTAGATGGTAATCTCCTTGAGGGCAGGTATTGATGTGTAATAGGGACCTTAGATTTTAAGCTCATTGAAGGCAGGGACTGATGTGAGAGAAGGGCCTTGGATTTTTAGCTCCTCAAGGGCAGGGGCTGATGGGAGATAAGGACCTAAGACTGTAATCTCCTTGAGTGCAGAAACTGATAGGAACCTTAGATCATAAACTCCTTGGGGTCAGAGACTAATTAGACGGGACTGATGAGAGATAGGGACCTTAGATCATAAGTTTTTTGAGGGTAGGGAGTGATAAGGACCAAGATATGGACCATAGATCATAAACTCCTTGTAGGCAGGGACTGATGTGAGATAGGGAGCTTAGAAGGTAAGCACCTTGAGAGCATGGACTGATGATAGATAGAAACCTTAGATGTTAAGCTCCTTGAGGACGGGGGTGGATGTGTGATAAAGACCATAGATTGTAAGCCCATTGAGGCTAGTGACTGAATAGAGATAGGGACCTTAGATCGTAAGCTCCTTGAGGGTAGGGAGGGATGAGATATAAGGACCTTAGATCATAAGCTTCATGATTGTAGGGACTGATGAAAGATATGGACCATAGATCATAAGCTCCTTGAGGGCAGGGACGTAGATGAGATAGGGACTTGAGATCATAAACTCCTTGAAGGCAGGGACTAATGTGAGATATAGGGTGTTTAGAAGGTAAGCACATTGAGAGCACGGACTGGTGATAGATAGGAACCTTAGATGGTAAGCTGCTTGGGGACGGATGTGTGATAAGGACCTTAGATTGTAAGCACCTTGAGGGCAGTGACTGAATAGAGATAGGGACCTTAGATATGGACCATAGGTCATAAGCTCCTTGAGGGCAGGGACGTACATGAGATAGGGACTTGAGATCATAAACTCCTTATAGGCAGGGACTAATGTGAGATATAGGGTGTTTAGAAGGTAAGCACATTGAGAGCACGGACTGGTGATAGATAGGAACCTTCGATGGTAAGCTCCTTGGGGACGGATGTGTGATAAGGACCTTAGATTGTAAGCACCTTGAGGGCAGTGACTGAATAGAGATAGGGACCTTAGATCGTAAGCTCCTTGAGAGTAGGGAGTGATGAGAGATAAGGACCTTAGATCATAAACTTCATGATTGTAGGGACCGATGAAAGATATGGACCATAGATCATAAGCTCCTTGAGGGCAGGGACGTATATGAGATACGGACTTCAGATCATAAACTCCTTGTAGCGAGGGACTTATGTGAGATAAGGTGTTTAGAAGGTAAGCACCTTGAGAGCACGGACTGATGATAGATAGGAACCTTAGATGGTAAGCTCCTTGAGGACGGGGACGGATGTGTGATAAGGACCTTAGACTGTAAGCTCCTTGAGGGCAGTGACAGAATAGAGATAGGGACCTTAGATCGTAAGCTCCTTGAGGGCAGGAACTGATGAGAGATATGGACCATAGATCATAAGCTCCTTGAGGGCAGAGATCTAGATGAGG
This sequence comes from Lithobates septentrionalis, assembly GCA_037952835.1. Lineage (NCBI taxonomy): Eukaryota > Metazoa > Chordata > Amphibia > Anura > Ranidae > Lithobates > Lithobates septentrionalis. The sequence goes on from JBBDGP010003906.1 coordinate 86,516, forward strand.
TAGGGACTTCAGACCATAAGCTCCTTGAGGGGAGGGGCTGATGAGAGATAGGGACCTTAGTTTATAGGCTCATGAGGGCAGGTACTGATGAGAAACATGATGAGGTAGAGACAGATTGTAAGCTCCTTGAGGGGAGTGGTTGAGAGATAGGGACCTTAGATCCTAAACACCTTGAGGGAAGGCACTGTTGAGAGATAGGGACCTTCGATTGTAAGTTCCTTGGGGGCAGGGACTGATGAGAGACAGGGATCTTAGATTGTAAGTTCCCTGGGGGCAGGGACTGGTGAGAGAAAGGGATCTTAGATTGTAAGTTCCTTGGGGGCAGGGACTGGTGAGAGTTAGGGACCCTAGATTGTAAGTTCCTTGGGGGCAGGGACTGATGAGATATAAGGACCTCAGATCATAAGCTCCTTTGGGGCAAGAACAAAATAAATAGTATATAAATAGTTGATGCTAAATAAATGTATGTAATAAATAATCTCTTATCTGATTGAACTGCTGCCTAAAATATGATCATGTGAGATTTTTGAGAATTGTTTCTATATAATGTTGTGTGGGTAGTTATTTTGTGACCAGGACAAAACGTGTCAACACCGAACTTGCTTCTGCTGGCTATTTTATTAAAGAAAGAATATAATTTTGCATCTTGGTGTGCGGTTGTTCCCGGTGCTGGTTGAATTGATTGCTTTGGTGGAGATGAGCTGAGCCAGCACCGGAGATGTGTCTATGCAGTGCGGAGACTAATCTCACCTGGAGCAGTGTGTGGGATACTTAGCATCGGCTAAAATATGGTTGCTATGGGTTACTGTATGGTGCACACCATTGAACTTTGCTGTTTTTTTATCTCGTCAATTCCATAGACCTATTTATATTTAGTGGCAAACTATATTATTATTTCATTTGAGCATATTTATAATTTTCCTTTTATGCTACTGGATGTATTTATTTAGCGTTTGTAGTTTTCAGTCACCCTGATTAGTTGAATTGAATGCACTTGTGTCTTTTTTTCAGCCTGACTTACAATATAACTATGACTTTTATGCTTGTTATTAAAGGTTGCTGGAACTGCGTGGTGAGTTCAGTCTTTTATGTAAACCAGTTATAGCAGATTAAAGTGTCGCACATCATAAAAAAAAGATCAATAAATGGTGTATTCCATGCTGTTCATACTCACTCAGTCACTATAAGATTTGTTTTCTGTATTCTGCAAAAAACCTGGTTGATCCCGCTGCTCTCTATCTCCCCCTTCTGTCCTTATCACCAATGCAGCTAGGGATTTTGCAGAGCAGTGTTGGCAGCTCTGCACATGCTCAGATTTCAGTGAGTTTCTATGCTGAGCATTTCCTCCCTATCACATCTGAGCAGCCCATGTGACTATAGAGTCACACATGTGGGCGTATACACAGTGCTAAATGACAGCCCACTCCCTCCCTCCTCCATGCCCCCTCCATGAAGAAGAGTGTTTTAAGCTTCACATGTGCAATTCAGGGTTTTGCACCTTTAAACGCAATCCACTGGATAGAACACTTTTTGGATGTTGGTGGATCTCTGGTGAATGTGAGGATTAATGTTCTTGTACTGCATTTTTCATGTATTACATTTTATATTTATGCATTAGGGATGAGCTTCGTGTTTGAGTCGAACCCATGTTCGACTCGAACATCGGCTGTTCGACCGTCCGTCGAATTGCGAACGATATGGGCCGTTCGCGCCAAATTCGTGTGGCGCGTCACGGCCCATAATTCACTGCGGCATCGCAGTGCATTGCTGGCTGATGATTGGCCAAGCATGCACTATGACCCGCATGCTTGGCCAATCACAGCGCCGTCAGTAGAGAGAGCTGTAATTGGCCAAAGCCAGGGTGGCTTTGGCCAATTATGGCTCAGGGGATTTAGTACACGCCCCACACTATATAAGGCCGCCTGCACGGCGGCCCTGTGTAGTGTGTGTTCCGGTGTGCTGAGAGATAGAGAGAGAGAGAGACAGTGTCATTTGATTTGAGTTAGATAGATTAGGCAGAACAGTCAGTCAGTTAGCTGCACTTACAGTGTATTGTGTATATATATGCATCCCAGGTGTTGCATATATATATATACACTGTATTCAGTTTAGCTAGATCCGTTCCTGTTATCTTCTAGACTATTTACATTTAGTGCAGTGCGTCCTGCTCACAGTGTTCAGCTAGATCCGTTCCTGTTATCTTCTAGACTATTTACATTTAGTGCAGTGCGTCCTGCTCACAGTGTTCAGCTAGATTCGTTCCTGTTATCTTCTAGACTATTTACATTTAGTGCAGTGCGTCCTGCTCACAGTGTTCAGCTAGATCCGTTCCTGTTATCTTCCTACTGACAGGCAGGCTTGTCTGGTTACAGCATATAAAGCTACCTGAAGAAAATTACAGGTGTTCTATTTGATCCTATTAGTACCACGGTCAGGCAGCTAGACTATTTACATTTAGTACAGTGCGTCCTGCTCACAGTGTTCAGCTAGATCCGTTCCTGTTATCTTCCTACTGACAGGCAGGCTTGTCTGGTTACAGTATATAAAGCTACCTGAAGAAAATTACAGGTGTTCTATTTGATCCTATTAGTACCACGGTCAGGCAGCTAGACTATTTACATTTAGTACAGTGCGTCCTGCTCACAGTGTTCAGCTAGATCCGTTCCTGTTATCTTCCTACTGACAGGCAGGCTTGTCTGGTTACAGTATATAAAGCTACCTGAAGAAAATTACAGGTGTTCTATTTGATCCTATTAGTACCACGGTCAGGCAGCTAGACTATTTACATTTAGTACAGTGCGTCCTGCTCACAGTGTTCAGCTAGATCCGTTCCTGTTATCTTCCTACTGACAGGCAGGCTTGTCTGGTTACAGTATATAAAGCTACCTGAAGAAAATTACAGGTGTTCTATTTGATCCTATTAGTACCACGGTCAGGCAGCTAGACTATTTACATTTAGTACAGTGCGTCCTGCTCACAGTGTTCAGCTAGATCCGTTCCTGTTATCTTCCCACTGACAGGCAGGCTTGTCTGGTTACAGTATATAAAGCTACCTGAAGAAAATTACTGGTGTTCTATCCCAGCTTAGTGCAGCTACAGGCCATTAGTATGTCTGGAAGGCCAAGAAGGAGAGGCAGACAGTCACAAGCCAATAAGAGAGGGCAAGCAGGCTCTGTGTCTAGTGCTGGTCGTGGAGACGGTGCATCCTCATCAGCACGTGGCCAGGGGACACGCTTGGCCTTTTTTTCGTCAGCTGGCCGTGTTGAGCCGCAACATGCGGAAGACTTGGTCGAGTGGATGACCAAGCCGTCCTCATCCTCCTCATCCTCTCTCACCCAGGGTGCTTTGTCTGGCAAAGCAGCGGCCTCTTCCCTCAGCTCAATGTCATCAGTGACTCCTTCCCTAGCTCCACCATGTCCTCCTGAATATTCCCTCGAACTGTTTGACCACAGTGTTGGGTACATGCTCCAGGAGGATGCCCAGCGTTTGGAAGGCTCTGATGATGATACTGAGCTCGATGAAGGCAGTAACATGAGCACGGACAGAGGGGGTGCCCAAGAAGGACAGCAATCTGGCAGTCATGCTCCCCCTGCTGCAGCATACTGCCAGGTTTGCTCCAGTGATGAGGAGGGAGGGGATGATGAGGTCACTGACTCAACGTGGGTGCCTGATAGGAGAGAGGAGGAGGAGGAGGAGGAGGCGGCACATCACCAACGAGGCAGGATGCCCTCCAGGGGCCAGCCTAAGGGCAGCACATTGACTGCATCACACCCCAAAGCTCCACATGTGCAGGGCGCTGTAGTCTCTGCGCGTTATTCAAAAAGTTCTTTGGTGTGGGCCTTTTTTGAGACGAGTGCATCAGATCGCACCGCTGCTATTTGCAACATATGTCTCAAGCGTATCTCGCGTGGCCAAAACATCTCCCGCTTGGGTACCACATGCTTGACCAGACATATGTTGACCTGCCATGCAGTTCGTTGGCAAGCGTATCTAAAAGACCCACACCAAAGAACAAAGAGGATCTCTCCTTGCTCCTCATCAGCTGAGATTTCCAACCCCACTAGACCTCCAGTCCTCTCTGAGACCTGCAGTGAGAGGAATGAAGGTGTAGAATTAGGTGTGTCACAGCCAAGTACTTGTGGGCAATCTGCTTTCAGTACACCAACGTCAGATTGTACCAGGCAAATTTCCCTGCCCCAGCTGCTGCACCGCCGAAAGAAGTTTGCTCCCAGCCATCCACATGCCCAGCGGTTGAATGCTAGCTTTGCAAAATTGCTAGCACTTCAACTGCTGCCTTTTCAGTTGGTAGACTCTGCCCCCTTCCGTGAGTTTGTGGAATGTGCGGTTCCTCAGTGGCAGGTACCCAAACGCCACTTTTTCTCACGGAAGGCGATTCCGGCTCTCTACCGGCATGTGGAAGGCAATGTCCATGCCTCGCTGGACAGGGCAGTCAGCGGTAAGGTGCATATTACCGCTGACTCATGGTCCAGCAGGCATGGACAGGGACGTTACCTAAGTTTCACGGCGCATTGGGTGACTCTGCTGGCACCTGGGAAGGATGCAGGACAAGGTGCAGTAGTGTTGGAGGTTGTCCCGCCACCACGCCTCCAAAATGCTGATTGTGACACACCTCTCTCCTCCACCCCCTCCTCTTCTTCTTCCTCCATGGCCTCTTCCTCGGAACCAGCGGTGCTCCGTAGGCGTTCAAGGGGCTACGCAAGTACGCAGGCCAAAAGATGCCATGCGGTGCTTGAGCTGGTGTGCTTGGGGGACAGGAGCCACACTGGGGCAGAGGTTCTGTCAGCTCTGCAGGGGCAGGTTCAGAGGTGGTTGACGCCACGCCAACTTAAGGCAGGAATGGTGGTTTGCGACAATGGCACCAACCTCCTCTCTGCCCTCCGACAGGGACAAATGACCCATGTGCCCTGTTTGGCTCACGTCCTTAACTTGGTGGTGCAGCGGTTCTTGGGCAGGTACCCGGGCTTACAGGATGTCCTGAGGCAGGCCAGGAAAGTCTGTGTGCATTTCCGCCGGTCATATAATGCCAGTGCTCGGCTGACGGACCTCCAAAAGGAGTTTAACCTGCCCAAGAACCGCCTAATCTGTGACATGCCCACCAGGTGGAACTCAACGTTGGCCATGCTGCAGCGGCTGCACACGCAGCAGAGGGCCATCAATGAGTACCTGTGCGACTATGGCACCAGGACAGGGTCAGGGGAGCTTGGTTTTTTTTCCCCACGCCAGTGGGCCATGATCAGGGATGCATGCACTGTCCTGTCACCATTCGAGGAGGCCACGAGGATGGTGAGCAGTGACAGTGCATGCATCAGTGACACTGTCCCCCTTGTCCACCTGTTGGAGCACACGCTGCGTGGAATAATGGACAGGGCACTTGAGGCAGAACAGAGGCAGGAAGAGGAGGACTTCCTTAGCTCTCAAGGCCCCCTTTATCCAGACAGTGTTCCTGCGTGCCCGCCGATCACACAGGAAGAGGACGAGGAGGAGGAGGAGGAAGATTGTGTCAGTATGGAGGTGGAGCCTGGCACTCAGCATCAGCAGCAGTCTTTAAGGGATCAGTCCCAAGAAACACATGGACTTGTACGTGGCTGGGAGGAGGTGGCTGCGGACGTTGTCGTCCTTAGTGACCCAGAGGACTCCGGACCGAATGCCTCAGCAAACCTACGCTGCATGGCCTCCCTGATCCTGCAAAGCCTGCGTAAGGATCCTCGTATTCGTGGTATCAAGGAGAAGGACCAATACTGGCTGGCAACCCTCCTTGATCCACGTTACAAGGGTAAGGTTGCGGACCTTATCTTGCCATCGCAGAGGGAGCAGAGGATGAAACATCTTCGGGAGGCCTTGCAGAAAGGTCTGTGCAATGCGTTCCCAGAGACTGGGAGGTTACAAACTCCTGTTTCTGGACAACGTGTTGCTGAGGCTTCGGTCAGTCAAAGAAGGAGCGGTGGAGAAGGTGGCCGTCTGACCGATGCGTTCAGACAATTTTTTGGTCCGCAGCCCCAAGGTATGATCGGTTCCAGCAACCATCGCCAGCGTCTGTTTTACATGGTGCAGGAATACCTAGGGGCAAGATCAGACTTGGACACCTTTCCCACCGAAAATCCTCTGGGTTACTGGGTCTTGAGGATGGATCACTGGCCAGAGCTTGCACAGTATGCAATTGAGCTACTGGCCTGTCCTGCATCCAGCGTTCTTTCGGAACGCACATTCAGTGCTGCTGGAGGCGTGGTAACCGATCACAGGGTGCGTCTGTCCACCGACTCGGTCGATCGGCTGACCTTCATAAAAATGAATCAGTCTTGGATCACCACCAGCTACCAAGCACCTGATGCTGATGTAACCGAATAATTTTTTTTGAAATCTCAGATCCCTTCAAAGACTGCCTATGCTGATGCTGAGTGACTATCCCTGAGTAATTATCCTCTTCCTCCTCAATCATCACGCTGATAGCTTGTAAGAACATTTTTGGTTCTGGGCGCCACCACCAGTGCCTAAGGCACAATTTTTCAGCCCCTGTTTAACAGGGGCGTGTAATTACAATTTTTGATGTAATACTTTGCAGCAGGGCTCGTTCCTGCATTCCAACTAAAGTGTCTGTGAGGGGTTGCAGTGTTGTGGCACCAGCACCAGTGCCTAAGGCCCAATTTTTCTGCCCCTGTCTAACAGGGGCGTGTAATTACAATTTTTGATGCAATACTTTGCAGCAGGGCTCGTTCCTGCATTCCAACTAGAGTGTCTGTGAGGGGTTGCAGTGTTGTGGCACCAGCACCAGTGCCTAAGGCCCAATTTTTCTGCCCCTGTCTAACAGGGGCGTGTAATTACAATTTTTGATGCAATACTTTGCAGCAGGGCTCGTTCCTGCGTTCCAACTAGAGTGTCTGTGAGGGGTTGCAGTGTTGTGGCACCAGCACCAGTGCCTAAGGCCTAATTTTTCAGCTCCTGTTCAACAGGGGCATGTAATTACAATTCTTGATCTAATATTTCACAGCAGGGCCCTGTGAGGGCTTACAGTGTTGTGGCCACAGCAACACCTAAGGCCCAAATTTCTGCTGAGTATATAGGGCAGGACCCTACTTTCAAACATCTAACTTACAAACGACTCCTACTTGCAAACGGAAGGAGACAACAGGAAGTGAGATGAAATCTACCCCTAGGAAGGGAAATTCTCTCCTGTAAGAGTTAATATGGGAAAACAATTTCTCCTTTCCACTGATGCTTTCCAATCCTTGTTCCACAAAAAAATCCAAATTTTCAAAAAACATTTTTCATTGGGACAAAAAAGTGAGGTGAAATCTTCTGAAGAGGAGGAAAGACAGCAAAACAAATGTCACAGGGGTGATAACCCTTCCCTATGTTTTCCAAAAAGCTTAAAAAAGATTTTTTGGCTGGAGCTAAACACGTTAAAAATGTTCAAAATTACAAAGAGATTCAACTTAACAACAAACCTACAGTCCCTGTCTTGTTTGCACTGCCTGTATACTGCTGTTCAGAGTATATAGGGCCTGGTGGCCCCACACCTTTCCTTATTTTAATTTGGGTGCGGGGTTCCCCTTAATATCCATACAAGACCCAAAGGGCCTGGTAATGGACTGGGGGGTACCCATGCCGTTTGTCTCACTGATTTTCATCCATATTGCCATGACCCGACATGACATTAAACCCGCAAGCAGTTTTAAATGAGATTTTTTCCTTTAAAAATGACATTTGGTGCAGGGACTGTTCTAAACACGGGAAACACGCGTCACTTTACAGGCATACTATAGACACCCCCCAGGTACGATATTTAAAGGAATATTTCACTTTTTTTTTTTACTTTAAGCATCATTAAAATCACTGCTCCCGAAAAAACGGCCGTTTTTAAAAGTTTTTTCTGCATTGATACATGTCCCCTGGGGTAGGACCCGGGTCCCCAAACCCTTTTTAGGACAATACCATGCAAATTAGCCTTTAAAATGAGCACTTTTGATTTTGAACGTTCGAGTCCCATAGACGTCAATGGGGTTCTAACGTTCGTGCGAACTTTCGGTCCGTTCGCGGGTTCTGGTGCGAACCGAACCAGGGGGTGTTCGGCTCATCCCTATTATGCATATATGTGTGTATTATACTATTATTATTATTATTATTATTTTATTATCATCTATTCACCTTATAATTCATATAGCTAGTAGTTTCTTTGTTGTCTTCCTGAAACATGTCAATAGTGAAATATTTAGGTTATGTATTTATTATCATCCTTTTAACGACTTGACCTCCGGAAGATTTACTGCCAATTTTGCGGTCGTACGACGTTGTACCCAAATAAAATTGATGTCCTTTTTTCACACAAATAGAGCTTTCTTTTGGTGGTATTTGATCACTTCTGCGTTTTTAATTTTTTTGTGCTATAAACAAAAAAAGACCGACAGTTTTGAAAAAAAAAGACAATATTTTTTATTGTCTGCTATAATACATGTCCAATAAAAAAATGTAAAAAATCAAATTTGTTCATAAATTTAGAAAAAAAATGGATTCAGCTTGGTAAAAACAATCCCAAGTGTATATTGATTGGTTCACGTGAACGTTACAGCGTCTACAAACTATGGGATGTATTCATAGAATTTTTATTTAAAACATTTCTATACTAATAATAGCGGCGATCAGCGACTTATAGCGGGACTGCGATATTTTGCGGTGGACAATCTGACAATAACTGACACTTTTTGGGAACCAGTGACACTAATACAGTGATCAGTGGTAAAAATATGCACTGTCACTGTACTCATGACACTGGCTGGGAAGGGGTTTAACATCTAAGGCGACCAAAGGGTTAACTGTGTGCCTAGCCGGTGTTTTTGTGTACTGTATGTGCTGCGTTTACTAGGGGAAGAGATAGATTATATTCCCTGTTGGCAGAGACACAGAATCCATCCCTTCCTTCCCTGTCAGAACGGCGATCTGCCTTGTTTACACATGCTTACCAACGATCGGCAGGTGCCGGAGAACAGGGAGTGCCTGGCACCCGCAGACCAGCTTCTGCTGGGAAAGATCACAGCAGAAGAGGCCCGCTGGCAGCGCACGCCCCCTGCAGGTGGTGGTGCAGAATCACGTATATATATATATATATATATACAGTCCCTGACAAAAGTCTTGTCGCTTGTGTACAAATTGACCTTAAGTGCCGCTAAAATATATTTCTAATCAAGATTTTGTTACAAGAAATGTGTCATTTTAATCCCAACAGCTTTTGTAATAATGTTTCAGTGCAAAACGAAACTGACAAAAATTATTCTAATATTCACAGCTTGGTAAAGCCCATTGAGTAAATTTTTGCCAAGACATAAGTGTTGTCGCCTTGCTTTATGAGCTTCACCTGTGACTAATAATGGATCAATTAGGTCTCAGGTGTGTATAAAAAGAACACCAGTACACTAGACCTTCTCAACGGCAACTAGACCTCTGCAAACATGTCTAAGATTCACCCGGAGACTAAAGTGTTGATTATCAAGAGGCTGAAGACCAGATCCACTGCTGATGTGGCAGACACCTTCAATGCGTCTGAGCGTCAAGTTCAGAGGATAAAAAAAAGATTTGAAGAGACTGGAGACGTTTTGGACAAGGCCAGGTCAGGCCGACCCAGCAAGACAACTGCTCGAGAGGACCGTTTGTTGGCTCGAAAATCCAAGGCCAGACCATTTTCCACTGCAGCAGAGCTCCACGAGACCTGGTCACCTGAAGTCCCTGTGTCAACTAGAACAGTTTGTCGGATTCTGTCTCGAAATGGCATCCATGGTCGAATCAGTACCCATAAGCAGCACTAAACAAAAGACAATTGAAAAACCGCGTGGCATTTGCCAAGGGCCACAGCGTGCTAACAGGATAGACTCTGGAAAAGTGGCAGAAGGTGGATTTTTCAGATGAATCTTTTGTTGAATTACACCACAGTCGACACAAATATTGCAGGAGACCTACTGGAACCCACATGGAGCTGAGATTTACCCAGAAAACAGTGAAGTTTGGTGAAGGCAAAATCATGGTCTGGGGTTATATCCAGTATGGGGGTGTGCGAGGGATCTGCAGGGTGGAAGGTAACATCAATAGTCTAAAATACCAAGAAATCTTAGCTACCTCCTATATTCCCAACCATAAAAAAGGCCAAATTTTGCAGCAGGATGGTGCTCTGTCGCATACTTCCATCTCCACATCAAAGTTCCTTAAGGCAAAGAAGATCAAGATGCTCCAAGATTGGCCAGCCCAATCACCAGACAAGAACATCATTGAGCATATGTGGTGTAGGATGAAAGATGAAGCATGGAAGACGAAACCAAAGAATATTGATGAACTCTGGGAGGCATGCAAGACTGTTTTCTTTGCTATTCCTGATGACTTCATCAATAAATTGTATGAATCCTTGCCAAACCGCATGGATGCTGTCCTTCAAGCTCATGGAAGTCATACAAGATATTAAATTTGGATCTCACAGCACCACTACCTAATTTGCTGACATATTTTTGGATTTTCAGTAAAGTTGTTCAATTTCTGTATAGGCGACAAAACTTTTGTCTTGCCAAAATTTGACCTGTCTGTCTTGATTAAATGATAAATCTTTTTTCAGTGAAACTAATTTATTTCAGTGCATTAAACATCATTTGGGGGGGCTTTAGCTTTTCATATGAGCTATTTCTAACACCAATTGTTTAATTAAAAGTCAGGTTAATAGCAGGAATTTCTACAAAATAGAGAAGCGAAAAGACTTTTGTCAGGGACTGTATATAAATATATATATATATATATATTTTTTATATTATTCTATTTCTATCCATTGAATTCTGCCATATCTCACCATTTCTTAAATGATATTAAAGGTTTGTTCCACCCAGAACTCTCTGACTCGGGGGGCCCCTGATAAAGCAGACAGGGGGTGCAGGAGTTCAGAGTGACACGAGTGCCTGTCGGTCTTTGCTAGCAGCAGGAATGGACAGAATTTCTGGATCAAGCAGGGGAAGGCCATCAGTAGACCACACCAGTGAGCAGGAGACAGGAGCAGGCTGGCACTGGCAACAGCAGACAGGTACAGGCTGGAAGCAGACAAATACCTTACTGGTGACCCCACAATAGGGATAGAACTTTTCTGCAAAAGGGCATTTAAAAAGACACGCGTCCGTTCACTAAAATTGGAGTAAAAGCGATTTAACCAGGAAACCGCGTAGAGGGTTCTTTACGGTAAGAGCGGTAAGAATGTGGAATTCTCTTCCACAGGCGGTGGTTTCAGCAGGGAGCATAGATTATTTTAAAAAAAACTATTAGATAGGCACCTAAATGACCACAGCATACAGGATGGACTTGTGTCTTTTTTCAACCTTACCTACTATGTAACTATGTGTACTGATGAGGAGGCACTAATATGCAGCACTGATGGACACTGATAGGCATCACTGATGTGCACTGATAGACAGCACATATGGGCACTGATAGATGGAACTTATGGGCACTGATAGGCGGCACTGATGGGCAATAATAGGCACTATGAGGCGGCACTGATGCGCACTGATAGGCAGCACATATGGGCACTGATGGGCAGCATTGATGGGCACTGATAGACGGTACTCATAGGCACCACTGATGGGCACTGACAGGCATAATTGATGGGTACTGATTGGCATTGCTGGTGGACACTGGTTGGCATCACTGGTGGGCATCAACAGGCATCACTGATCTCCCCTGTGAGGAAAGCCACTTATCAGCTGACAGGGCATGAGGGGAGGAATGCCGATAACTGGAACTTCCTATTTACACTGTGATCAGCTGTGATTGGACACAGCTGATCACATGGTATAGAGCCTACATCATAGGCGCTTTACCTTTGTCACGGGTAGTACTTACCGATGCCGATAGTGGCTCGTCCTTGCGACCATGTGCACCCCGTCCCCTGAAGGTGATACAGGGAACAGGTGGCACGCGGAGGCACGGGCCACTGGCAGGGGTGAGTTCCTTGGAAAGACTGAAGAGCTGTATGGAGGATTAGCTGAGGTTCAGGAACTGGCTGAAGGTCTGGTGCAGGACAGAGGAATCGGGTACCAGAGGAAGTAAACAAGTCCGTGAAACAGGCCAGAGGTCAAATCCGGGTAAGGCAGGTAAGCAAGTTCGTTAGGCAGGCCAAGGGTCAAACACTAGTAGGCAGTTCAAGCAAAGTCCATTAAGCAAGCCGAGGGTCAGATCGAAGAGAGCAGCAGCGTAGTCAGGAACAGTCCGGGTCACAGCAGGTAGTCAGGTATAGCAAACTAGAAACAGGCACAAACAGGAAGCTGATGACAAACCAGCAACCCGTCTGGGCGCCAGAGGCGTCTGAAATAGCCCCGCCATAGCGTGCGCCCTGGCGTGCGCCATTACGCACAACCCGTGCGCTACCGTGCGCACTCGCGAGCCCCTGCGTGCACACGCGAGCTGTTGTGCACACGCGCCGCACCATCGGCCCGCGCACGTGTGTACACCGGAGCGCCGATCCGGAGGAGGAGCATGGCGAGCAAGGGTAGAAAAAGTCCTTCTCTGACAGTCGTGAGCCCTTCCGTTTCTGAAGGACGTCATATGACCGGGTGGGAAGTGGTTAAAAAGGCAACCACTAGTTATGGACTGTGAACTAGAAATTAATGTGACCTGTCTCAACCTAGAGCAACAACATCAGCAGCATACCTCCATCCCTGAATGTCATGCGAAAACAAAGAGAAGTGGGGTTGGAACTTTACATGAGGCATGTTGGTGTGTGTAATAATGTATGGAATAAAAATGAGTAAATTGAATGTCACAATCCCCTAGGGGTAATTCATAATAGTAATAAGCATAATAAAACCGATAACGGTGAAACATTTATGATACAGAATGTAGTTATAAAGAATCAATATATATAATAATAATAATACATTTAATAGCACATAATTAATTGATGAACATGATTTGTGACAGACAAAATAAATACAGATAATTGATACATGATATGTGAAATTGATAAGAGTTGTAATATGATACGGTTATCAGGGCCAACTTATACTTGGCACCCATAGATGAACACTCAACGCGTTTCATGGCCTGTTTCATGGCCTGTTTCATGGCCTGTTGCCAATCGTCAGGAGTTGGATGCATAAATGAGCTAAAAAGTATTAGATAAATAATTAAATTATCTATAATTTAATCAATTTCATTATTTACACATTCCCCACCATTGCACATACTTAATCATACTTGCACGCACTCGCACTCACATTCACTCCACACCTTACACATTGTCAAGCAACTCATCATTTTTATTGACTGCTTCTTATTACTTTACTTTATATTTGTACACAGATTTGGGCAGATGCCAATTATGCACACATCTCACTATATGGCATTGTGTAGTGGCTGTCTGCTCCCTGGCTACTGTTCCCCAGGGGTCCTGTCTCAAAGATCTCCCGCCTCAACCCCGGTTGGGACCACTTATGCCGGGCCACCGCTTTATCCCATTCCCCCGGAGCTGACCATAATTTATGAGCTGCTGTGTAAGTAATGCTGAAAGTGTTTCTTCCTTTTTTTCTTCGCTTTCTTTTCTCTGCCTTTCTCCCATCAATGGGGAATAGTGGATCCCTATAGATAGTTTAATAATTTATCTATTACTTTTTAGCTCATTTATGCATCCAACTCCTGACGATTGGAAACAGGCCATGAAACGCGTTGAGTGTTCATCTATGGGTGCCAAGTATAAGTTCGCCCTGATAACCGTATAATATTACAACTCTTATCAATTTCACATATCATGTAAATCATGTATCAATTATCTGTATGTATCTAATTTATCATTTACTTTGTCTGTCACAAATCACCTTCATCAATTAATTAATTTGCTATTACATGTGTTATTATTATTATATATATATTGATTCTTTATGACTACATTCTGTATCATAAATGTTTCACCATTATCGGTTTTATTTTGCTTATTACTATTATGAATTACCCCTAGGGGATTGTGACATTCAATTTACTCATTTTTATTCCATACATTATTACACACACCAACATGCCTCATGTAGAGTCTCAACCCCACTTCTCTTTGTTTTCCCTTATGGGCTGTGATTTCTGTAGTCAAAGCATGAAGCTGCTTTTTGCCTGGCTGCTGCACTAGCAGGAAAAGAACCTGTGACTTTAAATCAGCAGCCCCAGCAAAGGGTAGCGCTACACTGGTGGTGTCCTTCCTCATTCAGCCCCATTTCCCACAGGCTCCCTCTAGTGGTGGCTCCATAAAGGATCCACCTTCTACAACCATAGTTATCCTCCAATTTACTGCATCTTCTACCCTTCCTCATTCAGTCCCATTTCCCACAGGCTCCCTCTAGTAGTGGCCCCATAAAGGATCCATCTTCTACAACCATGGTTGTCCTCCAATGTACTGTATCTTCTACCCTTCCTCATTCAGCCCCATTTCCCACAGGCTCTCTCTAGTGGTGACCCCCTGAAGGATTCATCTTCTACAACCATGGTTGTCCTCCAATGTACTGTATCTTCTACCCTTCCTCATTCAGCCCCATTTCCCACAGGCTCCCTCCAGTGGTGGCCCCATGAAGGATCCATCTTCTACAACCATGGTTGTCCTCCAATGTACTGTATCGTCTACGCTTCCTCATTCAGCCCCATTTCCCACAGGCTCCCTCTAGTGGTGGCCCCATGAAGGATACATCTTCTACAACCATGGTTGTCCTCCAATGTACTGTATCGTCTACCCTTCCTCATATAGCCCCATTTCCCACATTCTCCCTCTAGTGGTGGCCCCATGAAGGATACATCTTCTACAACCATGGTTGTCCTCCAATGCACTGTATCTTCTACCCTTCCTCATTCAGCCCCATTTCCAACAGGCTCCTTCTAGTGGTGGCCCCGTTAAGGATCCATTTTCTACAACCATGGTTGTCCTCCAATGTACTGTATCTTCTACATTAGATTCCATGGCGAGGGGTAGCTGTGGTTAACACTTGCTTCCTTTCCTTCTCCTTACAGATTCCATCCCTCAGATGTGGATTATTATAATGAATTCAGTATTTCCATATTCGTTCTGTCATTTCACGTCTACACCTCTATCGGAATAATGTCAGGCTATTTTTAGTCCTGCGTATTATTTTAGCCACACTCAGTCTATATTGAAACGGGGATTATTGCTTCCATTGACACAGCTCTTATGCTGATATCGATGCTGTCACTTGTATGGCAGAAAATCCAATACCAGGAGCAGGAGAGCATCTGCTGCTGAGAGATAGGATAGAATTCAGTTATGTGTGAATTTATTTTAAAAAAGATGTAAACACAATTGAATGACATTTAGTTTGCTAAAGCACTGCACATTATAAACTATTGTCACTTGTTTTCACCTTCTTTCTTTTTTTTTGTTGCTGTGGCTGATCTCCAGCAGCCTCTTTGCAGCCTCTTCCCTTCTACATGCTCTCCAAACATGGCTACATGTCAATTTTCAAGGTGGGTTTGCCAATGGTGCCAACTATGGCAGCTTCAATTGGAATGGGGAATCATGGGCACCACATATAGGGGCACCACATCCTAATGAGTGACATATGTAGCACCCCTCTAGAATAGGTTGTTAGGGGGGTTAAGGTACATTTCTTTTTTAGCTCCTCTGTAATCAGTGGAGTGGTGTGTGATTATTTTTGGCTGTTCTGGGTCTCATTGGATGCTAGCTCAACGGCTTACCCCTGCCTTCTAGTGGATTCTAGAATGTAGTAGGTTGGAAGAGACACAATATTTATGTGGGGCAAACCCTGGGTGGAGATGCCCAGTAGGTGGCTGATGAGTGCATAAATAGCCTGGAATAGCAGGGTCCATGTTCAGGAGGAGAAGACCCCAGCCTGAACCTGTGCTTCAAGTCCCTGAGTTGCTTGTCTCCTTATTGTCAGTCAATAAGGGGATCATCCTAAAGAGTATAGTCAAAGTGGTTGTAAAGGCTGAAGGTTTTTTTACCTTCATGCATTCTATACAATACTCATAAAATAGATACAGTACTCTTTTTTTGGGGAAAGGGGAGATTGCATATTTTTTATTCTTTATTTAGGACTTAGCTCAAGGGGATTGGAAAGGAGATATAGATTTGAGGGGTTGGGAGAACAGGTGATGGGAGGACAGGAGGGCCTGTAGGGGTGGAAAGGAGGAGGGAGAATTGGAAGGGGATTGGACAGAGGATATAGATTTTCAGGATGGGGGAACAGATGTTGAGAGGATAGGAGGGCCTGTAGGGGTGGGAAAGAAGAGGAAGAATCAGAAGGGGAGTGGAAAGGGGATATAGATTTGGGGGCTGGGGGAACAGGTATTGAGGGGACAGGAGGGCCTGCAGGAGTGGAGAGAAGGAGGGAGAATCGTAAGGGGATTGGAAAGGGAGTATAGATTTGGGGGGCTAGTGGAATGGGTGTTGGGAGGACAGAAGGGACTTTAGGGGTGGAAAGGAGGAGGGAGAATTGGAAGGGGATTGGACAGAGGATAAAGATTTGGGGGCTGGGGGAATAGGTGTTGGGAGGACAGGAGGGCCTGTAAGGGTGGGAAAGAAAAGGAAAAATCGGAAGGGGAGTGGAAAGGGGATATAGATTTGGGGGCTGGAGCAACAGGTATTGGGGGACAGGAGGGCCTGTATGAGTGGAAAGGAGGATGGAAAATTGGAAGGAGATTGGAAAGGAGATGAAAATTGGGAGGCCTGGGGGAACAGGTGTTGGGAGGCAGACAGGAGGGCCTGTAGGAGTGGAAAGGAGGATGGAAAATTGGAAGGAGATTGGAAAGGAGATGAAAATTGGGAGGGCTGGGGGGACAGGTGTTGGGAGGCAGACAGGAGGGCCTGTAGGGGTGGAAAGGAATATGGAGAATTGGAAGTGGATTGTAAAGGGGATATAGATTTAAGGGGGCTGGGGAAACTGGTGTTGGGGGGCAGACAGGAGGGCCTGTAGGGGTGGGAAGGAGGAGGGAAAATTGAAAAGGGATTTAGAAGGTGATAGACATTTGGGGGGCTGGGGCAACAGGTGTTGGGAGCACAGGAGGGCTTGTGGGGGTGGAAAGGAGGACGACGAATCGGAACGGGAGTGGGAAAGGGATATACATTTGGGGGGCTGGGGAAACTGATATTGGGGGGGGGGGGGCAGAAGAACCAGTAGGGGTGGAAAAGAGAAAGGAGAATCAGAAAGGGATTGAAAAGGGGATATATAGATTTGGGGGGCTTGATGGGGTAAGGGCCCTGGGGGAAATTGAAAAAGGGAAGGAGAATGAGAAGGGGATGGGAAAGGGGAGATGGATAGAGGAAGTTGAGGTGGAGTGGGAGACGGAAGGGGATTAACAGAGAAAAGGGTGGCAGCCAGTACCATAATTGTAAAGACCCGGGATGGAAGATTCCTGGGGTAGAAGGACCACCACTCCTCAGGCATAGCTCAAATTCTTCTGTAGCCTGACAGGTAGGATGACCAACCTGTACTAAAAGTCCTATTGGGGGTCCATGGGAGTCAGCATATCCTGAGTAGAAGAACGTGGTCCATGGATACCACATAGACCTACATTTCATCTCTCTATTGTAGAGGGAGGCTTAAGATCTTCCATCTGCCAGATTTGGTTTATCTTGGCAAACCATAGGGACCTGGAAGGAGTAGCCGTCGTTTCCACATTGCAAGTATGCAAGCTTGAGCTGCATTCAACAGGTAGACCATCAGCAAGGATTTATAGAGTTTTCCCAGAATCTGGAAGCCTACAGAGTTCTGCCCTGGATCTAATGGGGTAAGTTCTAAGATAAGCTCTTGAACAGAATGGATGAACCTTCAAAATCTATGAAGGGGTTTTCTTGGTTGGGAGAGACAGTTTTGTTTTTTCTTAAACGTTTTTATCCTGTGGGTTATATCAGTGGGGTGTTGTACATTAGTATGATACCAGGTCATTCATAGCAAAAATATTTTTAATTTTTTCGCACAATCTTGGTGGTGCGGACATTTGCTTTTAGCCGGGACATTTTCTTGTCGGTTTTGTATTCTATTTTGGTTCCTCTTGTCTTCCCACTTGCCGTTTTTTTTTTTTTTTAACAAATGGAACAAATCTTCCTGATTGGTTGTAGAAAAGGGCAGGACCATACGAGGGAAGTTGAGAGGCCATGCGAGGACGTGTGCCGAGCCACCAGAAACAAGTCAACGGTGACAGCTGCCATATTTCTGTTCTGACAGGTCCCCTTTAAGCTGCTATTCACTCTACGAGCCTTATAATAGAAAATGAACTTCCAAGAAACTTCCTGACACAGTAACTCTCCGTTTAATGACCCCCACGTTCTTCCCACGCAGGCTGTAAAAGTCTTATGTAAGCGACATGAATAATCTCAGCTTAGAAAATAAAACCATCACCGAGAAATTAATGATGGAAGTCTGAGATGTTAATGTAGATTAACAAATGACTCCACTTCAGAATGACTTTTCCTGGTTATTAGCTGAAAAAATAGGAGTTTCTGAAAAAGATAAAAATAAAGTTCTGCAAAGTATATGTGAATCTAATCGCTAAAAACACATTAAATACTTAAAAAAATCGCCATTTTCAATATTTTTATTTTTTTCAATATTTTTATATCTGCAGATTTTATTAACCACTTGACCTCCGGAAGGTTTTACACCCTTCATGATCAGGCCATTTTTTTGCAAATTTAGCACTGTGTTACTTTAACTGGTAATTGCGCGGTCATGCAAAACTGTATCTAAATGACATTTATATCATTTTTTTTTCACACAAATAGAGATTTCTTTTGATGGTATTTAATCACCACTGGGTTTGTTTATATTTTGCTATATAAATGAAAAAGTACTAAACATTTTGAAAAAAAAAAACCACATTTTTCTTAGTTTCTTTTTTTTTTTATTTTTTTTTTATTTTTTCTTTTTTTTTTCTTTTTTTTTAAATTTTGCAAATAAATAATCTTTCTTCATACATTTAGGCCAAAATGTAGTCTGCTACTTTGGTAAAAGAATCGTCCAAATCAGTGTATATAATTTGGTCTGTAGGAAAGTTATAGAGTTCACAAGCTATGGTACATATTTGAAAATTGATCAATCCTGATGTACTGATGGACTCATTTCTTGAGGCCCAAAAACGCCAGGAAAGTACAAATACCCCCCAAATTACCCCTTTTTGTAGATAGTCCAAGGTATTTAGTAAGAGGCATGGCGGGTTTTTTGAAGTTGTAATTTTTTGTCACAATTTTTTGGTAAATGAATAAATTTAACAAAATTGTTTTTATTTTTTATTTTTCTTACACACACACACATATATATATATATATATATATATATATATATATATATACAGTGGGGACGGAAAGTATTCAGACCCCCTTAAATTTTTCACTCTTTGTTATATTGCAGCCATTTGCTAAAATCATTTAAGTTCATTTTTTTCCTCATTAATGTACACACAGCACCCCATATTGTACACACAGCACTCCATATTGTACACACAGCACCCCATATTGACAGAAAAACACAGAATTGTTGATATTTTTTGCAGATTTATTAAAAAAGAAAAACTGAAATATCACATGGTCCTAAGTATTCAGACCCTTTGCTCAGTATTTAGTAGAAGCCCCTTTTGATCTAATACAGCCATGAGTCTTTTTGGGAAAGATGCAACAAGTTTTTCACACCTGGATTTGGGGATCCTCTGCCATTCCTCCTTGCAGATCCTCTCCAGTTCTGTCAGGTTGGATGGTAAACGTTGGTGGACGGCCATTTTTAGGTCTCTCCAGAGATGCTCAATTGGGTTTAAGTCAGGGCTCTGGCTGGGCCATTCAAGAACAGTCACAGAGTTGTTGTGAAGCCACTCCTTCATTATTTTAGCTGTGTGCTTAGGGTCATTGTCTTGTTGGAAGGTAAACCTTCGGCCCAGTCTGAGGTCCTGAGCACTCTGGAGAAGGTTTTCGTCCAGGATATCCCTGTACTTGGCCGCATTCATCTTTCCCTCGATTGCAACCAGTCGTCCTGTCCCTGCAGCTGAAAAACACCCCCACAGCATGATGCTGCCACCACCATGCTTCACTGTTGGGACTGTATTGGACAGGTGATGAGCAGTGCCTGGTTTTCTCCACACATACCGCTTAGAATTAAGGCCAAAAAGTTCTATCTTGGTCTCATCAGACCAGAGAATCTTATTTCTCACCATCTTGGAGTCCTTCAGGTGTTTTTTTTAGCAAACTCCATGCGGGCTTTCATGTGCCTTGCACTGAGGAGAGGCTTCCGTCGGGCCACTCTGCCATAAAGCCCCGACTGGTGGAGGGCTGCAGTGATGGTTGACTTTCTACAACTTTCTCCCATCTCCCGACTGCATCTCTGGAGCTCAGCCACAGTGATCTTTGGGTTCTTCTTTACCTCTCTCACCAAGGCTCTTCTCCCCCGATAGCTCAGTTTGGCCGGACGGCCAGCTCTAGGAAGGGTTCTGGTCGTCCCAAACGTCTTCCATTTAAGGTTTATGGAGGCCACTGTGCTCTTAGGAACCTTAAGTGCAGCAGAAATGTTTTTGTAACCTTGGCCAGATCTGTGCCTTGCCACAATTCTGTCTCTGAGCTCTTCAGGCAGTTCCTTTGCCCTCATGATTCTCATTTGCTCTGACATGCACTGTGAGCTGTAAGGTCTTATATAGACAGGTGTGTGGCTTTCCCAATCAAGTCCAATCAGTATAATCAAACACAGCTGGACTCAAATGAAGGTGTAGAACCATCTCAAGGATGATCAGAAGAAATGGACAGCACCTGAGTTAAATATATGAGTGTCACAGCAAAGGGTCTGAATACTTAGGACCATGTGATATTTCAGTTTTTCTTTTTTAATAAATCTGCAAAAATGTCAACAATTCTGTGTTTTTCTGTCAATATGGGGTGCTGTGTGTACATTAATGAGGAAAAAAAATGAACTTAAATGATTTTAGCAAATGGCTGCAATATAACAGAGTAAAAAATTTAAGGGGGTCTGCATACTTTCCGTCCCCACTGTATATATATATATATATACACACACTATATTACCAAAAGTATCGGGACGCCTGCCTTTAGACTACTTTCACACAGAGGCGCCTTACAGGCTCTACAGCGCTAAAAATAGCGCCTGTATAGTGCCTGTAAAGCGTCTCTCCTGTGTCTCCAGTGTGAAAGCCCGCTTGCAGGACGGTCAAAAAAGTCCTGCAAGCCGCATCTTTGGAGTGCTATTGGAGCAGTGTATTCTCCGCTCCTGATGCGCCCCTTCCCATTAAAAACAATGGGGCAGCGCCGCAAACCCGCCGGCAAAGCGCCGCTGTGGCGGCGCTTTGCGGGCAGTTTTAGCCCTTTTTCGGCTGCTAGCGGGGGTTAAAACCGTCCCGCTAGTGGCCGAATAGCGCCGCTAAAACGACAGTAAAGCGGCGCTAAATATAGCGCTACTTTACCACCGACGCCTGCCAGCCCTAGTCTGAAAGTAGCCTAACACGCACATGAACTTTAATGGTATCCCAGTCTAAGAGACATTTTACACTGCCAGCGCGGGGGGGGGATGCTTTCACACTGGGGCAGTGCGCTGGCAGGGCAGTGAAAAAACGCCCCTCTCTAATGAAATGAATGAAAAGCTCTTCAGTGTTTAGAAGCGCCTCAGTGTGAAAGGGGCCTTAGGATTCAATATTGAGTTGGTCCACCCTTTTCAGCTATAACAGCTTTAACTCTTCTGGGAAGGATGTCCACAAGGTTTAGGAGTGTGTCTATGGGAATGTTTGACCATTCTTCCAGAAGAGCAATTGTGAGGTCAGGCATTGATGTTGGATGAGAAGGCCTGGCTCGCAGTCTCCACTCTTATGCCCCGTACACACGGTCGGATTTTCCGATGGACATTGTCCGATCGGAGCGTGTTGTCGGAAATTCCGACCGTGTGTGGGCGCCATCGGACATTTTCCATCGGATTTTCCGACACACAAAGTTGGACAGCAGGAGATAAAATTTTCCGACAACAAAATCCGATCGCGTCAATTCCGACCGTGTGTGGCCTGTTCCGACGCACAAAGTGCCACGCATGCTCAGAAGAAATTCCGACACGGGACAGCTCGTTCTGGTAAACTTAGCGTTCGGAATGGATACGGCACTTTCGTCACGCTGCAATGTAAAAAATGGTTTAATACAGCGCACTCTCTTCTTATTTATAATGTGAATGAATGAATGAGTGACTTGTATAGCGCTAGAATGAAGTAGTTTTGCTGCTCATATTCACACACACTTCTCACAAAGTTTTATTTGTCTTTTTTTAGTGGGATTCCCTCAATATATTGTTATTAGTTGTCACATCTGACAGTTTTATATTTTTTATGTTTTTTTTTTTTTTGTTTTTAAGCCTTTTTTTTTCTTTAATGTTTGGATTTTTTGCAAGGCTGATCTTTGTTCAATGTTATTTTTATTTTTACTCCAGAATATTTTTGTGTGTGTTTTGTGTGTCAAGTTACCCCAACACCATTGATATCTTTTATTATTTAATCTCAAGGAGATTGTTTGTTGTTGGTGTCCCTTGTTCATTTCACATTGTATATTAGAAATGTACCTGAATCCTCACAAACAAACCATCATTTTTGAAGTAAAACACATAGGAGAGTATAATTCAAAACAAAAATCCTTTATTAAGGTATCAGAACCAAACAAAGAGGAAGGCAACACTGGATCAACATGAGAAATTAGTGAAGCCTGGGACCCCCACGGCAGACAACAATTCTTCAACCTCAAAATTGGTGGCCTGAGGAGTCCATATATAAGGGAGGGCAGTCTGGTCCGGTATTCACAGAGACTTGGATAGCAGCAGATGACATCAGTGTCCCCAGGCTGTGGTACCACAAGAGGCTGCATTTTTTGGCCGACCAGACTGGATCCAGGGTCCAATCACTCTCTAAGTCTTCCTTTCACACTTCCTTCCGGGCTGTGGCTGTGCAGTTGGAGATGTGGCAGGAGGAGGAGTAGGACCTGGAGGAGGAGGAGGACTGGGGGGACCTGGAGGAGGACTGGGGGGACCTGGAGGAGAGGGAGGAGGAGGAGGAGGACCTGCAGGAGGAGGAGGAGGACCATCCCAAAGATGTGTGTCAGGTGTAATTTGGCCCCTCATACCTTTCTCCAGAGCCTCTGATATGAGGGCCTCACACATGGCTTGTTGGCCTTCCTCCATCCTCTGCATTTTATATGCAATGAATGCACCAATGTTCTCCTGCCTGGTCTGTGGTGCTCCCAGGACCTCTGTAGCCCTACAAAAAAATCTGATAGCCGCCTCCTCTAGGGTACTCCTCCTACTGCCACTTTCTGTTTTCACCGGGGGTGGAGGGACCTGGATATCAGCCAGCCGGCTCGGCCCGGCCACCTCCTGGCTGAGACTTCCCTGTGTATGAAAAAGGGACATGGTTTTAGTTTTTGCATCATCAATCACAATCATAAATTATTACTTCCAAACTAACATCTAGTTAACATCATTGATTGTACAAGCAGAAATATTTAGAGGAATGCTATACCTGGCTCAATCTGGGCTCCTCCACATATGGCCTGGAAGGCCCAGGTTGGGCGTCAGAAGCCTCAGCCAGGGGGGAAGGAAGTGTGGAAGGAAGACTTGAGAGGGATGGCCTGGGTTCAGTCTGGCCTGCCAGAAAATGCAGCCTGTCGTAGTACAACATCCTGGGGACATAGATGTCATCTGCTGCTCCGGATCTCTGTGAATCCAGGACTTTATTGCGCTCCCTCAGATATGTGCTCCTCAGGCCACCAATGAAGATCTTTAAATAGGTGATGTCTGCCGTGGGGATCACCTGCTTCACAATTTCACACAATTGCTCCAGTGCTGCCTTCCTCTTTGCTTGTAATGGGGGTGGGTAATCTCCCACAGACAGGGCAGCTCCCTTAGCATATCAATGAATAGTGACATGAAGTCAGTATCTTCTTTCAGTACCATATCCATGTTCACTGCAAGACACAACACAAGACAAAGCCTAATGTCAGACCAAACTCTCCTAATCTTGTTACAATATAGGCCTCAATCTATAGAAGCAGTATAGGCCCAAGTTTGTCTCTTACCTTCGTTCTTACGATCACCGCGTTCAATGCTCCTTCCTCCGCTCACAGATCAAACGTAATACGCATGTGTGTTACGCTTTATATACACTGCGCATGCGTGTAACTCCGCCCGCCCCTGACGTTCTTTCTAGTGTATTCCCCGCCCCTTTTCGTTCGGCGCAGTGGGTGAAGAGCATGATGGCGGACATACAGCAGGTGCGGGCTAATTGTAGCAACGAGGAGGAGGAGGAGGAGGAAAGGGCGGATCCAGGCACGTCCCGATCCAGAAGGAGACGTTTTAAGGCCACAAATATGTCGTTTGGGGAGATGTTGGAGATGGTCGACATCATGAGGAAGTCCGACTATGACGGAAAATATGGGCCTTACCCCAACCCCAATATCCGAAAGGCCAAAATCATGGCGAAAGTGGTCAGGAGTCTAGAGCGGAATTTCGGGGTACGAAGGTCTAAAGATCAGCTCAGGAAGCGGTAGTCGGACCTGAAGTTGAGAGAGCCAGAGCAGTACCGAAAGATCCGGAGAGTGCTGCAAAAAAGTAAGTAGTTGTGCTTTGTTCCTATTCTTTCTGTCTTTATTACCTTCGTTCTGCTCCATATGCTTTGATTAGTTGTAACGTTTCCAAAGGTCAACTTTAATGTTCATGGGCACATTATTCGTTCGTATCAAACATTTTTCTTTCGGCCTCTAGAACACCATTGTTTAGGCCATATGCATTTTCACACATTTTTGGGGGCCTACTTGGATGCCAAATATTTGTTTGAGTAGATGGGTTTGTTACTAGAATGAAATGCAAACTAGATTGTGTGTAAGGAGAGGACACTGAGCAGCTGTTTTCACATCTGGACACTGGAGCACTAGTGTGGGACACAAGAACAACATTTTTATTAGGGGGGCCACACAGGTGCTCCAGTGTATACTATAGGGGGGTCTCCATCTGTGAAGCTTGTACCAAACAGGTAAAGTATTGCAGCTTGACAAAGGGCAATAAAAAATATACATCTTGGAACTCGGCTAAAATAGACAATTGTACCCCACTTCCAAGCAATGTTTCCTATTTCTATAGTTCTGCCATCAAATATCTGTGTGCTAAGTATACCATTTTTGTTTTACATAGGGGAGAAAAGACTCGGAGGACACCCCTCATCCGAGGAGACCAGAGACCCCCCACCTCTGGAAGAAGGAGAAATAACACCAACCCAAGAAGAAGAGCAGGAGGAAGAAGAAGATGTGGTGGAGATTGGCACCACAACAGGTGAGTGTCTGCGACCACAGACTCAGGTAAAAGAGATGGCTGGTGGCAGATTTTTGAGACCTTTTTTTTTGTTCTTTATCTCTTTTTAGGTGATCGTGATGTGAGGGAGAGAGAACGCTTTACTTCTGAAAGTGCCCAGATCCTGATCGGGGAGATCATGGGATGTAATCTCGAATTGCACAACATACAGCAACAAATCAGTGATGTTATTAAAAAAAATAATAACATCATTGATGTTTTGGGGCGAATTTAAACCCCACAAAATTACTTGTTTTAGTGTGGTCCAATCTTTTAAAATTTTTTTCTATGTTTTGAAAAGCCAAATTTGGAGGATGCACACAGTGTGCCAACATGTGCTATCTGCCATCACGGGAGATCAATGGACGCGTTTTGGGGGGGCAACCCCTCCCTCAATTATAAAGTAGCGTTGAGGAAGGGCTTGCTCCCCCCAAACACGTCCCTTGATCCCCCATGATGGCAGATAGCACATGTGGACATTTGTAAATTGGTGTGCATCTTCCAAATTTGGCTTTTCCAGGGGTGATTTCCCCCCATCTGAACGCTATATCAAACCCAGTTCCTAAATACTGATGTCTGATATAGCCTTCAGGTTTTACCTAATGTGAACTTTGTAAGTTCAAGTTTTTTGGCTTTCTTGTTGGTTTTACACAGGCCTGTTTTATCTGAAATGGATATTTTGAATTTTCATAATGCTACTGCAAACATTGTTATACAACAAACATGTTGGTTTGTTTTAAAAACCTTTCGTAAATGCACATGTGATTGTGCAGCTATAAAAAAGTGGCTTAATCAAGAATGTGTGGATTATTGTCTCAACACTACAACACTTTTGGGGTGATGTAATTGCTCTTTTATGCAAAAATGGGGGTTATTTCCTAAGGGAAAATACACTTTGCACTACAAGTGCAGGTTCAGTGCAGTTGCAAGTGCACTTGTAGTGAAATGTGTTTTTGCATTTAGGAATTACCAGCCAACACAGTTTTTTCTAAGGTTACCCAATCACGACATTTTCTGCACTCAACACATTTCTGTCAGGGTCAGCTAAAAGAAACACAAGCAGTAAATGTCCACAAAGAATTTTTTTGGGTTGGTTTTTATTTTAAAACGTTTTCACAGATTGTCTGGCATATTGATAGCCCCCCTACCCGCAAAGAACTCCAGGTAGCGTAACCGGACATCACGGGCACTCAGGGAGGGCAAGCCAGGACGGCCACTTTCAAGCGCCGTCAGTGTTGATGGATTTGGATTTCCGGCCTCAGGCCCAACTGAGCCAGCATAGTTTGCTGAATGTTTTCTTAAAAAATTATGGAGAACACAGCAGGCAAGTATTATATGGTTCAGTTTATACTCCGCCATATGGATGGGTGTCAGAAATAATCGGAACCGGCTGGCCAGGATTCCAAATGTGTTCTCCACCACTCTTCGGGCTCTGGCCAGCCGGTAATTAAAAACCCTCTGTTCCGGGGTGAGGGTCCTCATCGGGAATGGCCGCATCAGGTGGTCCCCCAGCGCAAATGCTTCATCAGCAACGAACACAAATGGGAGACCTTCAACATTGTCCTCTGGAGGTGGCAAGTCCAAGCTGCCATTCTGGAGATGCCTGTAGAACTCCGTCTGGGCGATCACTCCACCATCGGACATCCGGCCATTCTTCCCCACGTCCACATACAAGAAGTCGTAATTAGCCGACACCACCGCCAACATCACTATACTATTAAACCCCTTGTAATTATAATAGTACGACCCCGAGTTGGGTGGTGGGACGATGTGGACGTGTTTCCCATCAATTGCCCCTCCGCAGTTAGGAAAGTCCCACCGCTGGGCAAAGTGGGAGGCCACAGTCTGCCATTCCTGTGGCGTGGAAGGAAACTGTTGAGGAAAAAACAATAAACATTACTATTTTTTCACAGAAACCTGGCAAGCAGATTAGACACAAACATTATGGGTCAACCTCCAGATAGCATTTATTAAGGGGAATTTAACAACAACAAAGTATAAGGTACACCTATCATATCCCCCCCCCCCTCTCATGGGCCATTTCTAACATTATAGGGGGGGGGAACTCTTGGACAGGTAACCCTCTTCACTTCATTGAGAGATGAATGCCTAAATACAGGGTATTACTTGGAACAGCCCCTCCTTAGTTACACTATTGGCAGCCCACTGGACAGGTAAGAAGTGTCATAATACAAAGATATAAATACACACTGTACACATTTGAGCACATTTGGACATTCTGCTATTACCTATCAAGATCATAATAGGATACAAGAACTTTAAACAGTACCATTGGAAAGTATACAGGCAGACCCTTGCACTACATGCTTTGGGGAATTCATCCATAAATCTGACCACTAAAGAGATGGGTATAGTGTGTATGGGTTTGGCAAAGTCAGCAGATAGATGATTGAGGATAGAGAATTGGGATCAGCTGACTTAGCAGTTGGGGGAGGGAGGGTTACAAAAAATTTGGGGACACCACAAAAAAAAGCCTCTGGCACTCTGCCTGAATTTAAATCAAAAATAACATTTCCAAACATTTTAGGGGGTGTTTGGGGTAAAGCACTACTATGGAGCTGATAAAATACATTGTTAAGTGACTACATGAGGTGAATATAGGGCAGGAGACACCATGCTGGAGAGGTTATTGAAGGTCAAATATGTATGAAGGACCTAAAATAATAATTACATAAAATTCCAGCATGCATGAAGACAAAGGGGACATTCACAGCATATTACAATCATGATAATTAGGGAATGAGGAAAGAAATACAATATATTAGCAAACATTCAATACAATAAAATGTGATATTAAAGGATAAAAATCTTACCTTCATATACTCCTTCTGCAGGACCTGTATGATGGCAGAACAGGTCTCTGGGATAATGATCCCCAGAGCCTGGGGGGAGATGCCTGTCGAGAACTTGAGGTCCTGCAGGCTTCTCCCTGTGGCCAAATACCGCAAGGTAGCGACCAACCTCTGCTCCGGAGTGATGGCTTGCCTCATGCAGGTATCCTGCCTGCTGATATAGGGGGTCAGCAAAGCCAACAAACGGTGAAATACGGGGTCCGTCATCCGGAGAAAGTTCCTGAAATCATCAGGATTATTCTCACGGATCTCACGGAGCAAAGGCATATGAGAGAACTGGTCACGCTGAAGCAACCAATTCTTGGTCCATGAACTCCTCCCCACCCTGTTCATGGACTGGACTTGTGTCAAGGTCAGGACCCCAACACCAAGCCCCCCGCACAGCACGAACTCTATGAGGAGTACGCATACGCAACATGGCTAGAAAACGGTCGGCTGCTCAGAACGAAGTAACAGAACGCACTGAAGAACAGCAAGGCCTGTGAAGAGCGACCTGAAAAACAGCGGACAAGATCGCACTGAAAACTCCAATACGAACTGACTGCACGCACTGAAGAGCAGATACAAACCCACAAGCACAAACTGAACGGCAGAAAACGATCTGAAAGCCACGAGTCTGAAAAAGCGCGAATGTCTCTCACCAAACTTTTACTAACACGAGATTAGCAAAAGGAGCCCAAAGGGTGCTGCGCTTGGTTCTGAACTGGCCTTTTCTAGTCTCGTCGTACGTGCTTGACGTCACCGCGTTCTTGGCGATCGGAAATTCCGACAACTTTGTGCGACCGTGTGTAGGCAAAACAAGTTTGAGCCAACATCCGTAGGAAAAAATCCTAAGATTTTGTTGTCGGAATGTCCGAACAAAGTCCGACCGTGTGTACGGGGCATAAATCATCCCAAAGGTGTTATATCGGGTTGAGGTCAGGACTCTGTGCAGGCCAGTCAAGTTCCTCCACTACCAAACTCATTCATCCATGTCTTTATGGACCTTGCTTTGTGCACTGGTACGCAGTCATGTTGGAACAGGAAGGGGCCATCCCCAAACTGTTCCCACAAAGTTGGGAGCATTAAATTGTCCAAAATGTCTTGGTATGCTGACAACTTAAGAGTTCCTTTCACTGCAACTAAGGGGCCAATCCCAACCCCTGAAAAACAACCCCCACACCATAATCCCCCCTCCACCAAATGATTTGGACCAGTGCAAAAAGCAAGGTGCATAAAGACATGGATGAGCGAGTTTGGGGTGGAGGAACTTGACTGACAGAGTCCTGATCTCAACCCCATAGAACACCTTTGGGATAAATTAGAGAGGAGACTGCGAGCCAGGCCTTCTCCAAAATCAGTGCTTGACCTCACAAATGCTCTTCTGGAAGAATGGTCAAAAATTCCCATAGAAACACTCCTAAACCTTGTGGACGGCCTTCCCAGAAGAGTTGAAGCTGTTATAGCTGCAATGGGTGGGCCAACTCAATATTGAACCCTACGGACTAAGACTGGGATGCCATTAACCACTTCCCGCCCGGCCTATAACAGAATGACGGGCGGGAAGTGGTTCCGTTATTCTGACTGGGCGTCATATGACAAGGCGTGCAGCGCGGCAATCGCAAGTGCGGCGTGTCAGTCTGACACGCCGCATCTCCGATCGTGATAAGAAGCCTCTGACAGAGCTGATCAATCACAACTGATCATCACGAGAACCAGGAAGTGCTGGTAAACGGCATTCCTCGGTTTGCACTGACAGGGAGAGCCAATTGGCGGCTCTCCCTGTCAGAGGGGGGTCTGCGCTGATAATCAGCACATTGATTATCAGTACAGCCCCCATCAAATGTACCCATAAGCTGCCAATCAGTGCCCAGTCAGTGCCCCATCATAACCCCCTGTCAGTGCCCAATAAAGTGCCAATCAGTGCCCACCACAGTGCAAATCAGTGCCCACCATAGTGCCAATCAGTGTCCATCACAGTGCCAATCAGTGCCCAGCATTAACACCTGCCAGTACCTGCCCAATCAGTGCTGACCATCAGTGCCATCTATTAGTGTCCATCAATGCCAACTATCAGTGCCAATCAGTGCCGCCTATCAGTGCCAATCAGTGCCATCGGTCAGTGCTCATCAATGCCGCCTGTCAGTGCCCATCAGAGCTGCCTGTCAGTGCCCATCAATGCTGCCTGTCAGTGCCCATCAGTGCTGCATATCAGTGCCACCTATCGGTGCCCATCAGTGCTGCATATCAGTGCCACCTATCGGTGCCCATCAGTGCTGCATATCAGTGCCGCCTATCAGTGCCCATCAATCCTACATATCAGTGCCTCCTCATCAGTGCTCATCAGTGCCACCTTATCAGTGGCAACTCATCAGTGCCCATTGGTGTCACCTCATCAGTGCCCGTCAGTGAAGGAGAAAACAAAATTTTATAACAGAAACAAAGAAAAACTTTTTTTTTTTTTAAATGTCGGTCTTTTTTAGTTTGTTTAGCAAAAAAAAAATGCAGAGGTGATCAAATACCACCAAACGAAAGCTCTATTTGTGGGAAGAAAATGATAAAAATGTATTTTGGGTACAGTGCTGCATGACCACGCAATTGTCATTCAAAGTGTGACAGCGCTGAAAGCTGAAAATCGTCCTGGGCAGGAAGGGGCGAAAATGCCCGGTATTGAAGTGGTTAAAGTTCATGTGCGTGTAAAGGCAGGCGTCCCAATACTTTTGGTAATACAGTGTTTCTCTTGTAGCTGCCTGGAGTTTTCCTTTAAGCCCTCTTGTCAGTGTATCACATTTTCCAGCACAGAAAAGGCTTTGTGCGGCGTTACAATGCTCTTTTTATTTTTTTCTCTTCCATATCTGACCCCTCTCTATTCAGGTGAGCCTCGCCGCGTTCGGCGTGATGATAGACGCTGTGAATATCGCAGGCGGGAATCTTCTCCATTCCTCCCGGATCGCTTTTCAATCCTGTTTTTTTTTTTGTATGACGAAACTTTAATGATTCTCTTTGAAAGCAAAGCACAAACATAACCCCGGGGCGCCAATTACTAATTCATGGCATCCTTTTATAAGTGATGGGCAATAATAAAGGGCCGGTATACCCTATCTGAGAGATTGGAGCCAAAGGGGGGAGGGGAGGGGTGGGTAGAAAGTTTATGGTGGTGAAACTCACGATGCTGGAATAATAGACCTTTATTGAGTAATCTAATGACCGTCCTTTAACTGGTGTGGATGTATCGGGTACTCTTCTTTTTATTTAGGTAAAATAGACACTTAGGGAAGCAAAAACTCCAGAGTGGGGCGGCTTAGGCACAACTGATTTCCCTACTGTACACCCGCCCTGAAAGTCAAGCTGCTTACAAGAAATTCGCCTAAAAAATAAAAAACTTTCCAAAAAATTGTGACAAAAAATGACAACTTCAAAAAACTGGCCATGCCTCCTACTAAATACCTTGGACTGTCCACTTTCCAAAAAAGGGGTCATTTAGGGGATATCTGTACTGTCCTGGCATTTTCGGGTCTCAAGAATTAAGATTAGTACATCAGGATTGATGGATTTTCAGATATATATCCCATAGTTTGTGGACTCTATAACTTTCCTACAGACTAAATAATATACACTGATTTGAGGGGGGGGGTTCACCAAAGAAATGTAGCAGAATACATTTTGGCCTAAATTAATGAAGAAAGATTATTTATTTGCAAAATATTATAACAAATGA
Organism: Lithobates septentrionalis; assembly: GCA_037952835.1. NCBI lineage: Eukaryota > Metazoa > Chordata > Amphibia > Anura > Ranidae > Lithobates > Lithobates septentrionalis. Next base: position 118,429 of record JBBDGP010003906.1, read on the forward strand.
AGAAAACGCTTTTTTTTTCCAAAATTGTAATATTTTTGTTCATTTATGTAGGAAAAAATTAAAAATATTCAGTGGTGATTAACCTCTTCCTGCCCCCCCCCCCCCCCCACCTTAGCCGAAAGAAGGCTACAGTGTGGGCTTAATTTGCCGGCAGGGCTTACATTGACGCCCTCCCGCGATCACACTGTGGCAGTGGTGGGCGTGGGCGGGGTAAAGAGCCAATCACAGCAGCCCTATATCACGTGATCAGCTGTGTCAAATGACAGCTGATCACGGCAGTATACACAAGCCAGTTATCGGCTTTTCTTTCCGTATGCTGGACAGCATGAGGAAGGGAGAAGAGAGCCGATAACCGGCTTGTGTTAAAGGGACATCATTGTCCTGATTATCAGTGCAGTCCCAACAGTGCCCACCAGTGCTCCCCATAGGATCGCCACCCGTCCAGGATTCACTCGGGTAGTTCGGGTTTTGAATTATGTGTCCGGGTTTCAGTCCACCTGAAACCCGGACACATTATTCAGACCGGGTTGTGGCTCCCCAAGTAACCGAGATAGTCATACACAAATCTGTTGCCGCTGCAGGTGGCTGTTTGGGGGCAGGTTTGGCATCACTGAAGGGTGGGGTGATGATGTCAGCACGAGCAATTTGGCCACACCCACTGGCGCGCTCTGTGTGCTACATTACTACTCCTCTTGGGGCACTCGAATGTGTCCCAGGTCTTTTATAATCCTATAGTGTTTACTGCTAACAAATAAAAAAAATTGCCCTGTGCCGCAAAAGTGTTCAGGTTTGGCTTGAAGAAAAGGTGGCAACCCTAGCTGCCTATCAGTGCCCATCAGTGCCTCCTCATCACTGTCACCTATCAGTGCTGCCTATCAGTGACCATCAGTGCCACCTACCAAAGCCTATCGGTGCTGCCTATCGGTGACCATCAGTGCCACCTATCAGAGCCCATCAGTGCCACCTATCAGAGCCCATCAGTGCCACCTATCAGTACAGCCTCGCCAGTGTCGCCTCATCAGTGCCCATCAGTGCCACCTTATCAGTGCCTATCGATGCAACCTCATCAGTGCACACCTGTGAAGGAGAAAAATTACTTGTTTGCAAAATGTTAAAACAAATTATGAAAACAATTTTTTTTTCAATATTTTCGGATTTTATTTCATTTGTTAAAGTGGAGTTCCACCCAAAAGTGGAACTTCTGCTTTAAGCACTCCTCGCCCCCTTATGCCACGTACACACGGTCGGACTTTTTGACAACAAAGGTCCGACGGTCTTTACGACGAACTTTCGACGGACTTTCTAACGACCGGACTTGCCTACACACGATCACACCAAAGTCCGACGTATTCGTACGTGATGACGTACACCGGACTAAAATAAGGAAGTTGGTAGCCAGAGCCAATAGCTGCCCTAGCGTCAGTTTTTGTCCGTCAGACTACCCTGTTTCCCCGAAAATAAGGCCTAGCGTGATTGTCGGTGATGGCTGCAATATAAGCCCTACCTTGTTTCCCCGAAAATGATCCCTACAAGGACTTTAGGGCTTATTTGGGGGGTATGTTTTATATTGCAGCCATCACCGACAATCACGCTAGGTCTTATTTTCGGGCAAACAGGGTAGCATACAGACGAGCGGATTTTTCGACCGGACTCAAGTCCGTCGGAAAGATTTGAAGCATGTTCCAAATCTAAAGTCCGTCAAAGTCAAAGTCCGAAAAAGTCCGCTGCAGATCCGATGAAGCCCACACTTGGTCGAATTGTCCGCCGGACTCGGTCCGTCGGACCAGTCCGGTCGAAAAGTCCGCTCATCTGTACGCAGCTTTACATGCCACATTTTGAATGTCAGTTTTTTGGGGGGGGTGGTGGGTACCTGGTTTTGACAGGTACTTCCTGTCCCACTTCCACCTTTCGTCACTTAGCCGCCTAGTCGACTCCTCCTCTCCCCCTAGGTGGCCCCTCCCTCTCTGCAATCTTCTGGGATACGTCACGGGTCCCAGAAGATTGCCTGGCCACTAGGAGAGCGATGTGCGACTCGTGCGTGCGCAGTGCCGCAAGCTGTCACAGCCGGGCGCCCACAGTTGCAAGGATGGCGCCGCAGAGAGGGGAGGGGGAGAGGAGCGAGGCTTTGGGCGGTCGCATCCCTGGACCGCGGGACAGGTGAGTGCCTGTTTATTAAAAGTCAGCAGCTACACTTTTTGTAGCTGCTGACTTTTAATAAAACTGAAAAAAGACTGGAACTCCGCTTTAAGCAAAAAATAAAAACCTCAGTGGTGATTAAATATCGCAAAAAGAAAGCTCTATTTGAGTGAAAAAAAATTTCATTTGGGTACAGCATTGCATGACTGTGCAATTGTCATTCAAAGTGCAACAGCGCTGAAAGCTGAAAATTGGCCTGGGCAGGAAGGGGGTTGAAAGTGCCCGGTATGGAAGTGGTTAAGGTCATTTCCAGCAAAAAAAATAAAATTGGCCCAGTTGACAAGTGGTAATGCTAATTGAATGTCTGTGGTGCTGATTTGTTGTACAATTAGCTGACGCATGACTTGGGAAGAGTTACACTTTAACTGGGTATACCGCCAGTAGCCGATATCTCGGCCGGTACAAATGAGGATGTCGACATACAAATATTGCAACTATGTATCTGTGTGTACGGCTCCCACCTATTAAGATTTCTTTGGCCACCAGAGTCAATATTTGTAGATGGCAGGGGGAGTTCAATCCTACGTGTGATGGTGACCTTGTTCCGTGCACCATGCCGCTCCGAGCATTGTTCCTCCTCTTCCCCCGTACCAGTTACTATAGCAGAGGTTTACACAACGCGTTTCGCCTACACGTCTCATTACACCTCTGAAATCTTATCTGCCATCTTCTTCTCATTCACGTCGGCTCCTTCGTCCAAACAAGATGTGACTTGTTCCTGTAATTGTATCAGTTAATCCTGTCCTTTCACCATTCAATGGAAGGGAAATTGGTGCAGTCAGAGCATCGGGAAACTAATATTTGCTCAATGGAATCTATTTATTTTGCTTTAATTAGTAACAGGATATCAGATTACAACAAAGCTGATTGAGATTAGGGCTATGAATGTGTATAGGGAAGATAGAAGAAGATATATGTAACCAGTGTAGCACTTCCACGCAGAGCCGAGACAAGGGGTGGGATGGAGGGGCAGCTGCTCTGGGCACTGTGGCATCATTTGAGGTGGGGGGGCACCACAGGGAGATTGGGGGGAGGGGATTTGTGTTGGGAGGATGAATTTGGGGGGCGGCAAAGGGTAAAGAATGTTCTAGGAGGCAAAATTTGGGGAGTAATGATTATGGGGGGAATTGCGTTGGGAGGAGAGATGGGGGGAAGATGATGTGTGCTAGGAGGGGGGATTTGGGGGGGTTTGTGCTAGAAAATGTGATATGCTAGAGGGGGAGGGGATTTTTTTTTTGGGGGGGGGGGATTGATTTGTTCTAGGATGAAGGAATGGGGGCATGGAAATTGTGCTGGGAGGGAGGAATCTGGAGTTGGGGAGAGGATGTGTGCTTGAATGGCAAATTTGAGGGGTAGTGGATTTGTGCTGGGGGGGGGAAATTTTTTTCTGGGGGGGTATTTGTGCTGGGGGCATACTGGGAGAGAGAGGATGGGGGGGCTTTTCTTGGCTTGTAGTGCAAGACATCTAGTATGAGAATAGAAGTTCCAAACTACTGTTCAATGGTTCAGATATCATTTCATATTCCAATAAGGGACAAGGAGTACCAACGCGTGCCGCAGCCTAACCAGCTGCTGATGAGATTTGTGGTCCATCTAGTAGCCATAATGCAGTATTATTCCTACCTCAATAAAAAACATACTGTATCATGACCAAAAGATGGCGCTGATAATCATAGGAAATAATAGTAATACTTAATACAAACAATATGGTGGTCACTCATTTTGCTTGTGCACACGTTGAAGACATTCGTACCGTGAATTATTTATTCAAAGAGTATATAAAGATATAACTTTGTCACTTCCTGTCACTTAGCCAAAAACGGGAAGTGAGAGGAAAATCCCTGACAATTAAGGGAATCTTTTGGGTCTCCAAGGTCACCAGTACTAGTGTCCCCATTGGAAGATCGGTGTCATACAGATGTCTCCGTAGAGTGGCACTGGCCCTGGACCTATGCAGGCACCATCAAAATGGGAGGTCAATAAGCCACAGCTCAAGGATCCTCTAACAACCTCTGGAGGAACCCTAGGGATCCATGGAATACCACTTGTTCAGGGATAGTTGCTCATTTTTACCCCAGATAAACGCTTAAAATAATTTTCAGGTCTTGGGGAATTCATGATAAATAAATCCATTGTGGATCAATGAGAAAATGCCCCTTACCTTGGTGGCCATCGGGAAGCATGCACCTCACCTCACCTTACAGTGATGGTCAAAATACCACCTTTTACGACAGTTAAAAAGATCATCGGTGTTATACGGATTTCTCTGCCACGTGGCATTGGCCCTGGACCTATGCAGGTGCCATCAAATGGGAGGTCAGACACAGCTCAAGGAACCCCTAGCAACCTCTGGAGAAACTCTGAGGTTCTATAGATCCCTGGTTGAGAATGGCTGGTCTATACAATACCACTTGATCAGAGATGATTGCTCCTTTTTCATACTCTCTCCGCTAAAACTCTTTGGTCCCCAAAGATGGGATGGGATGCGTCGAGTAGATGACTTTTTCTGAGATTTCTTAACGGGGATCATACATCAGTCTCTTTTGGGGCCCGAATGGCTCACTTGGTTTGTGGCTCCTGCTATACAGTAGGTTCTGCGCCATCTATTTCTGTTGTTACCTCTATGTTGTCTTGATCAGTTTCTACAGTTGGTCCTGTACCAAACCTCTGGGAGATGTTAATAATCCATTAAGACTGACAGCCAAATAGCGGTCACTCATTACTGCTATTTATTTGCATTTGTACTTGAGCAGCCAAAGCAGGTTCTATCATCATTAATTAAACTGATATGTCCACTGGCATGGAGGGGATGATGGACACTAAATACGTCAAGATGCTTAGATGGGACGTTCTCAAATTTACCAGATTTAGCCCCTTCTTGTTTGGGTTATAGTTTAAAATTTGCACACTGTTGAGAAGAAATGCTAAATAGAAGGACAGATTAGATTATACACACAAATGTCTTTTATCTCTGGCCCAAGCACTCCTAGAAGTAGAACAGATGGTGCCGACGGACAGCAGGAACATAAGTGCTGAAAGATGTTGCTTGCAGAATCTTGCACTGAAAATGCCAACTAGGAAGATCCAGCAGAGTGTGGCCAGGGGTGTCAGCCAAGTGATCAGCAGAATTTAAAGGGGAACTCTGTTTAAGCTGCAGCTTCAGGATTGTATAGTCCACCAGTGATCCCAGCAGGCTGGCGGCAGATAAACATGACGATGACTGGACAACTGTTGTCGGATTTTCCGCGGACAAATGTTGGATGGCAGACTTTAAAATTTTTCGCAGAAAAATGTCTGTTGTCGGATTTTCCGAGCGTGTGTACACAAGTCCGTCACGCAAAGGTCCAAAGTACAAACACGCATGCTCGGAAGCAAGGACGAGCTGGAAGTGGTCAGTCTTGTAAACTAGCGTTCGTATAGAAGAATTAACATTCGTGACGCGGCAATTTATGAAATCTCCAAATGCCGCGCACAATTCTCTTCTTCTTTAATGGGATAATAATAAGCTGCTTTGCTGGTGATACTGATGGAGTTATTGCAAACACATTTTCAAAGGATTTTTTTTCTAGTGATATCAAGAATATTATTATGCTTGTTATTTTTTTTTTTTTTTTTTTTGGTGCAAGTTACCACAACACCATTATCCCGTAGTTTTTTAGATCAAAGATACAACTATGTTGGTGTCCCTTGTCAATTTTACATTGTATTTTTTAAAATGTAAAAAAAAAAGAAAATAAGAAAAAATAACTGCGCTTCAAAAACGTGTAGATGATAAACTGCGATGTCCTAAATGTGACACAAACACACAAAGTAAATGGGAAAAATAAGTGACTCGCGCTAAACAAATTAGTATGTGTGTGGCTAAAGGGTGCCACAACCTAAAAAGCAAAATGCAACTAATATATATGAATTTGTGTGGTGTAGTACACTATATGAAATTGGGGGAATACACACACCCCCTTAGTGAGTACATATACAATCTATGCAAAAATATATCACAATTGGTGCATAATATTTCAAAATAAGTCCGTGTATAATAAATACAAAATATAGAATAAGAATTGTGAAATAACAAAGGAATAGTCCGTGTATTCCTGAAATTGGGGGAACACACACACCCCCTTAGTGAGTACGTGTACAATCTATGCAAAATATATCACAATTGGTGCATAGTATTTGAAAATAAGTCCGTGTATAATATATACAAAATTAAATTAGGAATGTGAATAATAAAGGAATAGTCCGTGTGGAGAAACCCGAAAAAGTGATTAGCAATCCTGGGTTATTCAATTGTATAGAATCCTAGTTGTGTGGGTCCACCACCAAAATAAAGAGCCTGGCCGCTTACCAGAACCCCATGACCCCCCGTTACAGAGGGTCTAAATGGGCTGTGAGATCCTGCTAGTCCGGAACTCCCAGGAGCAGAGGTGGAAGCTGGAAAAGGACGTCAGGGACTATGGTGGAGATGTGTGGGTCCACGGTGAAGGACTCGGCCCTCAGCAGAGTGTTGTCATCATAAAGAGAAAAGAAGGAGGGCTCCCATAGTGTAAAATCAAACGGTATTTATTTGGAATAAAAATAGTAAACACTCACATGTAAATTCGGAAATAGCATCATCAGTAGAAGAACAGTCTGTGGCACCGGCCGGATGACCACAGATAGCCCGTCCTGCTGGATATAAAGCGACAGTAGGAGGTGTCAACAATGCCAAGAGTTGATGATAGCAGGGGTCCGTCATCCGGAGATAATTCCGAAAATCATCCGGATTATTCTCCTGGAGCTCCCGCAGCAAAGGCGTATGACATAATTGGTCACGATTAATAAAGCAACCAATTTTTGGTCCAAGAAATCCTCTTCCTCCTCCTGTTCCTGGACTGGACTTGGGTCAAAGCAATAACTCCAAGGCCAATAATAAATAACACGTTATCTCCTACGATTTCGCAACATGGCTGGTTGACGAACGGCCGTTCAGAAACGAACTGAAAAGCGCAAAATGAAAAGCGCAAAATGAAAAGTGCAAAATGAAAAGTGTGAAATTAAAAGCGCAAATCAACACTCATAAAAAATAAACTGCGCTAAATGTCCTTTAGTTGGTAATGACATAAATAATCAATAATGTAGTCACTTTGGGTGAGAGAAAAAAACACTCTAGATCTTCCAAATGCCACGATATGTATGGAAATATGCACAATCCAAAAGATCACGAAAATGAATTGCCCTTACCAGAGCGCCAAATCTAGTAAGCGGATGGCTTAAAACCCAACCGGGGCCTTTGGATAAGGACCGATCAGCTCTATCAGATTTCAGGCGTGATACCCTCAATACAATACTGAAAAGGAAACAAAAAAACTTGCCATAGTATAATATTGTTTTGCAACGAAACATGAGCATGCACCTGACACCAACACCCTTTTGTGCATTTAAAAACGAAGGTGATGTCCCACCACCACAGCTGTTGAGTGTGCTTACCAACTCACAGACTTTACATTCATTGGACTCTATGTGGCACTGGGAAATTGATGGTTGTATCAGGAAATCCTTATCCGCAGTATACGACCCAAAAATGAGATAAATGGATCATAGTGTAATACAGTCTAAAAATGCTTTAATGAATAAAGTAGTGCACTTACAAACAGACGATCAAAACTCGCATGGGATATATAAAAACGCCGGCCGGCATAACAATCACGGAGCGGAGCTCGTCCTCCTTCCTCATTCACATGGTGACGTCATTGCGTGCGTGTCCAGACGCGTTTCGTCATCAAGCGGACGTTCTCAATGGGGACGAGCAGCGCAGTGAACCACCGCCTTATATACAATACCAAGCCTCGCTCTGAGATACAAGTGCAAGGACGCCATCTTAGAAGTGGGCAAATGCCCTAACTACAACCCAGAAGAGTCAATAGCAGGGATACTGCCAAATTTAAAAAACAAAAAGACACAAAAAAGAAAAGAAAAAAAGGGGGAAAACAAAACAAATCACCTAATAGGGGATCTAATTGTGACAAAAAACAACAACACTTTATATGTATATTGCATTGGTGATGAATATTACCCGGTATGTTTATATAGACCGAGCAATAGGAATGGATACCCTAAATGGTACCTATAGTGAAAAAAATCTACTAAATTATAGTGATGCGGATAAGCTTAACGCATATAAAAAAAATTCTAATAAAAATGAAAATAAAAATAAAAGTATATAAAAAGTGAAATAATAATAATAATTGCATAGTGTGTTAACCTATGCGCTAAATGTGACTTATTAAACCAATAGTGAATATATATATTAGATGAAACAAAGTGGAATAAAGTATCATACCCAAAAATGATTTTTTTTTTTTTTTTTTTAAATATGGGCAATATATAGACATTTTTAAATTAAAATATAATGTAACAAGTAGATGAAATGCTAAAAAAATGCAAAAATAGAAAATTAGAAGCATATTAAAAAATTAAAATATTATAATATTGAATCTTGAAGTTAAATTCATATAATAATTGCATGTATTGTTCAACCTCTTAATCCTAATGTCCGCTAACTGGTATCTCAGAGTAAGTTCACAAAGACTATTATTAAAAATATTACTGTATCAATAATTAAGAGTTGTCAATAAAAGCATTTACGTCCGTCTCAATATTCAACCCATAGGGGGCATATGTCCTCAATTTATGGATCCAACTCATCTCTAATTGGGATATCCCCCTAATTAATGAACTGCCCCTCCAGTGGGGTCTATACCTGTCTATCCCCAAAAAGATGGTTTTTGAGGGGTTCTTATCGTGCACCAAAAGGTAATGTTTAGACACAGAGTGATTTCTAAAGCCAGTTAGAATGTTGGTAATATGTTCATTAAGTCGCACCTGAAGGGGTCGCTTGGTCCTGCCCACATATTGCAGGCCACATGGGCACTGCAACAGGTAAACGACTTTCTCTGTGGCACAAGTAATGAAGGGTTTGATGGTATACCTCTCCTGAGTACTGGTAGAAACGAAGGTAGTGGTACGCCTATGGGAACATGCACTCAAAGCACAAACTCTACATTTTTTGCACTGGTAAAAACCAGTCAATTTGTCAAAAAAGGTTGGTCTAGTGCTCGGAGGGTTCAAAATGTTGGGGGCCAACTGGTTTCTCAATGAGGGTGCCCCCCTAAAAACCACACGAGGCCTTTCTGGTAGAACCCCACTGAGAATGTTATCACTCTTTACAACATGCCAGTGCCTGTATATCAAACTCCTGATACTGTTATGCTGTAGAGAGAAGGATGTCACAAAAGGGTCTCCCGACATGAAATTATCCCCAACTCGGGGGCCTCTATCAACCAATAGATCATCCCTATTAGTTTGTTGCACGATATTTAAAGTCCTCTCTAAGGAGTCCTTGGAATACCCTTTTTGAGAAAACCTTTCTGTGAGGATCTCTGCTTGTGCAAGAAATTCAGATTGGCTAGAGCAGTGGTTCTCAACCCCTCTAGTGCCGTGACCCCTTGATAAAATTTCCCAAGTTGTGGGGACCCCTAACCGTAAATTATTTTCATAGTGTGGGTTGTCAGCACCCAAGGCAAGACAAGTAATTTGCTGCCCTAACCCATGGACATTTAGCGCTCCCTGAGTCCCTTCCAATCAGTACAGTATTAAAGCCCCTTATGGTGCATTTTAGGATGTACCACTCTTTCTCTTTGTTCTCCTTTCTTTCCCTTTTATCTCTTTTTATCCTAGATTCTTGTTTCCCCCATCCCTCTTTCTAGCCGTCTTTCTTGTTCTTTCTCTTATTCTTTCTCTCCCTTTTTCTTTGTTCCTCCTGCTCTTTTCCCTCTCCCTTCCATGTATTCTCCATTTTTATTCCTTCTCTTACTCCTTGGTTTTGGGGGCGGGATGGGATGAGTGGCAGTGCTGGCGGGGAATTCTGATCAGCCAACTTAGGTGCTCTTGATCTGAGAACTGTAGTGGGGACTTTTAATGGCAACTATAATCACAGGTAGTGTTACTCACTGTGTCTCTGACTTTGTGGTGCCTCGCAGCAGTGACACCTATGCTGAAATTAGGAGATAGGGTCTCCTCCAGCCCCTCCCTCTTCACATTCCTCACCAGTCAGCTGATTTCTAGTCTCTGCCCCCCAGCCATGTCATGAACTGAATGGGCGGCTGCGAAGAGGCTGAGTGGGCGGGTGCGGGCTCCAGGGACAGCCCTGCTGGGAGAGCGGTGCAGGCTTCAGGAACAGCCAAAGATTTGGTGACCCCTGGCAAATCATCATTCGACCCCCAAGGGGGTCCCGACCCCCAGGTTGAGAACCACTGGGCTAGAGCAATTCCTTTTAATTAGTAAATATTGACTTTTTGGAATCGAATCGAGCCAAGGACGGTAATGACAACTATCTACTGGTATGAATGAGTTCCTGTCCGTATCCTTAAAAAAAGTGGATGTAACCAATTTGTCCCCGCCCCCCGAAATTTTTAAATCAAGGAAGTTGATAACGGTCTGGCTGGTTTCATAGTTCAATTTAATTCCGATATGATTACCATTAAGGGCAGCCAAAAACTCCTGTAATTCCTGGTACTCACCATCCCATAGGAGGAGGATGTCATCTATGTATCTAGCCCACAAGACTACCTGGGGGGTGTCCTGGGCATAGATGACATCCTCCTCCCATTTCCCCATGAAGAGCAAATCAACACTCACCAAACTTCTACTAACACAACATTAGCAGAAGGAGCCCAAAGGGTGGTGCTAAAGAGCTGAAAAACCATGTAGTACGTCACTACGTTCATGATTGTTGGCCGACAATTCCTTGCTGTTTGTATGCAAGACAAGTTCCTGGCCAACGCCCTTCGGACAAAAGTCTGAGGTTTTGTCTGTGGAAAATCCGATCGTGTGTACGAGGCTTGAGGAAAAATGTGCAGCTAGTGCTGAGCTTTTTTTTTATTGGAAAGCCCAGCATTGTCTGCTCACTGAATGCCCTGGATGTGCAAAAGGACCCCTTGCTGTCCAGTTTACAGGCTCTATAATTTGTAGAAACATACATGAGCATATACAGTATATAGTATATGGATATACAGTATCTCACAAAAGTGAGTACACTCCTCACATTTTTGTAAATATTTTCTTCTATCTTTTCATGTGACAACACTGAAGAAATGACACTTTGCTACAATGTAAAGTAGTGAGTGTACAGCTTGTATAACAGTGTAAATTTGCTGTCAACACACAGCCATTAATGTCTAAACCACTGGCAACAAAAGTGAGTACACCCCTAAGTGAAAATGTCCAAATTGGGCCCAATTAGCCATTTTTCTCTCCCCGGTGTCATGTGAGTAGTTAGTGTTACAAGGTCTCAGGTGTGAATGGGGAGCAGGTGTGTAAAATTTGGTGTTATCGCTCTCACTCGCACATAGTGGTCACTAGAGGTTCAACATGGCACCTCATGGCAAAGATCTCTCTGAGGATCTAAAAAAAAGAATTGTTGCTCTACATAAAGATGGCCTAGGCTATAAGAAGATCGCCAAGACCCTGAAACTGAGCTGCAGCACGGTGGCCAAGACCATACAGCGGTTTAACAAGACAGGTTCCACTCAGAACAGGCCTCGCCATGGTCCACCAAAGAGGTTGAGTGCACGTGCTCAGCGTCATATCCAGAGGTTGTCTTTGGGAAATAGACGTATGAGTGCTGCCAGCATTGCTGCAGAGGTTTAAGGGGTGGGGGGTCAGTCTGTCAGTGCCCAGACCATACGCCGCACACTGCATCAAATTGGTCTGCATGGCTGCCGTCCCAGAAGGAAGCCTCTTCTAAAGATGATGCACAAGAAAGCCCGCAAACAGTTTGCTGAAGACAAACAGACTAAGAACATGGATTACTGGAACCATGTCCTGTGGTCTGATGAGACCAAGATAAACTTATTTGGTTCAGATGGTGTCAAGTGTGTGTGGCGGCAACCAGGTGAGGAGTACAAAGACAAGTGTGTCTTGTCTACAGTCAAGCATGGTGGTGGGAGTGTCATGGTCTGGGGCTGCATGAGTGCTGCCGGCACTGGGGAGCTACAGATCATTGAGGGAACTATGAATGCCAACATGTACTGTGATATACTGAAGCAGAGCATGATCCCCACCCTTCAGAGACTGGGCCGCAGGGCAGTACTCCAACATGATAACCACCCCAAACACATCTCCAAGATGACCACTGCCATGCTATAGAAGCTGAGGGTAAAAGGTAATGGACTGGCCAAGCATGTCTCCAGACCTAAACCCTATTGAGCATCTGTGGGACATCCTCAAACTGAAGGAAGAGGAGCGCAAGATCTCTAACATCCACCAGCTCCGTGATGTCGTCATGGAGGAGGGGAAGAGGACTCCAGTGATAACCTGTGAAGTTCTGGTGAACTCCATACCCAAGAGGGTTAAGGCAGTGCTGGAAAAAAATGGTGGCCACACAAAATATTGACACTTTGGGCCCAATTTGGACATTTTTTGTACTCACTTTTGTTGCCAGCGGTTTAGACATTAATGACTGTGTGTTGAGTTATTTTGAGGGGACAGCAAATTTACACTGTTATACAAGCTGTACACTCACTACTTTACATTGTAGCAAAGTGTCATTTCTTCAGTGTTGTCACATGAAAAGATAGAAGAAAAGATTTACAAAAATGTGAGGGGTGTACTCACTTTTGTGAGATACTGTATATATAGAATGAAAGATATTTTTGCATTTGCTTGGAGTTATGAAACACAAAATGATTCCATTAAGGTTCATAGGAACAGGACGGAGGGGTGCTCAAACGCCAACTCAGAAAAAGGTTAGTCATTATTTGCCCCAGTGGGAACCTGAGCATAGGACAAATATAAAAAGTATGACATTTTGAATCTAATAGGTGAATGTAAATGAATATCAAACTTTTCAGAAACCATACGATCTACATTACATAACAAAACCGGCACGGTTTCTCTACTTAATGTACACTTCTGATAATTGGCGTAATTACAGTGGACGCCAGAGAAAAATCACTGGGGTTTCAAGAAGATAAGCTGTTAGGGGACCGTAATAGCACAAAGAGAAAAAAAAGGCATCTTTCTTCGGATAAATAGCTTGAAAGTCATGAGCCCGGCCCCGCTACCAGCCAGTTAGTGGGAGGCCAAGGTCGCGCTCGGCTCTTATTCTTCAACTCAAGAGCAGAAAATTGACAGCAGGCAAATCTTCTCGCCTGGAGAACTGTCCGTAAGACAAATTATCCTATTTCCCCTGACCATACAAATGTTGCGTGGGAGGTAAAGGATTGATGGTTCCTGCCCATCGGCCTCTGAAATATGGCGTGCTGGTAGAATATAGAAAATATACGCTTGCGTAAGTTTTAATTTGCCGCAATAAAAATTCTCAAAAAAAAAAAAAAAAAATGACCCTACATTTTGGGGTTTTGTAAGTGTTGCAGTTGTTCTAATCGATACTAAAGAGAACGTGTAGTATTTTGATACACTTTGGTTAATCATTTTCAAGGCTAAAAAGTATTTAATTTATTTATTGATTACAGATAAATTACATAGCATTGACTATTTACGCTGCGCTTTACTTATAGGAGGGGTCTATCTATAAAACGTTCGCTCAATCATTCAACCAGGTGCAACAAATCTTCGCCGCAATTTGCTTAATTTACTAGGATCGCCAGTGCCATCTAGTGGCAATAATGCAGTATTTTTTCTGATTGGGGTAAAAAAAGGATAAGTACTGTATTTTTGCCACTAGATGTCACTGGTGATATGCTTAAAACTTTTTTTTTTTTTTCTAGTGCTGTTAGCGCCATCTACTGGCAATAATGCATGACTTTTTCTTCTGATTGCGTTATTTGAGGAAAAATATTGCATTTATGCCACTAGGGTTTCTCCAGAGGTTGCTAGGGGTTTCTTGAGCAATGAGCAATTTATGCCTTTCAGATAAGTTCCCACTGACACCATTGATCTTTTTTAGCTATCTGTAAGGGGGTAATTCTTCCCAATGGCCACAAGTATAAGGTGCATTCTTCCCACTGACTATCACACTAATGTATCATGAGTTGTATATATAGTCATTTTTGGCAGGGGTTCCCTCAGACCGGAAAGTTATTTATTCCTTTGCGCTGAAAAGGTTGAGAAAGGCTGCACTAGATGGTGCTGACAGTTTGCATATTATATTTATTTCCCGGGATTGTTGGCGCCATCTAGTGGCAATAGTGTGTGTTTTTTTTTCTCTGATGGAGGTATTTTAGGGAAAGTACAGCATTATTGCCACTAGATGGCATGGAAAAAAGTTGGCGCTTGCACCAGCCTCAGTGAAGATCCACCGAACTGTTACATACCTAAAAGTCAGGGGGGACTTTAAGAAAACCACTAGATGGTGCTGTTGTTCCTAGGAAATAAACACACTAAGCAAATTATAGGCAATCTCCATTGCAACCGTGCGGATGATTGACACATTCACACAGCATTTTTACCTAGACCCTCATGTGTATACGCTGTGTAAATTGTTGTCACTATATTAATACCTGTAATAAATAAGTAAAGTCTATAAAGTATATCTTTGAACATTGATTGCAAAAAAAAAAAAAAAATTAAAAAGTTGTGATTACAACATGATTTAACCAATTAGCGACTGCCCTATAGCAGTTTTACTGCTACAGGATGGCTGCTGTGCGCAGGATCACGAATATATCAGGGTACTGTTACAGGGTGGCTGCTGTGCGCAGGATCAAGTATATATCAGGGTACTGCTCCAGGGTGGCTGCTGTGCGCAGGATCACATATATATCAGGGTACTGCTACAGGATGGCTGCTGTGCGCAGGATCACGTATATATCAGGGTACTGCTACAGGGTGGCTGCTGTGCGCAGGATCACATATATATCAGGGTACTGCTACAGGGTGGCTGCTGTGCGCAGGATCACGTATATATCAGGGTACTGCTACAGGGTGGCTGCTGTGCGCAGGATCACGTATATAGCAGGGTACTGCTACAGGGTGGCTGCTGTGCGCAGGATCACGTATATATCAGGGTACTGCTACAGGATGGCTGCTGTGCGCAGGATCACGTATATATCAGGGTACTGCTACAGGGTGGTTGCTGTGCGCAGGATCACGTATATATATATCAGGGATGTGCAGTCAGGGAAGGCAGGTGAGGAAGAGCCTCACCTGCCATGAACATAAAAAAATACCAAAAAAATACCAAAAAAAAACAAAAACAAAATGATTGAGCTTCGAGGGTCGTAGCTTGGCGACCTGGGGTCACAGAGACCCCAAATTTTGGGGGTAGGTGCCTGAAGTCCTACCCCCACCACTGGTCCTCTGCCACCTATTAGAGATAATGGTCTTCTTGTGCAGCCTGTCAGAAGCTACAGACAGAGTGGCCAGTTTAAATACAAGCTGGCATACTCTGCAGCAGACTGAGAGGATGAGCTCACAGTGCCTCTCCTCACTTCTTGTCAGAAGCACTGAGCTCAATGGACAGCTTGGAGCCTTGGACCAATGGTAAAGCACCATTGGAACAAGCTGTCCAATAAAAATGCTGCAGTGGAGGCTGTCTTCTCACTGCAGTGTCATAGAAGGAGGCATGTGTCTAAAAGACAAATACTCCCTTCCAGCCCTCTTAACTAGAAGGAAAAAGCATGGGTTTATGGGTATAAGATTTACCCACAATCCCATGTTTTTCTCACACAGTTAAGAGGGAGAATGAGAATCTGCTGTTATTTATCTATTTACTGTGAAATTACTTTTACTTCAAACTTCAGTAATTTGTCCATTAAGCCACCTGCTTGAGTACAGCTTTTGAAAATATATCAAATTACCTTAAAAACAATATATAATAATTATTTGTATATTACTTATGGTAATTAACCCCTTGCTACCCAGGTCAATTCTGACACTTCTCTCCTACATGTAAAAATCATCATTTTTTTTTTTTGCTAGAAAATTACTCAGAACCCCCCGAACATTTTATATATATATATATATATATATATATATATATATATATATATATATATAGTTTTAGCAGACACCCTGGGGAATAAAATGGTGCTCGTTGCAACTTTTTATGTTACGCGGTATTTGCACAGCAATTTTTCAAACACGTTTTTTTTTTTTTGGGGGGAAAAAAAAACAGTTTCATGAATAGAAAAAAAAACAAAAAAACACCAAAGTTAGCCCAATTTTTTTGCATAATGTGAAAGATGATGTTACGCCGAGTAAATAGATACCTAACATGTCACGCTTTAAAATTGCGCACACTTGTGGAATGGAGCCAAACTTCGGTACTTAAAAATCTCCATAGGCGACGCTTTAAAATTTTTTACAGATTACATGATTAGCGTTACAGAGGAGGTCTAGTGCTAGAATTATTGCTCTCGCTCTAACGATCGTGGCGAATGTAACCTGTGTGTATCTGGCTCTGATACTAGCCAGTGCCTCACCAGCCACTCACCTCACCGCCCGTCCCTGGTATATATACATGATTCTGCACTTCCGGGTGCAAATGCGCGCTGACTGCGACTCGCTCCCGCTGTGATTATTCTCAGTGGGAGCCGATGGGCAGGTACCTCGGACTCGATGTCCGCCGGCACCCGCCGATCGTTCAGGACACAGGCAGAACGTCAGTCAAGTGAACAAGGCAGATTGCCATTCTGTCAGGAGGGAAGACATAGATCCTGTGTCTCTGCAAAGCAGATACATGGATCCACGTCTTCCCCTTAGTACAAGCACCTCCCCCACAGTAAGAAAACACCAGCTAGGTACACAGTTAACCCTTTGATCGCCCCTGATGTTTAACCTATTTCCAGCCAGTGTCATTAGTACAGTGACAGTGCATATTTTTAGCACTGTTCACTGTATTAGTGTCACTGGTTCCCACAAAGTGTCCAATTGTCCGCAGCAATATTGCAGTCCCGCCGCTGATTAGTTGCTGATCGCCGCCGTTACTAGTAAAATAAATTTTTAAAAGAAATATCCCATAGTTTGTAGATGCTATAATTTTTGTGCAAACCAATCAATATACGCTTATTGGGATTTTTTTTTTACCAAAAATATGTAGCAGAATACATATTGGCCGAAACTGATGAAGAAATCTGATTTTTTACATTTATTTATTGGATATGTTTTATAGCAGAAAGTAAAAAACATTGTTTTTTTTTTTTTTCAAGTGTCGGTATTTTTTTGTTTATAGCGCAAAAAATAAAAAACGCAGAGGTGATCAAATACCACCAAAAGAAAACTCTATTTGTGGGGAAAAAACGGACATAAATTTTATTTTGGTACAGCGTCGCATGACCGCGCGATTGTCAGTTAAATTAACGCAGTTCAGTGTGGCAAAAAAATGGCCTGGTCAGGGAGGGGGGTAAATCTTCCAGAGGTCAAGTGGTTAAAAATACCAAAAAGCACTATTTTGTAAGTTGGGATAGAGTCGTAAAATCTGTGAGGTTTTTACTGCTGTCGGTGTTCCTGCTGGTGGGATTTCCCCTCACTTCCTGTGTGTTCACCAGGACAGGAAGTGAGAGGAGGCAATAAAGAATATTGAGATTGAGGTTTTAAACCTTTCCTATTCCATGTAAAACCCAAAAAGTAATATTTGCTGGAGTTGGGTCCTAACAAAAAAAAAATTAACCTGGCGGTTGCATTCGTTTCCAGATTTTTTTTCTATTTTCACCTGTGATCCTGCCAGTAATAGACTTCCTATCCTAGGGCAGGAAGTGCGATACTACTGGCTCTCTGATTGTCTCCTACTACTTGACTTTCATGACCGTTAGGACGTTGATTATTTCTCTGACTGCAGCCTGCCCTGATCCTTGCCTGGATTCTTAAATATGCTACTGGTTGCTGCCTGCCCTGATTATGCGTAGACAATTGTCAGAAACCATGAAATCAGACCGAGACAGAAGTACAGTTAAATCACACTTGTTTAATAATAAAAGTAAAAAGAATAAACGTAGTCAAAGCATAGCCAAAGTTCAGTAACCGGAACGGATAGTCAGCCAAGCCAGAAGTCAGGGATCAATTTAGTGGAACAGCAAGCAGGATCTGGAGCCAGAAGGGATGTCAGCAAAGCAAGTCTTGAACAGGATCGCAGGAGATAACTTCTGTGATGTTGACCAAGGCAAAGGCAGAGATCCTCTGGACTGGACGGCTTAAGTAGGCAGGACTGACGAGCAGGATATCATCAACAGGTGAGTAACTGTGGAGAGATAGGAGCTGGCAATTAGCCGACAGCTGAGCAGCCAGCTCAGAGAAGGAAGGGATGAGCCCAGCCCTGACAATAATAGAATATATTATTGATTGTCTTCTGCTCTGACCCTTGCCTGGATAAGGGAATACGCTACTGGTTGCTGCTGGCCCTGACCATGCCTGGATAACAGGATATGCTACAGAATGCTTCCTGCTCTGATCCTTACCTGGGTAATTGAATGCTGTACTTATTGCTGCCTGCCCTGACCCTTACCTAGATAATGTAATGTGCCACTGATTGTTGCCTGCCCTGACCCTTGCCTGAAAAAGAGAACATGCTATCGATTGCCATTATCCCGACCTTTGTCTGGATACCGATAATGGTATTGAATGCTGCCTGCCCTGACTCTGCCTGGATAACAGACTACGCTACAGTCTTCTGCCACCTCAAACCACTTCTAGCTTGGCGCCCAGCTCGCCACTAGCCCTGGTTGCACCTGCACTCAGCACCTGCCTTGTACACTAGCACCTTAAAGTCACCTGGCATGGTACTCACTCTCTCACCGAGGGGTACTGGAGGACATTCAAGTTCTGTGAATATAGCTTTGCACCTTAAATACTGGGGGCATCCATATACTTGTGAGCAAGGTGCAGCATTGTGTGGTGGGCAGTAAGCGTCCAAGTCAGGTAAGTTATATTGTAGACTGTAGAAAAGGTACAGACACAGCTTATTTGGGCCCGGAAGGAAGGGACAACCGTCCGGGGCCACTCACGAACAGTGACAGCAGTCCAAAGACATGAAGATGCCTGTCCACACCCAAAGGGGAGGCTTCCTGAAGAGACGTAGACATAGTCCCTGCACTGCCCCTGCTCCACTGGAACGTTTCCCCACCCCTAAGCACTGTCCTTGTCAGAGGGGTGTCCTGTCCTTATGCTAGCCACACGCATAAAGTGCACCAGACCCCGAGCCAGAGTCTTAAATAGACTCTGCCTGACCCAAGATGGCTGCTAGGGTCACAAGGGCACTATCGTCCAATCGGACAGCTTTTTCCCTGTGGTCGCAGGAAGTCATAGAGGAACAAAGTTCCTTACAACATCCTTCTTTTCTGCCTTGTCGCTTCGGTTGAGCACCACCTAGTGTGGGGAGTACAAATTGCACCTGCCTACACTCTAATAGACCTTCTTGCCTCAAGAAAAAGGTGGCTGCTGTAGGTGAAACCATGCTAGGTCTAGCTATTGCTGAACAAAATGTGAGCCAGAAACCTTACACTCAAAGAACTCCAAGTCAAGATTTCCAAAAGCATAATACTGGTTATACTGGAGCTATATGTCTTTTTGTATCAATTATAATTGAGGCTTTAAGGTAGGGTGCATACTTCTTACACACACACAATACTTTTACCGGAAATCAAGGACACTTGATAACTACAAAGCCATGAAAAAGTATACATACCCCTTGAAATTTTCCACATTTTGTCATGTTACAACCAAAAAAACTAAATTTATTTTATTGGGATTTTATGTGATAGACCAACACAAAGTGGCACATAATTGTGAAGTGGAAAGTAAATTATACATTTTTTCAATTTTTTTTACAAATAAATATCTTAAAAGTGTGGTGTGCATTTGTATTCAGCCCCCTTTACTCTGATACCCCTAACTAAAATCGAGTGGATCCAATTGCCTTCAGAAGTCACCTAATTAGTAAACAGAGTCCACCTGTGTGTAATTTAATCTCAGTATAAATACAGCTGTTCTTTGAAGCCCTCAGAGGTTTGTTAGAGAACCTTAGTGAACAAACAGCATCATAAAGGCCAAGGAACACACCAGACAGGTCAGGGATAAAGTTAGGAGAAGTTTAAAGCAGGGTTAGGTTATAAAAAAAATCCCAAGCTTTGAACATCTCATGGAGCTCTGTTCAATCCATCATCTGAAAATGGAAAGAGTATGGCACAACTACAAACCTACCAAGACATGGCCGTCCACTTAAACTGACAGGCCAGAAGTGTGACATGTGGAAGAAGGTGCTCTGGTCAGATGAGACCAAAATTGAACTTTTTGGCCTAAAAGCAAAACGCTTTGTGTGGCAGAAAAACTAACACTGCACATCACCCTGAACACACCATCCCCACCGTGAAACATGGTGGTGGCAGCATCATGTTGTGGTGATGCTTTTCTTCAGCAGGGACAGGGAAGCTGGTCAGAGTTGATGGGAAGATGGATGGAGCCAAATACAGGGCAATCTTAGAAGAAAACCTGTTAGAGTCTGCAAAAGACTTGAGACTGGGGCGGAGGTTCATCTTCCAGCAGGACAACGACCCAAAACATACAGCCAGAGCTACAATGGAATGGTTTAGATCAAAGCATATTTGTGTGTTAGAATGGTCCAGTCAAAGTCCAGACCTAAATCCAATTTAGAATCTGTGGCAAGACTTGAAAATTGCTGTTCACAGACACTCTCCATCCAATCTGACAGAGCTTGAGCTATTTTGCAAAGAAGAAGAATGGGCAAAAATGTCCCTCTCTAGATGTGCAAAGCTGGTAGAGACATCCCCAAAAAGACTTGCAGCTGAAAGGTGGTTCTACAAAGTATTGACTCAGGGGGGCGCTATACAAATGTACCCCACACTTTTCACATATTTATTTGTAAAAAAATGTTGAAAACCATTTATCATTTTCCTTCCACTTCACAATTATGTGCCACTTTGTGTTGGTCTATCACATAAAATCCCAATAACATACATTTACGTTTTTGGTTGTAACATGACAAAATGTGGAAAATGTCAAGGGGTATGAATACTTTTTCAAGGCACTGTATGTAAATTCAGCTTACATATTCTAAGCCGAAGTCCATGAATTTCACTGACTACACTGTTGCTGTCCTTAGTTTACCTTCAAATATAAAATAGCCCCTTACCCCAAGACTATACAAATACCAAGCTTGCCAAGGACCAAATGCTACAAAGGCTGGCACTGAACCCAGAAGCCCCCTGTGAATTAGCATGGGGTGTAATTTTCACAGCAAGAGGCATCTAGAGCTGGAACAGTCTCCTCCAACAGTAATTGCAACTCACACGAGGTACTCCTTATTACGAGTGCCGGGCTGCCGGCGCTTGGCAAGAAGTAAAACGTATAGAGTTAAGAATTACTGTAGTTAGAAAGTGAGGTGGGAGGATTCGGCTTTTTGCTAAAGATAGTCATTATGGAGTTCTAAGATGCTGATGCAGAACTTGGCCAAGACATTGAAGGGATCAATAAATAGAGATAGCACCAAGATAATTCATTTAACCTAGAAAAATCTAGAAAACAACACTGTACATATTATAGTTAGCAAAAAATTATAGCTATCACTTAAACAATTTTCTTAGGCATTTCTATGGTTTACAAAGTGACAATAACTCCTAGTCAAGTTCCATAGACAACTGCTAGCCCCACTGTCGTCCTATCATCTTTTTCTCATTTGCTCCTCTATGATCTGTGGCTTTCTCTACATTGAACATCTACACAGGGTATCCACTGTCATCCTATCATCTTTTCTCAATTGCTCCTCCATGATCGGTAGCTTTCACTACATTAAACATCTACACAGGGTATCTACAGGTTGACACAGAGCACTTCAACAGGGAAATGTCCCAGCATGCTTGTGATGTCCCACTGCAATAGCTGTCAATTCTGCTCAGTGTACTAGGGCAGTTCTTGGATTTCCCTTGATCCTTGCAGGCTTTGGCATCCTTCCACTCAGATTACCGTCTGGGTTTGTTCATTGGTTCCTATTGTTCCTTTGTCTGCCACCCATCTTGACTTTTTGGCTGTAGTAAGCCTTAACTGACCTCTGCTTGTTTTCTGACTACGCATTTGATTATTGGGTACTTCCACTGTTTGTAAGTTCATAATTAAAAATCAAAAACCTATTTCCAGATAGTTCAACCAAGGGATGTGATGCAGCAAAATTCAAGCTCCTTGTAAGATGCCATGGTGAGGATCAGTGGCGTCGCTAGGGGGTGGCTTTTGGGGCTATAGCCCCGAATCTTGGGCCCATAGCCCCGAATCTCTGCAGGGGTCCCCAAGGGGAGGAGAGGCTTTATGGGGACCCTGATGTAAGTGGGGGGGGGGGCTCTCTGGGGACCCTGATGCAAGGGGGAGGCTCTCTGGGGACCCTGATTTAGGGGGGAGGCTCTCTGGGGTCCTGATTTAAGGGAAAGGCTCTCTGGGAACCCTGATGCAAGGAGGAAGCTCTCTGGGAACCTGATGCAAGGGGGAGGCTCTCTGGGGATCCTAATGTAAGGGGGGCTCTCTGGGGATCCTAATGTAAGGGGGGCTCTCTGGGGATCCTAATTTAAGGGGGGGCTCTCTGGGGATATATACACACACACACACAGGTATATTATATATTTGTGTGTATGCCTGCTCAAGCGTATAACTTTCTTTACTACATTGCTATGGGCTCTAGCCCCAGATCTTTTGTAGACCTAGCAACGCCCCTGGTGAGGATTAGTCACTCCTTAGAGTTGGGGGAACCTTGCCCACCATTGGTGATATAGAGGGTAAGCCTCAATGCTTGGAACACTAGTTCCTTCTAACTGCTTAGGCTCCTAGTTCAAATTGAACGGCTGCTGAGTATTATATAGTGTAAATGATCTAAATTGGAGAACTTGTCAGAACTGACTATTTAAAAAAAAGAGGATGCTATGTACACCATCGGTAAAGTGTGAGCCCAGTCTTAGCTGTATGCCTGAAGTTCAGCGTTAATAGCTGTCTCGAAGGAAGCCTGGAAAAGTCCTGTTCGAGGTCTACACATTTCCCAGGCTCCTCTCGTAAACTTTTAGAGACCTCTGATTCTATAACCAGTTTGGGTTTTGCACCTTTCCTTTTTGGAAATTTAGGCTCACCTGGAACTCAGAGTCGGTGCTCTTGAGCCTTAGGAACAGACAAGTCGTGACTGTGAGAGCTGCAAGGTTGGTAAAACCTGTAAAAACTGCATACGTGGAGACTGACATTCATTAGGCTTGCTCAGACTGTTAGTGAGGATGTTGGTTTGTGTAGGACATGGCTAGGGTTATGTTTTGGAGTTTTCGGCCTTGTTTATTTTGTGGAACACTGTACAGCACCTGTAAATAGACTTGTAAATAGCACCAATAAACACAGCAGTGTTTGTCACTATATCACTGGACTGGTAACTGTGCCTGAAAGTAATCTCACCCCAGGGAGCCTTGTACCTACTACCTATCCCCAGATCACATATGGTGGAGGATGCGGGCACTATTAGCAAGGAACTGCTACCCTGTTTCCCCGAAAATAAGACCTAGCGTGATTGTCGGTGATGGCTGCAATATAAGCCCTACCCCCAAAATAAGCCCTAGTTAAAATCCTTGTAGGTCTTCTTTTCAGGGTAGGGCTTATTTTTGGGGAAACAGGATAGGGCTTATTTGGGGGGTAGGGCTTATATTGCAGCCATCACCGACAATCACGCTAGGGCTTATTTTCGGGGAAACAGGGTATTTAAAAAGGCCAGTACCTTAAGTGACAAAACATGGAAGAAATGACAAAACAAAATCCTAGCCATGTCCCGGCACTAACTACACAAACCAACATCCTCACTTCCAGGCTGAGCAAGCCTAATACTTGTCAGTCCCCACATATGCAGTTTTCATTAATTTTGCAACTCTCACAGACATGGCTTTCTGTTCCCCGGGCTCAAGAGCACTGAGTTCCAGGTGTGCCCAAATTACCAAAAGGGAAAGGTGCAAAACTCAAACTGATTATAGAATCAGATGTCTCTAAAAGTGTACAAGAGGAGCCTAGGAGATGTGGAAACCCCCGAACAGGACTTTTACAGGCTCCTTTTAAGACACTCTGCTACATCGCATACACTTTACAACGTGGTGGTAATGGCAATTTTGTCTGGGATTATCATGGCACAAGCCAGAGTTCCTCTTAAATATCTGTTCTGGTGTCATCAGACGTTCATCACCATGCACCTCTAACATGAGCTGGTCTCCAGATCCCAGGCTGGAACTTTCGTTTGAAAACATCAGAGCTGGAATAACATGGTTCCAATAACAGATCACTGGCACACCGCACACAGAGACTGATCGCCTTGTGGGCCTTCTGATGTGGCAGAATTCTGCGGTGAGGAGACAATGGGAACAGACAATGGGCTTACATTGTAATAATGTTACTGTTTGACCACACAATGGTGCCAGCAACATTCCCAGCATACTTGTACAAAAGTCAAACCCTCAATACGTCCTTTGTTTAGAAATATCAGTGTGATGGGAACCAAGCAGCTGTCCATACTAAGGCTACTGAGAAGACATGAACTCTTTAAAGCCCCGGTGCCCAACCTGCGGCCCTCTGGTATAAAATGTGCGGTCCTCAGACCTCAGCAGTCTGTATTGAGAACATTGATTAGGGTAATTGTATTGATCTCTACCATTAGGGGCGCCCGGGTGCCGCCCCCTCTCTCCTCGCCACCCCCTATCTGAGTAATGGATAGATTCATGCATTGCCATGAATCTATCCACGGCCATTCGGGCTGCCCCCATTTCGGGTCACCGGGCATACGAATAACAGAAGCCAGGGTTTTTTTTAAGCACCTGATTAGAGCCATAGGCTCTAATAGGATTCAAAATAGGGTGGGATCGGGACGCTGAGGATGCGTCCAGAGCCCACCCAGGTGTGTTGCAACAGCGAATGGATACTCGCTGTTGCAACACTGATCCTCCTCCCAGGCCAATCGGGAAGCGGGACTGATACCCATCACTGTATTGGCTGAAAGGACAGGCGATCCTATTGGACACCTAGGAGTAGGGGAGAAGACACACAGCGGAAGCGAGGAAGAGATGAATTGCCCAGTCCCCGCCGATGCCTGGATGCCTGATCCCTGCCACTGCTCCATGGATGCCCGATCCCTGCCGCCGCTCCATGGATGCCCGATCTCTGCTGCCTGGATGGGGTAAGTGCCGGTGGACCGGCAGACAGCGGGCGGGGTTTTAGTTGCTGCTGGGGGGGGGTTTCGGTTGTTTGCCGCCCCCCAAACAAAAAACCACCAGCCGCCACTGACATCTTCCCAGTATAGTATTGTCTTCTGCAGCATATCCTCAGCCAACAATGTATCCTGTCCTCACTCTCTGAGCCTCTTTTCCTCCATTAGGTCTGCAGTCTCTGACAGTCCACTCAGGCATTACTTATATTGAACATTATGGTCAGCCCTTTGGTGATGTCAGGGGCTGCATTTGAGGCCCCTCTTAGCTAAAAAATTGGCAACCACTACTTTAAAGAAACAGAACCATAGGTGGGTCTTTTTCATAGCCCCTCCCCCTGCATCTGCCCCACCCCTCCCCTACTTCTGTAACACCTGCTGCGATTCCTGACCGTACCCCTCATTCTGCTGCAAGAAAAGTGCAGCCCCTTTTCTTTTACATCTATACACAGCCGTATTAGAATATATTGAAGTGAACCCTTCACTGCAAGAATAAAGTCATGTCATGTCACAACAAACAGAAAAACTGTAGCTATATAATAAAAAAAGCCATAATTGAGCTCCAGTGAACAATGTCTTCACTCATCTGCAGTCTCCTGTCTCACTGTGATCTCTCAGACTGTACACTGTAACTTTTTTAGCAAGTCGGACACTGCAGCAGAGGCCGATCTGTGTCAGGCATTTGTGAACACAGCCAAGAACCGCACAAACACCAGGGTTATGTTATCTATGGGCTGACATCTTAGTCCAGGAAGTAGATGGTGACCCATTATGATTCCTGAACAAAAATGGCGCTGTCCTTCTAATGAGAAAAGCAGATTAAGGCACTGTCAGGGAAGGAGTGGGGTGGGGGAGGGGAGCTACTGTGATCCCTGTGATTGGTAGTAAATAAATGAGGTGTGACACTTACATGTTACTAAGAATACATACACTTAACACTAAAACTAGGTCCACTTTAACCCTAGTTCTCTATCACTGTGCACAAAGAGTAGTTAGTGGAAATTCGGAAAGCAGTAAGTGCAGTAACGCAAAGCATAGAAGGAGGTACAGCTGTTGGTTTAATGCACAAGCAAGTAGAACATGAATTTCTACCAGGGTGATAGCTAGAACTTACAGAGCTCCCTAGCAAAAATGTGATGGATCAGTGGAAGGTGGTTTACAATGCACCCCAACCCAACGTACTAAACTGGGTGCAGGCAGGGCTTCTCAAAGCCATGCTCTGTAGGAATGGAGACGTTCTGGTTTGGCTCTACCAACTATACAATCCCTTATCAGACATAAATTGGCCTCTTTGCTGCCCCAGGGCCACATAGTGCCCGCATGGACTGCAGTGGCTGTAGCTACTGCCTTGCATTCTACCAATTTTAGGTAGTGACGACTTCAGCCCATGGTACATTAACATGACCAGTAATTGTACAAAGCTAAAATATTATACCTAATACAGTATTAGTGGTCATTGTGGATGTTACCCCCTTACGTTGGTAGTAGGTGGAAAATTGCCGTCTTGCACTGGTCAGTGTAGATGGGAAATCAATTTTCCATTGTTCGAAGAACTCCTACCAATCAACCAAAGCTTCCTTTCTTAACCCTTTTACCCCAGTTGAAAAAACTTCCAGGTCTTGGGGAACCCCTGCTAAAAATCAATTAATCAGAGGTCAGTGGTCTTCAGGAGTCAACTCTAGATCGATGAAGTCCTTCTTGGGAATGGCTTTTCTAGAGGAATCCTAATTGAGAATGACAGCCTTGGAGAAATCCTAGGGTTCCATGGAAAACTATTTGAGAATGTCTGCTCTGGAACAACCATAGGGTTCCATGGAATCCTGGTTGAGAATGGCTTCTTTGGAGGAATCCTAGGGTTCAATAGAATCTTGGTTGGGGATGCTTGCTCTAGAGCAAGGGTCTCCAAACTATGGCCCTCCAGTTGTTCAGGAACTACATTTACCATCATGCCAAGTTGTGTCTGTGAATGTCAGTGGTTTACAATGCCTCATGGCATGTGTAGTTCCGCAAAAGCTGGAGGGCAGTTTGGAGACCCCTGTTCTAGAGGAACCCTAAAGTTTCATGGAGTCCTGTTTGAGAATGGCTTCTCTGAAGGAATCCTGATGTAGTACCCTGGTGTTTAGGCAGGGTCAGGGGTGTTGCTAGGTCTACAAAAGATCTGGGGCTAGAGCCCATAGTAGTGAAGTAAAGAAAGTCATACACATATATATAATATACGTGTGGGTGTATATATATCTCTGAGTGTAGATTCTCCCTTACATCAGGGTCCCCAGAGAGCCCCCCCACTTACATCAGGGTTCCCAGAGAGCCCATCCCCCCTTACATCATTGTCCCTAGAGCCCCCCTTACATCAGGGTCTCTAGAGAGCCTCCCTACTTACATCAGGGTCCCCAGAGCCCCCCTCATTACATCAGGGTGCCCAGAGCCCCCCTCATTACATCAGGGTCCCCAGATAGCCCACCACCTCTTACATCAGGGTCCCCAGAACCCCCCTTACATCAGGGTCCCTAGAGAGCCTTCCTACTTACATCAGGGTTCCCAGAGCCCCCCTCATTACATCAGGGTCCCCAGAGCCCCCCTCATTACATCAGGGTCCCCATATAGCCCACCACCTCTTACATCAGGGTCCCCAGAACCCCCCTTACATCAGGGTCCCTAGAGAGCCTTCCTACTTACATCAGGGTTCCCAGAGCCCCCCTCATTACATCAGGGTCCCCAGAGCCTCCCTCATTACATCAAGGTGCCCAGAGATCCCACCCCCTTACATCAGGGTCCCCAGAGAGCCCACCCCCCTTACATCAGGGTCCCTGGAGAGCCTTCCTACTTATATCAGGTCCCCAGAGCCCCCCCCCATTACATCAGGGTCCCCAGAGATCCCACCCCTCTTACATCAGGGTCCCCAGAGCCCCCCTTACATCAGGGTCCCCAGAGAGCCCCAGGGCTCAGGAGTTGGCTACATAAACAATGCAGGGCTCAGCTGTGCCCATCTATGCAGCCTCACCAGTGCCCAGCAATGCAGCCTCACCAGTGACCAGCAATGCACCCCCCACTGCAGTGTCCTCTGTCCCCTGCACCCCACCCCACTGCAGTGTCCTCTGTCCCCTGCACCCCACCCCACTGCAGTGTCCTTTGTCCCCTGCACCCCACCCCATTGCAGTGTCCTCTGTCCCCTGCACCCCACCACACACACTGTGTAGTTAGAACTCTTACCTTACACGGGTGTACAGCAAGCAGAGCATCTGAGATCGGCATCACAGGGCTGGATGGGGGCCGGAACTACAGAAGTTAACTTTTCACATTAACAGGCTGGTGATTGGTTGCTAGGATTGTCCAGCAACCAATCACCTGCTGTTTAATGAAAAAGTTAACTCCTGCGGTTCCCGCCCCCATCCAGCCCTGTGATACTGGGTTCTCGCCGCTGTCCAATGAAGTGGACAGCAGCGAAAATTTCCGTGGGCCAGGTGCCCACATTCAAGGGTGGTGGGCCAGGTGCCAACCCCTGCCCTAGAGACTCGGGGCTATGGGCCCCAGATTCGGGGCTATAGCCTCAATAGCCACCCCCTAGCAATGCCTCTAGGCAGGGTTGCTCCTAAAATTACCTGCCAGGTATAGCTGCCTTGGCTAATTGTTGAGGATCAATTGATTTCACTCTACGTCTGTAATTGCTGCTCTTCTCTCTTTTGCTGCTAGGTGGCCGAGTACTTGAAGGCAATAGATATGAGAAGGGCAATGCAAGGTCAGATTATGGGTATAAGTGGTATCCCAGCCAATGGGCAGGGGTTTTCTTAAATCCCATGACCTGCTGGCAGAACCTATATATTCGGGTGGAGTCAGGTGATCTGTGTTCTGTGACACCTGGGCGGCTGTCTGAATGGACGTGTGTTGTACTGCCCGGGCTGCTAGGCCGGAGTTTGGGCCTATCCCGGGCACATCTGGCTGCTAGGCTGTCTGAGGGGCTATCCAGAAGCAAGAGAGCAGCGCAGGGTTGGTATTGCGGCTTGCAGTCCAACCAGAACCTGTCGTGGTCGGAGATAGAGGGGAAGCTGTCGCCAGTTAGGGACCAACCACCTTATTACCAGGGACCACAGTAAGTAACTGAAGCAAGTACCGGAACAGTATTCTCACCAACCGGGGACGGTGAAGAATCGGGAAAGCCAGGGACCCAGCCAGCGGAGATGTCGCTTGCAGAGCAGCCTTGTGTGTCAAGCCAGGGACCGAGCAGGTCAGTGGAGTGAAGCATGAGAAGTATCTTGAGTGCCAAGCTAGAGACCCAGCAGAGAGGCGAGGGTGACGCTTGAGGAAGATAACACTGTGAAGATTGGAGGATCTCAAGGGATTCAGTGGTAGTGAATCGTCTTGTCTAGTGAGAGACTGGGAGCTCACTGGGCTGAAGAACTACAAGAAGTGATTGTAGTAAAAGTGAAGGAACTGTTACACTTTGTGTTAGGAACTGTAAAGACTGTTGCCATAGGAAACAGCAGATGTGGTGTCTTGCTGGATGCCTTTCCCTGCATGGCTGTCCTGTTGAAGTCTCGGAGTCTGCCAATTAATCTTGCAACTACCTAAGAGTGTCCTGGCCCTAACCCTCTCTCCCAAAGTTCTGTTAAGAGAGATAAAATCTCTTTTGCATTCAAGAAGTGTCTGGTGCCCAATCAATCTACCTTGCATTACACCCACTATGCCATGCAACCGACCATACACAGAAGGATGTCAGCTATCTCTGGCCCTGGAAGTTCTCATTAGACCGAAGGAGGCCTGGGACCTTGCTACACTAGGATTCTATGGAATCCTGGTTGAGAATGGCTGCTGTTAAAGAATTCTAGGATTCCATGGAATACTGCTTGAGGGTGGCAGCTCTGTAGGAACCTTAGGGTTTCATGAAGTCCTGCTTGAGAATGGCCGCTCTGAAGGAATCCCAGAGTTCTAGGGAATCCTGGTTGAAGATGGCTGCTCTAGAAGAATCCTATGGCTTCATGGAATACTGCTTGAGGATGGCAGCTCCAAAGGAATCGTAGGGTTCCATAGAGTCCTATTTAAGATTAGCTTCTCTATAGGAATCCTGGGAGTTCCATGGAATTCTGGTTGAAGATGGCTGCTCTAGAAGAATCCTACAGCTTCATGGAATCCTTGAATTCTGTTTGGGAATGGCTGCCCTGAATTACTTCTAGAGTTCCATGAAATCCTGGTTGAGGATGGATACTCTAGAGCAGTGATGGAGAACCTTGGCACTCCAGATGTTTTGAAACTACATTTCCCATGATGCTCAACTACACTGCAGAGTGCCTGAGCATCATGGGAAATGTAGTTCCAAAACATCTGGGGTGCCAAGGTTCGCCATCACTGCTCTAGAGGAATCCTAAAGGTTTGTGGTATCCTGGTTGAGAATTGCTGCTCAGGAAGAATCCTAGGGTCCCATAGAACTTTGGTTCAGAATGGCAGCTATTGAGTGTTTTTAATAAATTGTTGATGCCACTAGGGGATGCTGTGAGTCATGGAAAGGAAAATGATGTCCTGTTATATGGCTCAGATGAGAATTTTAATCATATTTTTTGCCAACAGAAGGCTGCAGAACATCTTGTTTGATTAGGTTAATTGCCAACTGCTGAGCTGGTCGATTTTACACAGTCTGTTCATTCTTTTACCTCAATAATCAGATTACACAAACAAGTGCACCTGCACTTCCTCACCGATCAGGAATCAGGATAGCCCTGACAAGCCGCTCGAAAATACGTTCAACAAAATATCTATACTGACACTTCGAGAGGAAAAGGGACCTTATGGTGGTCTGGAACATATTTTTGGCCCATATGTGATCATGATATATGTTCATATAGAGCAGGGATCCTCAAACTACGGCCCTCCAGCTGTTTTAGAACTACACATCCCATGAGGCATTGTAAAACTCTGACATTCACAGACATGACTAGGCACGATGGGAATTGTAGTTCCTGAACAACTGGAGGGCCGTAGTTTGAAGACCCCTGATATAAAGTAATCTTACCGTGCCACGTCATGACAACTCAGCCAGCCCCAGACATCCAACTTCAGCGGCTTATCCCCCTGCTTCTGCTCCCGGCCAATATGAATGATTCTCCTCTCGGCCAATCAGGTCTGGCACCCTGCATATAGAAATCCATGCTCCTCTGCGCCCATAATGGAGCGGCCGCCGCTAGATTAGAACCCCTGTCAGGTTTTATTGCTTTCTGTGTCCCTGTTAGGGAGATTCACCCTCTCTAATTGTCCTGATCCTCAATGTCAATGGGAATGTAGGAAAAGTTAAATCCAAGAGGAATAGAGAGGAAAGCTTCCAATGGGGACACCAGTTCCCAAGCCAACTGTCTAAGAGGGTTAATAGAACTTTAAAAGTACCATACTTACCCATCATTACGTCGTATGTCTAGAAAATATAGCTTTTATTGTACTTATTTAAAAAAAAAGACAGCTGACACATACACTATATTGCCAAAAGTATTGGGATGTCTGTCCAAATCATTGGATTCAGGTGTTCCAATCACTTCCATGGCCACAGGTGTATAAAATGAAGAACCTAGGCATGGAGACGGCTTCTATCAACATTTGTGAAAGAATGGGTCGTTCTCAGGAGCTCAGTGAATTCAAGCGCGGTACTGTGATCGGTTGCCACCTGTGCAATAAGTCCATCCGTGAAATTTCCTTGCTAATAAATATTCCATGGTCAACTGTTAGTGGTATTATAACAAAGTGGAAGCAACTGGGAACAACAGCAACTCAGCCATGAAGTGGTAGGCCTCGTAAAATGATAGAGCGATGTCAGCGCATGCTGAAGCTCACAGTGCGGAGAAGTCACCAACTGTCTGCAGAGTAAATAGCTACAGACCTCCAAATTTCTGTGGTCTTCAAATTAGCACAACAACAATGCGTAGAGAGCTTCATGGAATGGGTTTCCATGGCCGAGCAGCTGCTTCCAAACCTTAAGGTGGGGTTCCACCCAAAAAAACAAAAATACCTGAAAAATTCTAAAAAAAACCCCAAAAAAACATTTGGATATTTTTTTTTTTTTACTTACCTCTAAATGCCTGTTGCTAGGGGGTCCCTCGTAGTCTGCCTCTTCCTTTTGCCTGGGCTGGTGACATCACTTCCCCCTCGGCACAGGAAGGGCTCGGCTCTGCTCCCTCCCTCCTGTCAATCATCTGGGACCCATTACAGGTCCCAGGTGATTGAGCGGCCAATCACGGCGGGCGGCGCCGCTCGCCCATGCGCAGTGGGTGCCAGGCTGTGAAGCCACAGCCCGGCGCCCACAGTTGAAATGCCGGCGCCGACGAGCGGAGGGGGGAGGGCGAGCGGGGCTTCGATCCCCCGCATCGCTGGACCCAGGGACAGGTAAGTGTCCAATTAAAAGTCAGCAGCTGCAGTATTTGTAGCTGCTGACTTTTAATTTTTTTTTTTTTTAATGGACCCCCTGGGTGGAACTCCTCTTTAAATCACTGACACAAAGTGCAATGCAAAGCGTTAGATGCAGCGGTGTAAAGCACGCCGCCACTGGACTTTAGAGCAGTGGAGACGTGTTCTCTGGAGTGAAGAATTACGCTTCTCTGTCTGGCAATCCGATGGGCGAGTCTTGGTTTGGCGGTTGCCAGGAGAACAGTACTGCATTGTGCCAAGTGTAAAGTTTGGTGGAGGGGGGATTATGGTGGGGGGTTGTTTTTCAGGGGTTGGACTTGGCCCCGTAGTTCCAGTGAAGAGAACTCTTAAGGCGCCAGCATACCAAGACATTTTGGACAATTTCATGCTCCCAACTTTGTCCAACATCAGTGTCTGACCTCACAAATGCCCTTCTGGAAGAATGGTCAAACATTCCCATAGACACACTCCTAAACCTTGTGGACAGCCTTCCTAGAAGAGTTAAAGCTGTTATAGCTGCAAAGGGCGGAGCCAACTCAATATTCAACCCTACGGACCAAGACTGGGATACCATTAAAATTCATGTGTGTGTAAAGGCAGGCGTCCCGAAAATTTGGGCAACATAGTGTATATACAAAAAAAAAATCACTTTTCAGAGGAATTTGACAGGCAGCCTGTTTTAACCCTGTAAATGCCCCACCCCCACGTGCATTGCAGGGGTGCCATTCACTTAAATAGGACAAGTTCAGTGGTTATACTCTGAATGTGGGACCTATCAGTTTTGCCATGGCTGCGGTATTTGTACATCACTGTCTGACTGCCTTTGCTGGGCAGGAGGGGATATAACCCCAACTGCCTGGTTTTACTGCCCCCTTAAATCGAAAATATTAACAAACTCTTTAAGTGGTTGTAAATCGCAGAAAAATATGAAGAAAGCATATCCCTCTATAGTGTGCAATTGTCTCAATCCAGAGAACTAAGTATAATTTCTGTCTGCTGCCTCCTTCCTCTGCTATCAGCATGAGTCACTTCTGACAAGTTTTCCTGACACCAAGAGATAAAAAGGTGACTAGGGAGGGAGCTCCAGCACACAGCCTGTGTTTGACAGCCTCAGCTCTGTTCCTGTGTGCTGTGTGAAGAGGGATGTGTCCCTTCCCTTCCAATCAGCTCTCAGAGCTCTCCTCATTAAACTATTCAGTGTGTAATTTCAGCTCCTTGCTCCTTGCTTTCTCATACCTCCCAACATTTTGAGATGGGAACGAGGGACACCTATTAGCAAATGTATGTAGGTATAAGACACGCCCCCTGTCACACCCCCTTAAAGGAGAATCAACAACCAAAAAAAGTTCATTTAATCCACAAGGGCTTTTTTTTACCACTACTATTCCTTTAAAAATGGCTTTTAAAATTTAAAATTTGTATGAAAGGTTTAGCACTGGGAAACACTTTTTTGAAAGATAAAAAGTGCATTTTATATACAACTATAAAGATCAGACCAAAATGAGGGACAAATGAGGAGGAATGAGGGACGGAGGGACATTCCCCCAAATCAGGGACAGTTGGGAGCTATGGCTTTCTGACAGCTCAGACAAGCTTTATAAATTCTGCAGTTTGAATGGATGTAGAGAAGAGAAGACTGCAGATAAACAGGTATGACTTATGTAGGAGGATTTGTTTCATCTCTGTGTCTCACATGAGGCCAGTCACTTCTTTTGGTGCATATAAGGCTTTACAACCACTTTAAGGCTTACACAGACGGCCAAGGGGTGGTGAAATAAATAGGCGGTTGAACTGCGGCCAAATTAGTACCCATCGCCATGGTCGCAGTGGGGCACCGCAAAAATTATACCCCGTGTTGCATTCTACTGGCCGTACCCCCCACCCCCCAAACGTGGCTTATTCAAGTAAATGGGGCCTTGCGGCAACTATGAACCAATCAACTGGCTCATGGGTGCAGTCTAGTAATTCCATTCCAAATCCCCATTCAGCAGAAAAACAAAAAAAAACAGCCATCCAAGAGGTATCTGTATTCACTGATAAGTTAAGTCATCCCTTCTATCCAGCATTGGATGTTCCTACTATACATACAGTGCATCCGGAAAGTATCCACAGAGCTTCACTTTTTACACATTTTGTTATGTTACAGCCTTATTCCAAAATGGATTAAATTCATTATTTTTCTTAAAATTCTACAAACAATACCCCATAATGACAACATGAAAGAAGTTTGTTTGAAATCTTTGCAAATGTATTAAAACTAAAAACAACAAAAAAATTCCCATGTACAGAAGTATTCACAGCCTTTGCTCAATACTTTGGTGAAGCTCCTTTGGCACCATTTACAGCCTCAAGTCTTTTTGAGTATGATGCTACAAGCTTGGCACACCTATTTTTGGGCAGTTTCTCCCATTCTTCTTTGCAGGACCTCCCAAGCTCCATCAGGTTGGATGGGGAGTGTCGGTGCACAGCCATTTTTAGATCTCTCTAGAGATGTTCAATCGGGTTCAAGTCTGGGCTCTGGCTGGGAAACTCAAAGACATTCACAGAGTTGTCCCATAGCCACTCCTTTGTTATCTTGGCTGTGTGCTTAGGGTCGTTGTCCTGTTGGAAGATGAACCTTCGCATCAGTCTGAGGTCCAGAGCGCTCTGGAGCAGGTTTTCATCAAGGACGTCTCTGTACATTGCTGCATTCATCTTTCCCTCGATCCTGACTATTCTCCTAGTTCTTGTAGCTGAAACGCATCCCCACAGCATGATGCTGCCACCACCATGCTTCACTGTAGGGATGGTATTGGCCAGGTGATGAGCGGTGCCTGGTTTCCTCAAGAGTTCAATCTTTGTTTCATCAGACAGGAGAATTTTGTTTCTCATGGTCTGAGAGTCCTTCAGGTGCCTCTTGGCAAACTCCAGGTGGGTGTCATGAGCCTTTTACTGAGGAATGGCTTCCGTCTGGCCACTTTACCATACAGGCCTGATTGGTGGAGTTCTGCAGAGATGGTTTTTTCCTCATGGAAGGTTCTCCTCTCTCCACAGAGAAATGCTGGAGCTCTGTCAGAGTGACCATCTGGTTCTTGGTCACCTCCCTGACTAAGGCCCTTCTCCCCCGATTGCTCAGTTTGGCCAGACGGCCCGATCTAGGAGGAGTCCTGGTGGTTCCAAACTTCTTCCATTTACGGATAATGGAGGCCGCTGTGCTCATTTGGACCTTCAATGCTGCAGACATTTTTCTGTATTCTTCCCCAGATCTGTGCCTCCATACAATCCTGTCTTGGAGGTCTACAGACAATTCCTTGGTTTTCGTGGCTTGGTTTGTCCTCTGACATGCACTGTTACCTGTGGGACCTTATATAGACAGGTGTGTGCCTTTCCAAATCATGTCCAATCAACTGAATTTACCACAGGTGGACTCCAATCAAGTTGTAGAAACATCTCAAGGATGATCAGTGGAAACAGGATGGACCTGAGCTCAATTTGCAGTGTCATGGCAAAGGCTGAGAATACTTATGGTCATGGGATTTTTTCGTTTTTAATTTTTAATAAATATGCAAAGATTTCAAACAAACTTCTTTTACGTTGTCATTATGGGGTATTGTTTGTAGAATTTTGAGGAAAATAATGAATTTAATCCATTTTTGGAATAAGGCTGTAACATAACAAAATGTGGAAAAAAAGTGAAGCGCTGTGAATACTTTCCGGAAGCACGTTATAATGCACACATACATCGGGGAAGTGATTTCGAACCTTCAGCACCAAGGCTTTGGAAGTATTTATTTGTGAACACACTTATCCAGAACATCCATTGACCGATGCAGCTTGTCTTGAGTGGAGTCCCCCTTTAAGGCCCCTCCGGCTCTGTCTTACCTGGATTATGTCAGCGGAGCGGTCAATAAGATTACAGCTCGTTGTTTTGGTTTCCCGGCAGGGATCCTTCTGGGGAAAACGATCTAATGGGATAATATATGACATCCTGGCCTTCCGCGAGGGATTGTAATTTCTTTAAACGTTCCAAGTAACTGCTCTGCCTTTCGTACGCCTCAATCACGGCGACTCGCATCGCTTTACATGACAGAAACTTGGCTCAGTTTTCGCCGTGCGTTGGGTTTCAGCTTCTGAAATCGGTCTCGGTTTGTTTTTTTTGGTGCAGTTAGTTCCCATCATATCATTTTCCCCCGAAATGCTCATCAAACTGGAGAAGAAAAAAATGGTGACCAAATATTTACCTTTGATATACCCATGATGTCGCACCTTTGAGGACGTTAACATACCCTGTTTCCCCGAAAATAAGACCTAGCGTGATTGTCGGTGATGGCTGCAATATAAGCCCTACCCCCCAAATAAGCCCTACCCCGTTTCCCTGAAAATAAGCCCTACCCTGAAAATAAGACCTACAAGGACTTTAACTAGGGCTTATTTGAGGGGTAGGGCTTATATTGCAACCATCACCAACAATCACGCTAGGTCTTATTTTCAGGGAAACAGGGTACATGCAGTAATGACCGATGCGTTAACTTGCATTAAGGCAGCCCAATTTATTGTTAATCCATTGTAACACAGGTTTTAATGCCTAGAGCTGTCCCTTCTGTGTTGCCTCCTGGAGGTGGCTTCATGATCATGTGATCACTGTGATGTCACAGCATGCTCCCGATCCCACAGACTGGGATCTGTTGGTGACAGCTCGGTCACTATGCTGGGAGCAAGCATTGAGCGCACAACCTCTGAGCCCCAAGGACACGTATGTGCTTTAAGCCACACCCTCCTTGCTGCTTCATATATACATTACACCACTGTAAAGGTGTTAACTTACACTATATTGTCAAAAGTATTGGGACACCTGCCTCTACACGCACAGAACTTTAATGGCATCCCAGTCTAAGTCCGTAGGGTTCAATATTGAGTTGGCCCACCCTTTGCAGCTATAACAGCTTCAACTCTTCTGGGAAGGCTGTCCACAAGGTTTAGGAGTGTGTCTATGGGAATGTTTGACCATTCCTCCAGAAGCGCATTTGTGAGGTCGGGCACTGATGTTGGACGAGGACGGCCTGGCTCACGGTCTCCATTCTAATTCATCCCAAAGGTGTTCTATCGGGTTGAGGACTCTGTGCAGGCCAGTCAAGCTCCTCCACCCCGAACGTGCTCAACCATGTCTTTATGGACCTTGCTTTGTACACTGGTCCAAATCATTTGGGGTAGGGGGGATTATGGTGTGGGGTTGTTTTTCAAGGGTTTTAGTTCCAGTGAGGGGAACTCTTAATACCAAGACTTTTTGGACAATTTCATGCTCCCAACTTTGTGGGAACAGTTTGGGGATGGCCCCTTCCTGTTCCAACATGACTGCGCACCAGTGCACAAAGCAAGGTCCATAAAGACATGGATGAGCGAGTTTAGGGTGGAGGAACTTGACTGTCCTGCTCCTTAACAACCAGCTATTTACTACTATTTGTTAAAGTGGGAGTAAACTCCCTTGTATGATTTGTACCTATAGGTAAGCCTATAATAAGGCTTACCTACAGGTACAGTAAGGCTACTTTCACACTGGGGCGTTGGGGGCGTCGGCGGTAAAGCACCACTATTTTTTGGGGGAGCTTTACCGTGGTTTTTGTGGCACTTTTTCGGCCGATAGCGGGGGGCTTTTAACCCCCATAGGACACGCCCCCTGCCACACCCCCTTAAAGGAGAATTAACCAAAAACAAAGTTAATTAAATCCACAAGGGCTTTTTTTTTTACCACTACTATTCCTTTATATTGGCTATTTTGGGACCATTCACATTTATACAGCGATCAGTGCTATAAAAATGCACTGATTACTGTGTAAATGACACTGGCGGGGAAGGGGCTTAAACACTAGGGGGCGCTCAAAGGGATAAGTGTGTCCTCAGGAGTGATTTTCACTGTGGGGGGGATCACTCCTCCCCGATGACAGGGAGCAGTGATCTCTGTCCTGTCACTAGGCAGAACAGGGAACTGCCTTGTTTACATAGGAATCTCCCCGTTCTGCGGCTCCGTGACGCGATCGCCGGGACACCGACGGACATCGAGTCCGCGGGACCCACGGGCACGGTCACACTTTACGAGGCGGGCACCCACGCACACCTGCTAGCCCCACCAATTAAAGGGGATGTACAGGTACGCCCATTTGCTCACCGCTGCCATTATGCTGACGTATATCGGCGTGCAGTGGTCAGCAAGTGGATAATGTAGCCAGGGCATGTATATATACCAATCCAGCTCCCTATGTGGCTTAAGGGGAGTGGTAGAATCGCAGCTCAACTACCTATTTTATCACCCCCCCACAACAAATGACAACAAGCCCATACAGGGTGGTCATAAAGTTCTGAACCCATTTATATTTTTATAACTAAAGTTATACAAATGGCAGATCCATTTCACAAAAGCGATCTAAAAGCTCTTTTTTTTTTTTGTTTTGTTTTGTTTTTTTCTTTTGTTTTTTAAACAATTCTGCCAAAATGGAGCATCTTGTCTACAAACATTGAAGGTGCAATAATTATGTATGTCAACCATAGCTCCCAACTGTCCCTGATTTCGAGGGACTGTCCCTGATTTGGAATAATGTCCCTCTGTCCCTTTTTCCTCCTCATTTGTCCCTCATTTTGGTCTGATCTATATAGTTGTATATAAAATGCACTTTTTATCTTTCAAAAAAAAGTTCCCCAGTGCTAAACCTTTCATCCAAATTCTAAATTGCTGCATTTGTACATTTTAAAAGCCAATATAAAGAAATAGTAGTGGTAAAAAAAAAAAAAAAAAAAGCCCTTGTGGATTTAATGAACCTTTTTTTTTTTGGTTAATTCTCCTTTAAGGGGGTGTGGCAGGGGGCGTGTCCTATGTTCAGTAGTAGGTGTCCCTCATTCCCATTTCAAAATGTTGAGAGGCATGTGTAAACCATACATCTAATTCTCATTATGTTTGACATCCTGAGTCGCTATATTCCGTTTTCTTTAGGCTAATCTGTTTCATAAGGGTTGATTTACTAAAACTGGAGAGAGCAAAATTTGGTTCAGCTGTGCATGGCAGCCAATCAGCTTCTACCTTCAGCTTGTTCAATAAAGCTTTGACAATAAAACCTGGAAGCTGATTGGTTTCTATGCAGAGCTGCACCAGATACAGAACTTACTCCGATTTCACTGCACACTGTGGGTGTAGCATCCTCGCAATCAGGCAGTTAGGTCAATTTATGTAAGGGGAAAAAAAACTTTAAACAGTTAAATAAATGAATTGAAATAGGTCAAAAAAGAGCAGCAACTCTTATGTCTGATATCACAAAAAATATATAAACATAAAAACAGTTAGGTCAATTTAGTTATTGGCTCCACTGCAGTTAATGGAGTGGTTGTTGATTATTTGGGTCTGCTCAGGGTTCCCGAGCTGATTGTTTGATTGCTTCCCCTGCCTCTGGACGAAGCTTCCAGAGCATAGGGCGGAAGATTCAAACGACCAGCTGAATATTTATTATACCCATGGCCAATGCCTGGAAGGCATAACTCCCAACTGTCCCTGATTTCGAGGGACTGTCCCTGATTTGGAACAAAGTCCCTCCTAGACATGTGCAATTCGTTTCGTTCTGAATTAGTTTTTCTAACGAAATTTAGACAAATTCGTTAATGCGGAATTAACGAAAACCCGTTTAACAAATGTTTCTGAA
Organism: Lithobates septentrionalis; assembly: GCA_037952835.1. Lineage (NCBI taxonomy): Eukaryota > Metazoa > Chordata > Amphibia > Anura > Ranidae > Lithobates > Lithobates septentrionalis. The sequence goes on from JBBDGP010003906.1 coordinate 158,818, forward strand.
TATTCGTAATTTCGAAAGTTTGGAAATTCAAAAATCTGAAAATTCGAAAATCTGAAATAATAACTAACTAATAATAACTATTACTAACTATTAAATTATAGGTATTGGAATTTCCTTTCAAATTTGGCTGTCAGTGAACGTAACGAATATAAATTTATCCGAAGTTACAAATTATCCAAAATAACGAATGCCGCATCTTAACGAATGGAACGTAAAAAATTAATAATAATAATAATAATAATAAAGACTTTTTATTATTTATTATTAATTTGTTCCATTCCATTTGTTTAGACGCGGCATTCGTTATTTCGGATAATTTGTAACTTTGGATAAATTTGTATTCGTGTTCACTAACAGCCAAATTTGAAAGGAATTTACAATACTTATAATTTAATAGTTCGCTATTATTTGTTAGTTATTCTTTCGCATTTTCGTATTTTCTTTCTTATTTTCGGATTTTCGAATTGTCAACTTTACAATTTTACGAACTGCAATCATAACGAATGGCCCGAAAAACGAACTAAAAAAAACCCGAATGAAACGTAAACTAACAAATTTTTTCTAGTCCCTCTGTCCCTCTTTTCTCCTCATTTGTCCCTCATGTTGATCTGATCTATACAGTTGTATAAAAAATGCACTTTTTATCTTTCAAAAAGTGTTTCCCAGTGCTAAACCTTTCATCCAATTTGTAAATACTACTAATTACTAATTACTAAATTGCTGCATCTGTGAATTTCAACAGCCAATGAAAAAGAATAGTAGTGGTAAAAAAAAAAAAGCCCTTGGGCTTAACTAATAATTTTTTTTGTTTGTACAATTCTCCTTTAAGGGGGTGTGGTAGGGTGTGAGTCCTATAATGACATACGTTTGCCAATAGGTGTCCATCGTTCCCATCTCAAAATGTTGGGAGGTATGCTGGAAGGAGGTGTCCAGAAGGTGGCTGGGGAGGTGATAAATAGACAGGAGACCTGAACAGATTGCTATTTCCTTGTCAGAGAGGGTTCCAGTACTACTGGGGCTGTTGCCTCTAGGAAAGAATCACTGAGACAAGAGACTACAGTTGGGTCTCAGTGGTGGCTGGGCTGAGGGCCTTAGGAGAATTGCTAAGGAGGCGTACCTGCTGAAGGACACTATTTGTAGTGCAAGAGCCAGAAGGGATCAGTGGCCAGAGATTGCCCTGTGGTCTACAGCGTGTGGGGCCTCAGACATTCCTACCATCTCTGCTACCTCCAAAAAGCTGCTATCGAGAGACTAGGGAGAAGTTTGTCCTCCTGTGCTGTTGCTGAACATTTTGGAGTATCCCGTGACCCCAAACCCCTTCCTCCTGTTAAAGTTCTGCTGCAATAAATCCTAAAAAGACATCCCCTAGACGGAAATTGAATTGTTGTGTGCTAGTGTGATTGGTGGCCTCTGTACTACTTAGGGAGAATCTGTCTGTTTCCAGCAACTTCTGTGGGTGAGAGCTACATGAGTTTCTCACAATGTATATTAGAAGATGCAGGAAGTCAGATAGAGCCCACCTCTATCCATCATGGAGGAGGGGAAGAGGACTCCAGTGGCAACCTGTGAAGCTCTGGTGAACTCCATGCCCAAGTGCTGAAAAATAATGGTGGCCAAAATCACAAAATATTGACACTTTGGGCCCAAGTTGGACATTTTCACTTAGGGGTGTACTCACTTTTGTTGCCAGCGGTTTAGACATTAATAGCTGTGTGTTGAGTTATTTTGAGGGGACAGCAAATTTACACTGTTATACAAGCTGTACACTCACTACTTTACATTGTAGCAAAGAGTCATTTCTTCAGTGTTGTCACATGAAAAGATAGAAGAAAATATTTCCAAAGATGTGAGGGGTGTACTCACTTTTGTGAGATACTGTATATATTGGTGTACAATGCTCAGGAAAGAGTAAAGAGGCTTCACATAGTCTAAGAGGTTTATTAATATTATTATCGTATGCTGCCATGGATTGGCGCCTGGAAAGAAAAATTACAGTACCGTAAGTACTTGATACAATTTTTTGTTTTCCTGGTGCCAACATGGCAGCATACCTATGATAAATAACTAGCTGACAGGGTGGGCAAGTGCTAAAAAAAAAAGTATTGTGTAGAGGATACAGACACTTTAATCATTTTCCTCCCGAAATCAACTCTAGACAGGACCCCTGGGTCCACCTTCTAGTGCTTTAGAAAGGTATAATGAGAAGACCAAGACGCAGCTCTGCTATGGTTTCCAAATAGATGTTGGAGAATGCTGCCCAGGATGGACTTGCTGAAATAAAGGTGATTTTACCGGACGTTTGGTCAACCAGAATTCTTTTTGCTCATTGGAATCCGTGATGGACAGGGCCAGCACCTGGTCTGTGTGTCGGTGGAAGTGGAGATGGGAGACTGACCTAGAGCGGTGTTCACACACATCTATGCCTAGGTTCACCTTATAGTGCTTCAGAAAGATATGATGAGAAGACCAAGACGAGGCTCTGCATATGGTTTTCATAGAGACGTTGGAGAATGCTGCCCAGGATGCCGCCACCGCCCTCGCCGAATGCGCTGTCATCACCTCCGGTGGGTCAACACATGCTGCCCTGTGTGCCCTTTGGATGACTCTCACAATCCATCAAGCCCTAGAGCAGGGGTGTTAAACTCAATTTCATTGTGGGCCGCATCAGCAGTATGGTTGCCCTTAAAGGGCCGGTTGTATCTGGGGTGTGCTACGTACAGAGTGCAGGGTTCAAGGGTGCAATACGTACAGAGTGCAGGGTTCAAGGATGTGCTACATACAGAGTGCAGGGTTCAAGGGTGCACTACATACAGAGTGCAGGGTTCAAGGATGCGCTACGCACAGAGTGCAGGGTTCAGGGGTGCGCTATGCACAGAGTGCAGGGTTCAGGGGTGCGCTATATACAGAGTGCGGGGTTCAAGGGTGCGCTACATACAGAGTGCAGGGTTCAAGGATGCGCTATGCACAGAGTGCAGGGTTCAGGGGTGCACTATGCACAGAGTGCAGGGTTCAGGGGTGCGCTATATACAGAGTGCAGGGTTCAAGGGTGCGCTACATACAGAGTGCAGGGTTCAGGGGTGCGCTACATACAGAGAGCAGGGTTCAAGGGTGCGCTACATACAGAGTGCAGGGTTCAGGGGTGCGCTACGCTCAGAGTGCAGGGTTCAAGGGTGCGCTACGCATAGAGTGCAGGGTTCAAGGGTGCGCTACGCATAGAGTGCAGGGTTCAGAGGTGCGCTACGCACATAGTGCAGGGTTTAAGGATGCGCTACATAGAGAGTGCAGGGTTCAGGGGTGCGCTACGCACATAGTGCAGGGTTTAAGGATGCGCTACATAGAGAGTGCAGGGTTCAAGGGTGCGCTACGCATAGAGTGCAGGGTTCAGGTGTGCGCTATATACAGAGTGCAGGGTTCAAGGGTGTGCTACATACAGAGTGCAGGGTTCAGGGCTGCACTACACACAGAGTGCAGGGTTCAGGGGTGCGCTACGCACAGAGTGTAGGGGTTAGGGGTGCGCTATGCACAGAGTGCAGGGTTTAGGATGCGCTACATACAGAGTGCAGGGTTCAGGGGTGCGCTACGCACATAGTGCAGGGTTTAAGGATGCGCTACATAGAGAGTGCAGGGTTCAGGGGTGCGCTACGCACATAGTGCAGGGTTTAAGGATGCGCTACATAGAGAGTGCAGGGTTCAAGGGTGCGCTGCGCATAGAGTGCAGGGTTCAGGTGTGCGCTATATACAGAGTGCAGGGTTCAAGGTTACGCTACATACAGAGTGCAGGGTTCAAGGGTGTGCTACATACAGAGTGCAGGGTTCAGGAGTGCGCTACGCACAGAGTGTAGGGGTTAGGGGTGCGCTATGCACAGAGTGCAGGGTTTAAGGATGCGCTACATACAGAGTGCAGGGTTCAGGGGTGCACTACGCACAGAGTGCAGGGTTCAAGACTCGATGCCCGCCGGCACCCGCCGGTTATTTGTTGCACAGGCAGAACAGCGATCTGTCAGTAGGGAAGGCATGGATCCCGTGTTCCTGCAAAGCAGGGACACGGATCCATGCCTTCCCCTAGTAAAAAGCAACTTCCCCACAGTACACTAAATCACTAGCTAGGCACACATTTAACCCTTTGATCGCTCCTGATGTTACCCCTTCCCTGCCAGTGTCATTAGAACAGTGTCAGTGCATATTTTTAGCCCTGATCACTGTATTAGTGTCACTGGTCCCCAAAAAAGTGTCAAAAGTGTCAGTGAGTGTCCGATTTGTTTGCCGCAATATCGAAGTCCCGCTATAAGTCGCCGATCGATGCCATTGCTAGTAAAAAATAAATAAATAAGTAAAAATATTCCATCGTTTTGGTATCCTTGCCCCTTTGGTTTCAGGGGAACTGCATCCGTGCTGGCGGATTTGTCCACAGGGTGGTGCACCTGGATTGGGTAGGGGGGAGGGAGAGGGGGATGTTTTTTTAGGGGGGGGGTTTCGGGATGATTCTCTATTTTTGTATGTTTTTCCCTATGATTCCCGCCCTTCATGGTGTGGTTTTGTCTACTCTCTTTTTCAGTTTTTCGTTGTATTGCAAAATATTAATAAAAAGAAATTTACAAAAAAAAAAAAATATCCCATAGTTTGTAGCCGCTGTAACATAGTCACTTGATGTTATAAAACAAACAAAAAAAATTATTAGTATTACCCTTGCAATTTGTGTCTGCTCCCCCCCCACCCCCACACACATTTTTTTTTAAAAAAATTGTATCGGGTACATTTTATAGCAGAAAGTTAAAAAAATATATTTTTTCAAAATTGTCGCTCTTTTTTTGTTTATAGCGCAAAAAATAAAAACCGCAGATGTGGATCAAATATCACCAAAATAAAGCTCTATTTGTGTGAATTCAATTTTATTTGGGTACAGCGTTGCACAACCATGCAATTCTCAGTTAAATTATCGCACAAAATGGCCTGGTCGGGGAGGGGGTGAATCTTCTGGAGGTCAAGTGGTTAAATAGCCTACCATGACCCAATACATAGTCACTTGAAAATGTTATAAAACAAACGTTTAAAAAAAATAAAAAAGCAAAAAAAAATTAATAAAAATTAATACTAGTAACCTTGCAATTTGTGTCTGCTCCCCCCGATTTGTTTACATTTTTTTTTTATCGGTTATGTTTTATAGCAGAAAGTAAATTTTTTTTTTTTCTAAATTGTCGCTCTTTTTTTGTTTATAGCGCAAAAAATAAAAAACGCAGAGGGGATCAAAAATCACCAAAAGAAAGCTCTATTTGTGGGAAATCTATTTTATTTGGGTACAGCGTCGCACGGCCGCACAACTGTCAGTTAAACTATCGCACAAAATGGCCTGGTCGGGAAGGGGGGGTAAATCTTTCAGAGGTCAAGTGGTTAAAAAGCCTACCATGACCCAACACATAGTCACTTGAAAATTTTATAAAACTAACGTTTAAAAAAAAACAAAGCAAAAAAAAAAATGAATAGTATTCATTTATCATTTTAATTATTTTTTTTTGCCTTTTTTATTTTTTTTATTTATTAACCTTGCAATTTGTGTCTGCTCCCCCCCCCCCCCCCCCCCTGAGCTCCCTCCTTATTCTTCCTCTTTTTTTTTTTTTCTCTCCCTGTTTTTAAATCTTATTCTCCACCCCCCTCTGGATATTCTAGTTACTCCACGCTCCGAACAGCTCATTCCAGCTCCCAAGTTTTTCCAAGGAGTTAGCAGAGGTGAAGAAGGGAGAGAGCTTTTGCTATAGAAACTCTGCAGCGGCCAAGCCACAAAAGGCAGTTTGATTCCTATCGCCGTGCACGAGGGGCTGTCTGATTATTATTTTTTTTTGACAGTAGAAGCGATTCAGATCTGTCGGAAGCCTCCCGGCATGGATCGAGCCTGCCAGAGGATTTACATACGGCTCTGAAACGACTCCCCCCCCCCTGAAAAAAAAAATAAAAGACGGATCGTTGGCTGATTGGCGGGGGATCGATAGCTTCTCCGGGATCAATGAGGTCTTGGGAAGGAGGGTGATCTCTTCGGATGGATACAATTTGCCAAAAGCAGAATCTCCGCTTCCTATAGTGTTAAATCCCCCCCCCCCATCCCCATCCGAGGCGCTGCGTCCGGCGAGAATAAGTCGTCTTTCCGAAATTGCAATTACTTTAGAGACTTGGAGGAGATGGAAAATGAAGCCCCCAAAACGGTGGACAACCAGATGGAAAAATATATGTAATTTTTTTTTTTTTTTTAATGTGTAAAATGTTCTCCTCTATCTTCATTTCAAGGATGTGTTTAATCCAGTTCTGCTCTAGAGGCGATTAATGTCATTAATGTCATTCTTGCTCGGTGTTTCCCTTCCTAATTCTGTTTTTATCTCCTTCTCTCTCGTGTCTGATGGTTATGTTGTCAGGTTGTTGGATGTGTCACAATCTGCGTTTTGCCTTTGCAATTTTCTTGTCTCCTGTCATCTTGTTCCGTCTCTGCCTCCCATCCTCATCTCTCTCTCTCTCTCTCTCTCTTCATCCTGAACATCAGCTGCTCTTACTATCGCTAGGCGTCAACTAAAACCGCTACCATGACCTCGTAAAACCGACTTTGCTTCTTCTTCTTCTTTTTTTTTATTTTTCTCCAAGAGTGACCATAATGGGGAAATCGGAAAGTCAGATGGACATTGTGGAAAAATCGAACAAGACGGTGAAAAAGTCTTGGAGCATCGTGGAGATCGGACTTTCCGTGCTGCTAGTTCTGATGACCTGCGCCATGGTGGCATTGCTGGTCCTGTACACCACCAACAAAGGTAAGAGTCTGTGTCTCGTTGTTTGGTTTGTGAATTGTATATTTTTTGATAGGCTTGTAGAATCGTGTGGTCTACAGAGAATTGGGAGATTTATGAATAGGGATGAGGTTCAGGACTGATGCTACCATAGGTTCATGGATGTGGGAAGTTTGTGGATTGTGAACTTTGGCCTAAAAAGTTTGCAGGTTCGTCATCAGGATGAGTTTGGGTTCGGTCTGAACTTATGTTCAGCCAAACTCGGAATCAAGCTGTCAGGGCCCGCTCAACCAGCTTTGACCAGGACATTCCCCCTCCTACACCTGCCAGTACACAAATGTGGCAGGAATGGGATCATGACATTGTTGACCTAATATGGCCACATGGCCATATCAGATCAATGACATTAGGACCACATAGCCATGATAGATCAGTGATATAATGGCCAACTGGCCATATTAGATCAATGACATTATGACCACGTGGCACTGCTAGATCAATGACATTAAGACCACATAGCCATGTTAGATCAGTGATATAATGGCCAACTGGCCATATTAGATCAATGACATTATGACCACGTGGCACTGCTAGGTCAATGACATTAAGACCACAAGACCATATTAGATTAATGGCCTTATGGTCACATGGCCATATTAGGTCACTGACATTATGACCACATGGCCTTGTTGGATCAATGATATTATGACCACATGGCCATATTAGGTCACTGACATTGTGACCACATGGCCATGTTAGATCAATGACATTCAGACCACATGGCCATATTAGGTCAATAGCATTATGGCCACATGGCCATATTAGGTCAATGACATTGTTACCACGTGGCACTGCTAGGTCAATGACATTAAGACCCCATGGCCATATTAGGTCAATGGCATTAAGGGTGGGTTCACACTGCTGCTGGATGTGGCTCGCAGCAGGGGTCCAGTGCGTCCTTGTTCGCCGTTTCAGGGATGAATCAGGGATGAATTTTTGCCTAAATTCGGCCCTGAAAAGGAGCCAAAAACGCACAGGACTTCTGTGCAAGCCACTTCGCAGCCGCCACGGAGATATGTGAACCAGCTCCATAGAGAGCCGGTCACAGTCTCCTGTCATGCAAATTGGATGCGGGGAACACCCGCATCCAATTCGCACTGGTGTGAACCCAGCCTAAGACCATAAGGCCATATTAGGTCACTGACATTATGGCCATGTGGTCATATAAGGTCCATGACATTATGGCCACCTGATTACATTAAATCAATGGCATTAGGGCCACATGGCCATGTTAAGTCAATGACATTATGGCTACATGGCCAAAGTAGATCAATGACCTGGCCAGGTGGACATATTAGGTCAATGATGTCATGAGTATTCCCGCTCCTTTGTGTACATGCGCTGCAGGGAGGGAATGCCCCATCACAGCCGATTGGACTGGCACTGACAGCTTACTTCAAGGTTCAAAAAATGGGCTCAGACTGAACCCAAGCTTATCCCCTACCTACAATGAACAGCATAGCCTTTTACCAGGTCAGCTTAGTAACAAGAACTAATAATCAGAAAAAATGGACAGCCACCTATAAGTCGGGGCTCACGGCCGCCATATTGTCAGTGTGTGTTGGAGCTATTGAGCTCATCATACATATTACAATACATTATATTATATTATTATATTACATACATTCTCCATACAATTAACTTAAGATTTACCACAATTATGTAATATGGGGACCTATCTATACTATCTTATTAATCTGTATCCAATCAGGCATGCCCTATGCCCTTAGACTACATAATTGTTGATTTAGCTAGAGCTCACCACATATGTTACAGTCCGATTGTACAATCTCCTTTAGATCTACCAACAACTATGTAGTACCAGATTGGATACAAATTGATTGGATAGATTAGGTATACATACAGTAGTTTTGGTAAATATTAAGTTGACTGTGTAATGTTCATATGGTTAGACCATAACATATCTGTAAGGAGATTGTACAGTCAGATTGTAGTGTATGTGGTGTGTGCTTTAGGGAGTGCTGACAATTCTATATCGAAAGATATAGCATTTTATTTTTTTTATATTATTTTTTAATTGTGTTATGTTTATTTGATTTTTTTTTTAAATATTATATTTCTTTTTTTTTTTTCTTTTTTTTAATTTAGGATTCTTTTTTTTCGTTCTTTATTTAGATTTTTAATTCTTTTTTTTTTACTTTTTCATTTAGATTTTATCTCTATTTTTAGATTTTTTTTTTTGTACATTGTTATTGTTTAATTTTGAATGTTTTATTTTTATTGTTTTCATTTAAAACGTTATATTTCCTGTTTTAAATGTTTTTGTTTAGATTCTTTATTTTCATTCTTTTTTTCCTTTTTTTACATTGATACATGCCCCCACCCCATGCCAGTGCCCAGATCTCCATGCCTTGTTCTTGAGCAGGGGTCTCAAAACTTGTCAAACAAAGGGCCAGCTAGCTGTCCTTCCGGCTGTAGGGAGACCGGACTGTGGCCAGTGGGATTAGAAAATGCCCTGGCATCAGTTGTAGCATACAGTGCCTCCTCACTGGTTTTAGTGGGAGGAATAGTGCCCCATTGTTGGTATCAGCGGGAGAAATGATGCTCTGTTTTTGGTATTTAGGGGAGGAATAGTGTCCACTAATTGGTGTCAGTGGGAGGAATAGTGCCCCATCATTGATGTTAATGGGAGGAATAGTGTCCTATCATTGGTGTCAGTGGGAGGAATAGTGCCTCATTATTGGTGTCAGTGGGAGGAATAGTGCCCCATCATTGGTGTCAGTGAGAGGAATAGTGCCCCATCATTGGTATCAGCGGAAGAAATAATGCTCTATCATTGGTGTCAGTGGGAGCAATGGTGCCCCATTATTAGTATCAGCAGAAGAAATAGTGCCCCATCACTGGTGTTAGTGGGAGAAATAGTGCCCCATTTTTGGTGTCAGTGGGAGGAATAGTGCCCCATCAATGGTGTTAGTGGAGGAATAGTGCCCCATCATTGGTGTCAGTGGAAGGAATAGTGCCCCATCATTGGTATCAGCAGAAGAAATAGTGCCCCATCACTGGTGTTAGTGGGAGTAATAGAGCCCCATTTTTGGTGTCAGTGGGAGGAATAGTGCCCCATCTTTGGTGTCAGTGGGAGGAATAGTGCCCCATCATTGGTGTCAGTGGATGGAACAGTACCCCATCTTTGGTGTCAGTGGGAGGAATAGTGCCCCATTATTGGTATCAGCAGAAGAAATAGTGACCCGTCTTTGGTGTCAGTGGGAGGAATGGTGCCCCATCTTTAGTGTCAGTGGGAGGAATGGTGCCCCATCATTGGTGTCAGTGGGAGGAATAGTACCCCATCTTTGGTGTCAGTGGGAGGAATAGTGCCCCATCATTGGTTTCAGTGGGAGGAATAGTGCCCCATCATTGGTGTCAGTGGGAGGAATAGTGCCCCATCATTGGTGTCAGTGGGAGGAATAGTGCCCCATCATTGGTGTCAGTGGATGGAATAGTGCCCCAAGGGCCTGATAAAGGCAAACAAGGGGCCATATCCAGCCCGTGGGCCGCAGTTTGGAGACCGCTGCCAATGGCCATGACTGAATAATAAGATTTGCCCCTCCCCCCCCCCATAGATTTTAAAGGGGTTCGCTGCAAAGTTTGCAAACTTTGAGCATGAATTGCAGAACTGCTTACAAATCAACCCTAGGCTTTTTCGCGCCTCCTTTTGTATAAATCATAATCATCTGTACGTGAAAAAATTCAGGTCACCAAAGAGTAGGAAAAAAAGGTTGGATTTCTGGGTTGGGTCAACAGAATTGGTAATCTGTGTGTGGGGCGGTTGTACAGATATCTGATGAAGTGCCAGAACAATGTTTTTTAGCACCCAAAGCCAAAAAAACAAAGTCGCCCCCCCCCCCCCCCATGAGCTGTGAACTGTTTCGGCAGCATAGGTTGCAGCTCCTGCGCCCCCTACTGTCCAAAGGTCCAAGGCAAATGCCTCTTCTCAGCCCACTCCTAATAGAACAATATTGACTTGTACAGGTGATCAGATTTATATTCATGTAAAAGCTTTATCCCAAAAGGAAACAAACTATGTGCTGTAGCTGGTTATAAAGTATGAGCTGGGGTTTGGCTTTAATTTGTTAGTGAATTTAAAGCGGAATTAAAGGTTCGACTTTAAAAAAACAAAACACAAACATGTCCTACTTACCTGCTCTGTGTAATGGTTTTGCACAGAGCAGCCCCGACCCTCTTCTTGTGTCCCCCCACCGGCGCTCCTGGCTCCTCCCCCTTGACCAATGCCCCCAATAGCAAGCCGCTTGCTATGGGGGCACCGGTGCGTGCTCGCTCCCGAGTCCTGCTTTATGCATCCATAATAGGAATGTACTGATACCATTATTTATTTATTTTTTTTTTACAAGCACGAGTACGAGATACTTTCTTTTTTAATACTCGCCGATACCAATTATTGATACGTACCGCAGCTGTTCTGTTTACACTGTCAGCAATGGTACAAAGCATTGAAGATGTAGTACCAAATGAAATAAAAAACATTTTTTTTACATTTTGCACTTTTTTTCAATGTGAAACGTGTAAATATATGTTAAAGGTGTAAAAATATTAACAAAGAAAAAAAAAGGTTTAATTATTAATACTTTATAAAATAGAAGTGAACCAAAAAAAAAAAAAATCAGCAGGGAAATAATAATTAAACGGAGGAGAATAAGGAGTTAATTAAGACTAATTAGAGTAAATGAAGGGCTAATAAGGGGTTAAACAGGGGAACATTTCACAAAAAACACACGTTATTTTATTTTTTTTTAACTTGACAGGTTGCTTTAAACTGACTTCATCTGCAGATGGAAGTTCATCCCTTTGATCCGTAGATGAATAAACAGAAAGATACAAAAAGAAACACTGGTGGTCATTTACTATAGCGCTGAAAATTGATCCTGCAGTCCCCGAAAATAGCGCCCAATTAAGATTTCAACTCTCAGAAACTGGGCGCTAATGCAAATGGAAAGCAGCACTATTGCCGGCAAACATGCCTGTCAGATCACATATGCGGGAATAGTGGAAGTCAATGGGGCTCGAACCTGCAAAATCCAAAGTTCTCACTTAAGGCTTATATGCAAGTTCTTTGCCATAAAAAGTGTTTGGGGACCCGGGTCCTGCCCCAGGGGACGTATCAATTGGAAAAATTTTTTAAATGGCCATTTTTTTCAGGAGCAGTGGTTTTAATAATGCTTAAAGTGAAACAATAAAAATTAAAAATTCCTTTAAATATCGTGCCCTGGGGGGTGTCTATAGTATGCCTGTAAAGTAGCGCACCTTTCCTGTGTTTATTACAGTACCATAGCAAAATGACATTTATAAAGGAAAAAATTTCATTCAAAATTGCTCACGGCTGTAATGAATTGTCGGTTCCTGGCAATATAGAGTAAAAATCAAAGAAAAAAATGGCGCAGGTTCCCCCCCACCATACCAGGTTCTTCGAGTCTGGTGTGGATATTAAGGGGAATTCCACACCAAAATTTTTTAAAAAATGGTGTAGAGGTTCCCCCCAAAATCCATACCAGACCCTTATCCGAGCAAGCAGCCTGGCAGGTCAGGAAAGGGATGGGACGAGCGAGCGCCCCCCCCCCCGAACCATAGCAGGCCACATGCCCTCAACATGGAGAGGGTGCTTTGGGACCCCCCCCCCAAAGCACCTTGTCCCCATGTTGATGGGGAGAAGGGCCTCATCCCCACAACCCTTGCCCGGTGGTTGTGGGGGTCTGCGGGCGGGGGGCTTATCAGAATCTGGAAGCCCCCTTTAACAAGGGGGCCCTCAGATCCTGGCCCTCCCACCTATGTGGATGGGTATGGGGTACATTGTACCCCTACACATGCACCAAAAAAAGCAGTGAAATGTGACAAAAGACAATAGCCGGTTTTTGACAATTCCTTTATTAAAGATGGCTTCTTCTTTCCCCCGCTTCTTCCTCCATCTTCCTCCGGTCTTCCTTCGGTTTTCTCCTTCTTCCTCTAGCTTCTTCTTCCCTCGCTTCTTCCTCCATCTTCCACCGCTTCTTCCTCCGGTCTTCTCCATCTTCCTCAGGCTTCTTCTTCCCCCGGTCCGTCCTCCTGTCTTTCTCCTCCGCCGCTCCCGCCGAACATTCAAAAAACGAACCTGCTCCGATGCTGCGTCACTCCGAGACCACGCCCCTTGTGAATTCACTGCCTGGGGCATGATGGGTCAGTTTTGTCACAAGGGGGCGGGATCTCCTGCTGACGTAATTTGGTAGCTACGCCCCATAGTTATATGATATGTGCGCTATGGAAGCGGACAGATCGGCTGGTCACAGCGTCGGAGGAGGTTCGTTGTTTTCATGTTCAGCAGGTCGGTGGCGGGAGCGGCGGAGGAGAAAGACCGGAGGACGAAGCGTGGAAGAAGAAGCCGGAGGAAGAAGCAGAGGAAGATGGAGGAAGAAGCGGGGGAAGAAGAATCTGGAGGAGGAAGGAGAAAACCGAAGGAAGATGGAGGAAGAAGCGGGGGAAAGAAGAAGGCCTTTTTTTAATAGCGGAATTGTCAAAAACTGGCTATTGTCTTTTGTCACATTTCACTACTTTTTTTTGGTGAATGTGTAGGGGTACAATGTACCCGATACCCATTCACATAGGGGGGCGGGATCTGGGGGCCCCCTTGTTAAAGAGGGCTTCCAGATTCCGATAAGCCCCCTGCCCGCAGACCCCCACAACCACCGGACAAGCGTTGTTGGGATGAGGCCCATGTCCCCATCAACATGGTCCAAATTTGCTGGAAAAGCCACCTAACTGTGAAACAAGCCATATATATTTTCATAGAAAGGAACTCTCATTTATATTTGCACAGTCCTTACTGATTTACATCAGCAGAACAAATGCAGGAAGTGATGTGTGCACATGGGCCAGAAGCAAATGTGTGGTGATGCCAAACAAATCAATGAACCCCCCCCACACCAAATCTAACTACCACATCCACCCCCACATTGAGTAAGCACAAGTACATATCCTACACTTACCGGGCAAATCAGCAGCACCTCTCTTTGCTAAAGAGGGACCTCTTCATGTCCACCTAGATGGAGATCCTGACCAGCACAGGAACTTCCAGGTGATTACAATGACTTATTTCCGGGTCAGAAGGTGAAACCACGCTCTTTTGTTCGCAGCTGCGAATATTTGATCGTAACCACGATTAGAATTTTATTATTTTTGTTTATATGCAGATATGTGAATCTGTATTTCTTCATATAATGATATTTGAAGGTAAACTTAAGGGAGTTCAATAAGAAATGGTGTCCCTGGGATAGCAGAAGCTGAATTACAAAGGCCCAGTTTGAGCCCTGGTTCACAGCGACAGCGGGGGGAAATTGTGCGGGTTCAGCTGAACTCACATGATTTCATTCCTGCATGTCAGTCCCGACTGCGGGGGGAATTTCAGAGACATCTGTGCAGGTTTCTGCACTGATATTAATAACAATCGCACCCCGAAGTCGCCAAAAAGTAGTACAGAAACTACTTTTGGAAATTGCGGCGCCGCACCAATTAGAACGGTGCAATTGCCACCGATTTGACATGTCAAATCGCACCAATGTGAACCAGGGCTGACACATACAATACTGCCTATCCACCAGCTGCAATTCTCCACCTGTGATTTTTATACATTCCACCTTTATCATTTACTTGCAGGTGTGCTGAAGAGATTAGTTTTTTTGGTGCACAAATACATATAGAAATTATAAGCTATAAAAGAAAGATATTGCACTTCCCCAAAACCAAGAGAGAGAAAAAAAGAGAGAGAAAAAAAGAGAGAAAAAAAAAGAGAGAAAAAAAAGAGAGAAAAAAAGAGAAAAAGAAAAAGAAAAAAAAGAGAGAGAAAAAAGAGAGAGAGAGAGAAAAAAATAGAAAAAGAGAGAGAAAAAAGAGAGAGAGAGAAAGAGAGAAGAGAACACAACAAACAAGCTCAATGTACTTTTATTTTGCCAGCAGAAACAAAATTATGTACATTCATTTATTAGCTTCAAAAAAATTTCTACAGGATATATGGTGCTACATTCAGCAAAACAGTTAGAAATTGGGTTTTAAGGGCCCTGCTCATATGAGCTTACAATCTAAAATTTGTCTAAACCTTAGAGTGGACACAGCTTTACTTTCAGTGTATAATGGGCAACACATCACATTTTTATCTGCAAGATTATAGAAACATGCTTAAGTCATTATTCTTACAAAGCATTCCAACATAATATTTAAAAAGGAACATATTCAAAATATAACACCCACCACCAGCCCACATTCCACACACATACATACATTGGTGAGTATGTTCTGCTGGAAGCTGTATTTCTGTGTACATGATTAAGCAATGAGATCAAAGAGTAGAAGGTCAGCACATGCTCCCAAACCATGTTTGCATGGTCAGACAGGAACAATACACACACAACATTGACAGCATGGCCACATAAACCCACTTTTGATTGAAAAAATGCACAAGAATTTCATCAAACAAACAGCCCTAGTTGGGCGTTCGTCAATAGGCACAATATCATTCCTTCTCCCCACAAATCACAGCAAAAAACCTGACCTTATTAGGCCAAACAAACCCCCCCTACTGCAGCCTTTTATATAAGGTAGGTTGTATTGTTAGCACACTGACACACGCCCAATAGAAGTACACGCCCACCAGTATCTTTTAATCTCTCTCTTCATGTATGTCTAAAGTGATTGCACCTGCAATGCGATGCAGGGGGCGCGGAGGCCGCTTAAGCACGGGAGGATGTCCAGGGCCCATCAGGGCCGTCTTATCAGTGCCCATCAGTGCCGTCTCATCAGTGCCCATCAGTGCCGTCTCATCAGTGCCCATCAGTGCCGTCTCATCAGTGCCGTCTTATCAGTGCCCATCAGTGTCGTCTTATCTGTGCCTATCAGTGCAGCTCATCAGTGCCCATCAGTGCCCATCAGTTCAGCCCATCAGTGAATATAAATGAAGGAGAAAAATTACCCGTTTGCAAAATTTTATAACAAACTGTGAAACATGTTTTTTGTTTTTTTTTTCAAAAATTTCTGTCTTTTTTTGTTTAGACTAAATATTATACACTGATTGGGATTGGGGTTAGTTATGCCAAAGAAATGTAGCAGAATACATTTTAGCCTAAATCTATAAATAAATATTATTTATTTGCAAAGTTCTATAACAGAAACTGAGAAAAAAGATTTTTCTTCAAACTTTTAGGTTTTTTTTGTTCATTTTGCAGAACGTAAAAAAACCCCAAATGGTGATTAAATACCACCAAAATAAAGCTCCATTTGTGTGAAAAAAAATGATAAAGATTTCATTTGAGTACAGTGTTGTATGACCGCGCAATTGTCATTCAAAGTGTGACAGCGCTGAAAGCTGAAAATTAGTCTGGGCAGGAGGGGGGTTTAAATGCCCGGTAAGCAAGAGGTTAAGGAGATTTGCACACAGGTCATGTTAGCATGTTACGTTGCCAACATGTGACATGCACCTTGTTAAAATGATGTAAAAAGACTCTCGCTCCTCTAGCTCCTCCCAAAAGGGCATTTTACCTTCCCCCTCTAATGCATATGATTTCCTTGGGCTAACTTTTGCTTTTAACCTCTTGCTTACTGGGCACCCTAACCCCCCTCCTGTCCAGACCAATTTTCAGCTTTCAGCGCTGATGCACTTTGAATGACAATTGCGCGGTCATACAACACTGTACTCAAATGACATTTTTATCATTGTTTTTCCCCACAAATAGAGCTTTCTTTTGGTGGTATTTGATCACCTCTGTGGTTTTTATCTTTTGTTAAAAAAATTTAAAAAGATCGAATTTAAAAAAAAAAAAGTTTATATTTTTTTATATTTTGTTATAAAATTTTGCAAACAGTTAATTTTTCTCCTTCATTGATGTATGCTGATGAGGCGACACTGATGAGCACCGATAGGTGGCAGTGATGGGCACTGATGGGTGGCAGTTATGGGCACTGATCGGCACTGGTTGGTTACACTGATAGGCAGCACCGCTAGGTGGCACTGATTGGCACCACTGGTGGGCATTGATAGGTGGCACTTGTGGGCATTGATAGGTGGCACTCATGGGCATTGATAGGTGGCACTTGTGGGCATTGATAGGTGACACTCATGGGTATTGATAGGTGCACTGGTGGGCACTGTGGGCACTGGTAGGTGGCAGTGACAGGTGGCAATGGCAGGGGGTACTGGTGGGCACAGATGAGGCAGAATTGCCTCTTCCTCTTCGAGACCCTTGCACATAGGCCGGTGATCAGCTTTTTTACCGATTACCGAGCTTCTGTTTACATCATGTGATCAGCTGTCATTGGCTTGGTATGGGGCCGGGATCGACCCCTTACTGCAATCTGTGATCACCCGAGTCTCAGTGCAGGGCGGGC
The DNA here is from genome assembly GCA_037952835.1 of Lithobates septentrionalis. NCBI lineage: Eukaryota > Metazoa > Chordata > Amphibia > Anura > Ranidae > Lithobates > Lithobates septentrionalis. The sequence continues at coordinate 176,019 of JBBDGP010003906.1, forward strand.
GCGGGAAGCGTGCAAAGTGGAGGCCGTCATATGACAGCCTCCCGGAAATTCCGCGCTGTGGCTGTCATTCGGCTATAGCACGGACGCCAAGTGGTTAAAGGGGAACTCCACACTCCATTCTCCAATCTCCAAAGGCTGTGAGCTGCCTTCACCAATACAAACCACATCTTTCTTCAAAGCATACAACAGGGCCAGCTAGGAAAGGGGCGAGAAGAGCGATCGCCCAACCCCCTCCTGAACCATACAAGGCCACATCCACTCAACATAGCTGGCTGCCTTTGGGGCATGTTGGGCTCAGCCCAATACCAACCACAAAGCACCTTGTACCCACTAGTTTAAAGGGGTTTTCCACATTCCGTAAAGCCCCCTGTCTGCAGCGCCCCCACAACCCAAGCCTTGGGTTGTGTGGAAGAGGCCCTTGTCCCCCTGAATATGGGAACAAGGTGGTTGACTTTTGGGGTGCCCGAGCCCCTCTTGCCCTCAAGCATCCACCCCCCTTTCATGGGCTGGCTTGCTGTGTGCTTGGCTAAGGGTTTGTTAGTGTTTGGGAGGGGCACAATATTTTTTTAGTTTGGGGTGGTATTTTTCACGTGGGGGTTCTCATTTTAAGCCTTAACAGACCCAAATGACCTTGTACGTATTGGGGGGCAGGTTATAATTTGTTTTGGGTTAAAATCTTGCAGCTGCAATGTAGATTTGTAAGTTTTCTCTAAAGTTGTACATCTTTGAAGCAGCATTTTAGATACATGCTACAGAGGCACCACTTTACAGGCAGAGTAGCCCCCCCCCCCCAGGTTACTAGCTTTCAAAGCAATTTTGCATTTTTAAAGGCACTTCTCCTTGTTTCGTTTTTGGGGTTGTGCAAATTGGAGACATTGATATACATCCCTCAGGGTGGGACCTGGGCCCCCATACCCATTTTAAGGCCAATAACTAGAAAATAAGCCAGCCAAGTGGGGGACTAGCAAAATTAACAAGTCAGTTCCCATAGACTGCAATGGTATTTGTTGTATAACTTTTGCCCATGTTAGGCTCTTTGTTTGCCCCCCTGGACCGGGGGGTGTTTGTCCCATCTGTATTTTTGTAGAATGCTGAATGATGTGCTTAATTTTGTGCTAGCTGCATTTGGGTTGTTCTGGGCATGCTCAGGGACTTTTTTTTTTTGCTGTGACTTTTGGTGTGTGAAATGCATTTGGGTTGGACTGAGCATGCTCATGGACTTTGTTTTTTTTTGTGCTTTTTGTGTGTGAACAGCACTTAGATTTTTCTGGGCATGCTCAGAGAGTGTGTTTTTTGAGTTTTTAAGTAATTTAAGGACATCCTTAACAAGTGTACCCACTTTGAAGTTCTGTCTCTACATTGGGTGAACTTGCAGTTTGTGTGTTTCATGGACTGTGCATGTGTTTTCAATTGGCTCATTAGCACACAAACCTATGTTATATAAAGCTTGCAGATAGCATTCTTTACCTTGCCCTGAAAAGAGGCAAGTGAGTGTGCGTGCGACGCATGTCATATAATTTCTCTTTGTATGTTATGTCTTTGCAAAACAGATGTGTTTTAGAGCAAGTATTTTTTTCTTTTGTTTCTTTTTTTTTGGGGGGGGGGGGGGGGTACTTTTCACTGAAATATTTTTGATGTTGTCAATGTTTGTAGGTTGTTAGTTTAACTTTGATTTAATTGTCTTTGCTGCATTATTTTGCAAAATCTTCCTTAAGATGTTGTGACTAAAATGTTTACATCCTTAAGAGGCTGTCCATTTGTGGGCGCAGTCCTTTTAACTGCTGTTCATTTCCTCTGCAAAATGGTCAGACCTCAAAACCATATTCTGTTAGTGGCTCAAATTAACATACATGTGTTTTTTGCTTTCCTTGCTCTTTTCCAAGTCCCGTTTTGTTGACCAATTAAATTTGTAGAAAATGTTTATGTTTTTATGTGTTTTTTGTTAATCTTGTTTTGCAGATGCATGCTCAATCCAAGTAATGCATTTTACACTCCCCCCCCCTAAACAATTTTCATGCAACAGATTTCCCAGCTGCAGCTTAACTAAGCTGTATAATGACGTATGGATGAAATAAATTGGATGTCAAAGTTCCCTAAAAGACAACATAATTGTATTATAATAATAAAGCCAATAACGATAAAGCATACAGAAATGTAATCATAAAAGAACAATTCATAATAATAAAAATCCATTTAATAACGAATGATTGACTAGGGAACATAATTAATGACAGACATGAACACAGTAATTGATACGTCATCAGATATACGGTATACAAATAATTCATACGCAATCAACATAGAAGAAATGAATGCATGATATGATATAGTTATCAGAGTAGGCTTGTGTTTGGCATTCATGGATGAACACTCAACGCGTTTCATGGCGCTTTCCAATCGTCAGGAGTTGGATGCATGGAAGAACTAGAGATTAATGAGTAAAAAAATATGCAGTGCATGGTCACCCAACCATTTCCAGCCCAAGGACGTCATATGATGTCCTTGACTTTCAGTGGGAATATCTGAATGATGGGTGCATCTACAGGCATCATTCAGATATCCTTGTTTGCAGCCGGTGATTCTGTGCACCATAATAAAGATCATAGCGGCAGTTCCGCAGCTTGATCGTTCTTACAGGTGACGGGAGGAGACATCCCCTTCCCCTCCCACCGCCATCCGGTGCTTCTCCAGGCTCTCCTGTACCATTGGGAACCCATTCGGGACCCAGAGAAAGAATTGGCCGCCGCCGGATGACGACCATAGAGATTTGATCACCAGTTATCTCTATGACCGTCGGAGGGCTGGGCGTGACGTCATAACTGGGCTGCGGATGTAAACAAAGCCACGATCCAGGCTGGTAAGCGTGAGATCATGGATTTTTTTCCGATATCATGCTTTCCAGCCTGAAGGAGAGATGTGGGGTCTTATTAACCCCGCATCTCTCCATAAAGAGGACCTGTCATGAATGATGTTTACATTCCTTGTAATAGGAATAAAAGTGCTCAAAAAAAAAAAGTAAAATAAAGTGTAAAAGTAACAAAAATAAAGTAAGATAAAAAAAAAATTAAAACACCCCTTTCCCTGATTGCTCGCACTCAGAAGCGAACGCACACGTAAATCCTACCCACATATGTAAACGCTGTTCAAACCACACGTGTGAGGTATCGCCACGTGCATTAGAGCGTGAGCAACAGTTCTAGCATTAGACCTCCTATATAACTCTAAACATGTAACCTGTAAAAAATTTTACAATGGAGATTTTTTTAATGGAGATTTTTAAGTACCGAAGTTTGGCATCATTCCATGAGTGTGCGCAATTTTAAAGTGTGACATGTTGGGTATCTATTTACTCGGCATAACATCATCTTTCAGATTATACAAAAAAATTGGGCTAACTCTACTGTGTTTTTTTTTTAAATCATGAAATTGTTTTTTTTTCCCAAAAAAAACGCGTTTGAAAAATTGTTGCGCAAATACTGTGTGAGATAAAAAGCTGCAACGACCGCCATTTTATTCCCTAGGGTGTCTGCTAAAAAAAAATAAATGTATATATATATATATATATATATATATATATATATATATATATAATTTTTGGGGGTTCTGAAGAATTTTGAAGCAAAAAAAATAAATAAAAATGATGATTTTTATATGTAGGAGAGGAGTGCCAGAATAGGCCGGGTATGGAAGTGGTTAACGATCGAGATCAGAAAGAGTAATTTATTGGGTTTAGACACACGTCTCAGTTCTTTGTAATGTATTGAAAGATTTGGGTAAAAATAGAAAAAAACTAATTTCAAAGATATATTAGAAGTGATAGGAATGAGATTAGCATCAAAAGGGTTAATTAACTGAGAACACCTACTAATTGCCCTAACAAGACACATCCAATGAGATAAAATTAACCAATTGTATTGGGCGTGCGTTATCAATGAGAAAACCGCAGTTACCCTAGCGCCAGTTGCAGCTTACATATTTATTATCGTTTTGCGCTTCAAAGTGCGCCGGTTCGCACGTTAATGACTTTTCTGGCGCGTCAATTAAGGTGTAAACCGGCGCAGCACATTCGTAAATCACCCCCACTGTGTTTTTTTTTTTCAAAATTGTCGCTTTTCTTTTGTTTATAGCGCAAAAAATAAAAACCGCAGAGGTGATGAAATACCACCAAAAAAAAGCTCTATTTGTGGGAAAAAAAGGGCGCCAATTTTGTTTGGGCACAGCGTCACACAACCGCGCAATTGTCAGTTAAAGCGACGCAGTGCCGAATCACAAAAAATGGCCTGGTCATTGAGCAGCCAAATCTTCCGGGGCTGAAGTGGTTAAACAATATACCGCATATTTCAGTACCATTTAGGCAATTATATCATGCTCTGAACATTGTTTCCATGTGCACTACTTCAGGTTTTAGCAGCAAACATTTGACCGTGGAAAATCCGACAACAATTGTCGGAAGGAGCATACACACAATCGGACTTCCGATGGGAAGTGTTCGATGACAGGCTGTTGGCGGAAAATCCGACCATTTGTACGCTCCTTCCGACAATTGTTGTCGGATTTTCCACGGACAAATGTTGGATGGCAGGTTTAACAAATTTTCAGCGGACAAATGTCTGTTGTCGGATTTTCTGAGCGTGTGTACACAAGTCCGTCGGACAAAAGTCCAAAGTACAAACACGCATGCTCGGAAGCAAGGATGAGCTCGGAAGTGGTCGGTCTTGTAAACTAGTGTTCGTAATGGAGAATTAACATTCGTGACGCGGCAAATTATGAGATCTGGAAATGCAGAGCACAATTCTCTTCTTCTATAATGGGATAATAATGAAGCTGCTTTGCTGGTGATACTGATGGAGTTATTGCAAACTAATTTTCAAAGGCTTTTTTTTCTAGTGATATCAAGAATAATATTATTATGTTTTTTTTTTGTCTTTTGATTTGGGCAAGTTACCACAACACCATTATCCCGTAGTTTTTTATATCAAAGATACAATTATGTTGGTGTCTCTTGTTAATTTTACATTGTATTTTTTTAAATATAACTGCCGACTCCCAAACTGTCATTTGAAGTAAAACACACAGCCAAGTATTATTCTACACTATTTTTTTATTGTGCATTAAAAAAAGAAAACAAATAAAATTAGACATTAGGGATGAGCCGAACACCCCCCGGTTCGGTTCGCACCAGAACCTGCGAACGGACCGAAAGTTCGCACGAATGTTAGAACCCCATTGACGTCTATGGGACTCGAACGTTCAAAATCAAAAGTGCTCATTTTAAAGGCTAATTTGCATGGTATTGTCCTAAAAAGGGTTTGGGGACCCGGGTCCTACCCCAGGGGACATGTATCAATGCAAAAAAAACTTTTAAAAACGGCCGTTTTTTCGGGAGCAGTGATTTTAATGATGCTTAAAGTAAAAAAAAAAAAAAAGTGAAATATTCCTTTAAATATCGTACCTGGGGGGTGTCTATAGTATGCCTGTAAAGTGGCGCGTGTTTCCCCGTGTTTAGAACAGTCCCTGCACCAAATGTCATTTTTAAAGGAAAAAAATCTCATTTAAAACTGCTTGCGGGTTTAATGTCATGTCGGGTCATGGCAATATGGATGAAAATCAGTGAGACAAACGGCATGGGTACCCCCCCAGTCCATTACCAGGCCCTTTGGGTCTTGTATGGATATTAAGGGGAACCCCGCACCCAAATTAAAATAAGGAAAGGCCCTATATACTCTGAACAGCAGTATACAGGCGGTGCAAACAAGACAGGGACTGTAGGTTTGTTGTTAAGTAGAATCTCTTTGTAATTTTGAACGGGTACATTTTTAACATGTTTAGCTCCAGCCAAAAAATCTTTTTTAAGCTTTTTGGAAAACATAGGGAAGGGTTATCACCCCTGTGACATTTGTTTTGCTGTCCTTCCTCCTCTTCAGAAGATTTCACCTCACTTTTTGTCCCAATGAAAAATGTTTTTTGAAAATTTGGGTTTTTTTGTGGAACAAGGATTGGAAAGCATCAGTGGAAAGGAGAAATTGTTTTCCCATATTAACTCTTACAGGAGAGAATTTCCCTTCCTAGGGGTAGATTTCATCTCACTTCCTGTTGTCTCCTTCCGTTTGCAAGTAGGAGTCGTTTGTAAGTTAGATGTTTGAAAGTAGGGTCCTGTCCTATATACTCAGCAGAAATTTGGGCCTTAGGTGTTGCTGTGGCCACAACACTGTAAGCCCTCACAGGGCCCTGCTGTGAAATATTAGATCAAGAATTGTAATTACATGCCCCTGTTGAACAGGAGCTGAAAAATTAGGCCTTAGGCACTGGTGCTGGTGCCACAACACTGCAACCCCTCACAGACACTCTAGTTGGAACGCAGGAACGAGCCCTGCTGCAAAGTATTGCATCAAAATTGTAATTACACGCCCCTGTTAGACAGGGGCAGAAAAATTGGGCCTTAGGCACTGGTGCTGGTGCCACAACACTGCAACCCCTCACAGACACTCTAGTTGGAACGCAGGAACGAGCCCTGCTGCAAAGTATTGCATCAAAAATTGTAATTACACGCCCCTGTTAGACAGGGGCAGAAAAATTGGGCCTTAGGCACTGGTGCTGGTGCCACAACACTGCAACCCCTCACAGACACTCTAGTTGGAACGCAGGAACGAGCCCTGCTGCAAAGTATTGCATCAAAAATTGTAATTACACGCCCCTGTTAGACAGGGGCAGAAAAATTGTGCCTTAGGCACTGGTGCTGGTGCCACAACACTGCAACCCCTCACAGACACTCTAGTTGGAATGCAGGAACGAGCCCTGCTGCAAAGTATTACATCAAAAATTGTAATTACACGCCCCTGTAAAACAGGGGCTGAAAAATTGTGCCTTAGGCACTGGTGGTGGCGCCCAGAACCAAAAATGTTCTTACAAGCTATCAGCGTGATGATTGAGGAGGAAGAGGATAATTACTCAGGGATAGTCACTCAGCATCAGCATAGGCAGTCTTTGAAGGATCTGAGATTTCAAAAAAAATTATTCGGTTACATCAGCATCAGGTGCTTGGTAGCTGGTGGTGATCCAAGACTGATTCATTTTATGAAGGTCAGCCGATCGACCGAGTCGGTGGACAGACGCACCCTGTGATCGGTTACCACGCTCCAGCTGCACTGAATGTGCGTTCCGAAAGAACGCTGGATGCAGGACAGGCCAGTAGCTCAATTGCATACTGTGCAAGCTCTGGCCAGTGATCCATCCTCAAGACCCAGTAACCCAGAGGATTTTCGGTGGGAAAGGTGTCCAAGTCTGATCTTGCCCCTAGGTATTCCTGCACCATGTAAAACAGACGCTGGCGATGGTTGCTGGAACCGATCATACCTTGGGGCTGCGGACCAAAAATTGTCTGAACGCATCGGTCAGACGGCACCTTCTCCACCGCTCCTTCTTTGACTGACCGAAGCCTCAGCAACACGTTGTCCAGAAACAGGAGTTTGTAACCTCCCAGTCTCTGGGAACGCATTGCACAGACCTTTCTGCAAGGCCTCCCGAAGATGTTTCATCCTCTGCTCCCTCTGCGATGGCAAGATAAGGTCCGCAACCTTACCCTTGTAACGTGGATCAAGGAGGGTTGCCAGCCAGTATTGGTCCTTCTCCTTGATACCACGAATACGAGGATCCTTACGCAGGCTTTGCAGGATCAGGGAGGCCATGCAGCGTAGGTTTGCTGAGGCTTTCGGTCCGGAGTCCTCTGGGTCACTAAGGACGACAACGTCCGCAGCCACCTCCTCCCAGCCACGTACAAGTCCATGTGTTTCTTGGGACTGATCCCTTAAAGACTGCTGCTGATGCTGAGTGCCAGGCTCCACCTCCATACTGACACAATCTTCCTCCTCCTCCTCCTCCTCCTCGTCCTCTTCCTGTGTGATCGGCGGGCACGGCAGGAACACTGTCTGGATAAAGGGGGCCTTGAGAGCTAAGGAAGTCCTCCTCTTCCTGCCTCTGTTCTGCCTCAAGTGCCCTGTCCATTATTCCACGCAGCGTGTGCTCCAACAGGTGGACAAGGGGGACAGTGTCACTGATGCATGCACTGTCACTGCTCACCATCCTCGTGGCCTCCTCGAATGGTGACAGGACAGTGCATGCATCCCTGATCATGGCCCACTGGCGTGGGAAAAAAAACCAAGCTCCCCTGACCCTGTCCTGGTGCCATAGTCGCACAGGTACTCATTGATGGCCCTCTGCTGCGTGTGCAGCCGCTGCAGCATGGCCAACGTTGAGTTCCACCTGGTGGGCATGTCACAGATTAGGCGGTTCTTGGGCAGGTTAAACTCCTTTTGGAGGTCCGTCAGCCGAGCACTGGCATTATATGACCGGCGGAAATGCACACAGACTTTCCTGGCCTGCCTCAGGACATCCTGTAAGCCCGGGTACCTGCCCAAGAACCGCTGCACCACCAAGTTAAGGACGTGAGCCAAACAGGGCACATGGGTCATTTGTCCCTGTCGGAGGGCAGAGAGGAGGTTGGTGCCATTGTCGCAAACCACCATTCCTGCCTTAAGTTGGCGTGGCGTCAACCACCTCTGAACCTGCCCCTGCAGAGCTGACAGAACCTCTGCCCCAGTGTGGCTCCTGTCCCCCAAGCACACCAGCTCAAGCACCGCATGGCATCTTTTGGCCTGCGTACTTGCGTAGCCCTTGAACGACTACGGAGCACCGCTGGTTCCGAGGAAGAGGCCATGGGAGGAAGAAGAAGAGGAGGGGGTGGAGGAGAGAGGTGTGTCACAATCAGCATTTGGAGGCGTGGTGGCGGAACAACCTCCAACACTACTGCACCTTGTCCTGCATCCTTCCCAGCTGCCAGCAGAGTCACCCAATGCGCCGTGAAACTTAGGTAACGTCCCTGTCCATGCTGCTGGACCATGAGTCAGCGGTAATATGCATCTTACCGCTGACCGCCCTGTCCAGCGAGGCATGGACATTGCCTTCCACATGCCGGTAGAGAGCCGGAATCGCCTTCTGTGAGAAAAAGTGGCGTTTGGGTACCTGCCACTGAGGAACCGCACATTCCACAAACTCACGGAAGGGGGCAGAGTCTACCAACTGAAAAGGCAGCAGTTGAAGTGCTAGCAATTTTGCCAAGCTAGCATTCAACGCTGGGCATGTGGATGGCTGGGAGCAAACTTCTTTCGGCGGTGCAGCAGCTGGGGCAGGGAAATTTGCCTGGTACAATCTGACGTCGGTGTACCAAAAGCAGATTGCCCACAAGTACTTGGCTGTGACACACCCCTAATTCTACACCTTCATTCCTCTCACTGCAGGTCTCAGAGAGGACTGGAGGTCTAGTGGGGTTGGAATCTCAGCTGATGAGGAGCAAGGAGAGATCCTCTTTGTTCTTTGGTGTGGGTCTTTTAGATACGCTTGCCAACGAACTGCATGGCAGGTCAACATATGTCTGGTCAAGCATGTGGTACCCAAGCGGGAGATGTTTTGGCCACGCGAGATACGCTTGAGACATATGTTGCAAATAGCAGCGGTGCGATCTGATGCACTCGTCTCAAAAAAGGCCCACACAAAGAACTTTTTGAATAACGCGCAGAGACTGCAGCGCCCTGCACATGTGGAGCTTTGGGGTGTGATGCAGTCAATGTGCTGCCCTTAGGCTGGCCCCTGGAGGGCATCCTGCCTCGTTGGTGATGTGCCGCCTCCTCCTCCTCCTCCTCCTCCTCCTCTCTCCTATCAGGCACCCACGTTGAGTCAGTGACCTCATCATCCCCTCCCTCCTCATCACTGGAGCAAACCTGGCAGTATGCTGCAGCAGGGGGAGCATGACTGCCAGATTGCTGTCCTTCTTGGGCACCCCCTCTGTCCGTGCTCATGTTACTGCCTTCATCGAGCTCAGTATCATCATCAGAGCCTTCCAAACGCTGGGCATCCTCCTGGAGCATGTACCCAACACTGTGGTCAAACAGTTCGAAGGAATCCTCCAGGAGGACATGGTGGAGCTAGGGAAGGAGTCACTGATGACATTGAGCTGAGGGAAGAGGCCGCTGCTTTGCCAGACAAAGCACCCTGGGTGAGAGAGGATGAGGAGGATGAGGACGGCTTGGTCATCCACTCGACCAAGTCTTCCGCATGTTGCGGCTCACCACGGCCAGCTGCCGAAAAAAAGGCCAAGCGTGTCCCATGGCCACGTGCTGATGAGGATGCACCGTCTCCACGACCAGCACTAGACACGAGCCTGCTTGCCCTCTCTTATTGGCTTGTGACTGTCTGCCTCTCCTTCTTAGCCTTCCAGACATACTAATTGCCTGTAGCTGCACTAAGCTGGGATAGAACACCAGTAATTTTCTTCAGGTAGCTTTATATACTGTAACCAGACAAGCCTGCCTGTCAGTAGGAAGATAACAGGAACGGATCTAGGCTGAACACTGTGAGCAGGACGCACTGTACTAAATGTAAATAGTCTAGCTGCCTGACCGTGGTACTAATAGGATCAAATAGAACACCTGTAATTTTCTTCAGGTAGCTTTATATACTGTACCAGACAAGCCTGCCTGTCAGTAGGAAAATAACAGGAACGGATCTAGCTGAACACTGTGAGCAGGACGCAACTGCACTAAATGTAAATAGTCTAGAAGATAACAGGAACGGATCTAGCTGAACACTGTGAGCAGGACGCACTGCACTAAATGTAAATTAGTCTAGAAGATAACAGGAACGGATCTAGCTGAACACTGTGAGCAGGACGCACTGCACTAAATGTAAATAGTCTAGAAGATAACAGGAACGGATCTAGCTAAACTGAATACAGTGTATATATATATATATATGCAACACCTGGGATGCATATATATACACAATACACTGTAAGTGCAGCTAACTGACTGACTGTTCTGCCTAATCTATCTAACTCAAATCAAATGACACTGTCTGTCTCTCTCTCTATCTCTCAGCACACCGGAACACACTACACAGGGCCGCCGTGCAGGCGGCCTTATATAGTGTGGGGCGTGTACTAAATCCCCTGAGCCATAATTGGCCAAAGCCTCCTTGGCTTTGGCCAATTACGGCTCTCTGTTCAGGCGGCGCTGTGATTGGCCAAGCATGCGGGTCATAGTGCATGCTTGGCCAATCATCAGCCAGCAATGCACTGCGATGCCGCAGTGAATTATGGGCCGTGACGCGCCACACGAATTTGGCGCGAACGGCCCATATCGTTCGCAATTCGGCGAACGACCGAACAGCCGATGTTCGAGTCGAACATGGGTTGACTCGAACACGAAGCTCATCCCTATTAGACATGTTATCTGCCAATAGAACTTAACCAAAAAGTGCATTCTATGCATCCAAAATATAGAAAATATACCAAATCAAATCATTATTATTCAACCAAAAAAATCATGTCAAAGCAATAACCCCAAGGCCAATAATAAATAACATGTTATCTCCTCCGATTCCACAACATGTCTGGATGACGAACGGCCGTTCAGAAACGAACTGAAAAGCACCAAATGAAAACGCAAACTGAAAAGCGCGAATCAACACTCACCAAACTTCTACTACATGAAATTAGCAGAAGGAGCCCAAAGGGTGGCGCTAAAGAGCTGGAAAACAACGTAGTACGTCACTACGTTCGTATTTGTTGGCCAACAATTGCGTGACCGTGTGTATGCAAGACAAGTTCGGGCCCAACGCCCTTCGGACAAAAGTCCACGGTTTTGTTGGCCAAGAATCCGATCGTGTGTACGAGGCTTAAGGGTTTGGGCGCTATTTGGTTTCCATAGAAATTTGGTTTCTATAGTAAATTCGATTTTGGGAGTATTTTTTTTTTTTTTACCAGCGATATAGTGATACAGTTTTTAGCACTAATTAGTGCTAATTTGTGGTAATTAGCACTATAGTAAATGACCCCCAGTGTTTCTTTTTATCTTAGTGTTTCAGACTGAGCAATGTTGTTGATAAATATTGCTGGGCTGCTTTTTTTTTTTTGACAAATCCAATTGCCCGACTTCTTTAAAACTTCAGCTGTCAACAGGCGAACCCCACTGACAGCTGAATGAGTCATCGGTTGTTAAGGACTCAGCGGCGCCACTCCTCATCACAACTGATAATTGTTTTTTTTTTATATTTCAGCTGTCAGTGGGAGAATCCCGCTGACAGCTGAAAGAACTGAGCCTGAAAGTATCAGTTTCAGGTATCAGTGCATTTGCATGAGTACCAATACTCATGCAAATGCATAGTATTATATTAGCACTGATACCGGTATCGGTGCAACCCTAGTCCATAAGACACATAGAGGCGTGGCTTGGCCCACCTCCTGCTCTCTCCTCATTGGCTCAATGGCTGTGATTGACAGACAATGGCTGCTGCTGTCTCAGCCAATAAAGAGAGGGAGTCCAGTTGCCCATCGCTGAATCGAGAGGTTTTTTTACCTTCATGCATAGAATTTAGACATGTACACGACTGAATTTTTTTTTTTTTTTCCTTTAGTTTCATTTGTTTGTTTCTTTTTTGTTTATCGGATCATTTGTTATTATCGGCATTCGTTACTTCGGATCGAAAGTAACTTCGGATGCGTTTGTAGTCGTTACATTCCATTAGTTTAGATGCAGTATTGGTTATTTCGGAAATTTGTAAATTCGGATGCATTCATATTCGTTCCGTTCACTAACAGTAAGACCCCTTTTACACTGGGGCGGTTTGCAGGCGTTATTGCGCTAAAAATACCGCCTGCAAAACGCCCCTAAACAGCCTCCGCTATTTGTTCAGTGTGAAAGCCCGAGGGCTTTCACACTGAAGCGGTGCGCTGGCAGGAGAAGAAAAAATCCCCTGCAAGCCGCATCTTTGGAGCGGTGAAGGAGCGGTGTATTCACCGCTCCTTCACCGCTGCTGCCCATTGAAATCAATGCAACAGAAATCAATGCAATGCTATAGCCGCGCTATACGAGGGGTTTTAACCCTTTTTCGGCCGCCAGCGGGGGGTTAAAACCGCACCGCTAGCGGCCGTATACCGCGGTAAAACAGCGCTAAAAATAGCGCTGTTTTACCGCCGACACCCCCTACCGCCCCAGTGTGAAAGGGGCCTAAGGCAAAGTTGAAAGGAGATTTCAATACCTATAATTTTATAGTTTAATATAGTTTTTTTATTATTATTTGTTATTAATTATTATTAATAATAATAATAATAATAAAATATATAATAATAATTTAATTATAATAGAAAATCCGAAAAACAAAATTATCCGAATGTAATCGATTAGTTAAACTCACAGTTGAATTGTTTTTCGTTATTTCGGATTTTCAAATTTTCGTTCTTGTGTTCGGATTTTCGTCCTTTCTGATTTTGAATTTTGGATTTTCGTTATTTCGGAGAAATTTGTTTTCATATGAATTCGTCAAAAGAGTCTTTCGTTCATTCGCATGCTTCCGAGTGAGCAAATTTTGTACAAAAACTAGATTGGAACTAAACGAATTGCACATGTCTAATAGACTGCAACCTTCAGCCTCTACAACCACTTTAACCATCTAACACTCCCCTCCCCCCAGACTGACAATGCTGCTGTCCAAAGGTGCCCCCTGTGCTCCTTCCTCCAGAGTGGGGGCCGCTCTAATACAGGAGGTGTGGCACTGGCACATCACCAGGTGAAAACAAAGGGGGTAAAAAGCCTAAAAAAAAGAAAAC
>JBBDGP010003907.1:0-262500 GCA_037952835.1 Lithobates septentrionalis
AAAGAGAGAGTCAGGTAAGTGTGTGTGTGTGTGTAGGGGGGGGGGGGGGGAAGTATTTGAATGTTTCTATTTCAAAGCAGAGAATACATTATGGTTAAAAACCTTTTGGGTTTAGAACTATTTTAAATAATGCTGCATGTGCTATATGAACCATTTTGTGTTAATTGTAGAGTTTCCACATATTGCTTATAATGCAACTTTGTTTTGGCTAAAACTTCCTTGCATGACATTATGAATGCTTCCTGTCTTATAAGTCAGCCCTGAAAATTTCCCACTCGCCTGCTCTCTTTAGGCAAGTGGAAATAAGCTGGGGGTGCGCCGCCCAGGCCCGCCTTTAATGAGCGGGCATCCCTGGGCCCCAGCTGCATGGGGGGGCCCCTACACTTTTTTCCTGTCCCCTTTCATCTTGGCCCAGTCAATTGGTGGCTCAGCGTTGCTGTGGAAGCAGCCTGTAACATTCCTGTCATCCAATCAAGTTAGGATGTCCCTCACAGATCTTTAATGTCTCTCGAGACAGCTGGAGTTGGTGGGCAGAGCCAGGGGTGCTGATGCCTCTTCCACTCCTCCAAGACTTGTTCACTCAAGCTGAGGAGGAGACACCACAGCAGCCCCGGTAGTGTTTATATCCAGCAATGCTGTAAGTCAGGGGTGTCCAAACTTTTTTCAAAGAGGGCCAGATTTGATGAAGTGAACATGTGTGAGGGCCGACCAATTTTGCCAGACATTCTTTGAACCATTAAAATTAAATGCAAATTAACTAATACACTGCCCAATTCTCTTGCCTTTGTGGCTGTGTGTGGTGAAGAGTCTTAAGGATGAGCTCGGATGTGTTATTTGGATATACCGTATTTATCGGCGTATAACACACACCTTCACTTTAAGAGGGAAGTTTCAGGAAAAAACGTAAATGTTAAATAAAAAACTGTGAAGCAAATTAAGGGTCAGTGCCCATGAATGCACTCACCATTGCCATGAATTAGAGCTGCACGATTCTGGCCAAAATGAGAATCACAATTTTTTTGCTTAGAATAAAAAGATCACGATTCTCGCGAAGTAAAATCTTTTATGTTATGCAAAAAAAAAAAAATGGGCTAACATTACTGGTTAGTTTTGTTTTTTTTTTTTTAAATTGCATTTGAAAGACCACTGCACAAATATAGTGTGACATAAAATATTGCAACTACCACCATTCTATTCTCTAGGGTGTCTACTAAAAAAATATATATAATGTTTGGGGGTTCTAAGTAATTTTCTAGCAAAAAAAAAATGATTTTAACTTGAAACCAACAAATGTCAGAAAAAGGTTTAGTGGTTAAACTTTTTTCACTTACAATGTTTATACTTAAAGCGGGGGTCCACCTAAACCGCCAAAAAAAATAATTATTAAAAGCCAGCAGCTACAAATACTGCAGCTGCTGACTTTTAATAAATGGCCACTTACCTGTCCCAGGGTCCAGCGATGTCAGCAGGCGACGCCGAGAACGCGCTCGGTTCTCGGCAGCTGCCGCCGCCATCCTAGGTGAGGGAATCAGGAAGTGAAGCTGTTGCAGCTTCACTTCCCGATTCTCTACTGCGCATGCGCGAGTTGCGCTGCGCATCGTAACTGGTCCCCGCTATCTCCTGGGAGCTGTGTGTATCCCAGGAGACAGCGCGGAGGGACAGGAAGAGTCATAGACCCCCATGGGAGTCTATGCCGGAAGTGGGTGCAAATACCTGTCTTAGACAGGTATCTGCACCCCCCTCCCCCTGAAAGGTGCCAAATGTGACACCGGAGGGGAGGGAGGGTTCCGAAAAGCGGAAGTTCCATTTTTGTGTGGAACTCCGCTTTAAGTTCAACTGATAAAGAATGTTTTGATTCTTGGCAGACTGCCCAGTTTTTCTCTTCCTTTCTTTTGAGGGCTGTGGCTTCAGAAGAGCAGAGAGAATTCTTTGCATAGAAAGAACTGTGAAACACTTTAGTCAAGATCGCGATAACGATTCTTGACGATTAATTGTGCAGCTCTACCATGAATGCAGCCTCCTCAACAGATTACATACAGGAAAATCTCCTGTTTACTTGGCAGCCTCTTTAATACAAAGTCCTGCCTCCTATGATAGACAGAACAGTCGTCCAATGCCAACCCAGGACTTCCTATTACAGAGGCCGCCGAGTAAACAGGAGTATTCTCCTGTATGTAATGTGACGACACTCGTCCCGCCCCCTCCCTGTCTTCTCCAAGGAAAGATAAATATGGTATATATCTTTTGTGGCCCCCCCCAACAAATCCCCAAGCACTGCGTGGTGCTCGAAGATTTGTTGGGGGGCCACAAAAGGTATACTACATATATCCAAAATACCAGTGGGGCCGTATGAAACCGGAACACGGGACACAATTGGCCCGCGGGACGGACTTTGGACAATACTTGCTGTAAGTGACTGAGCACATTGTCATGGCATGCAGCCCTAACCTGCCATTATACCGCCCTATACTACCCAAACCTGCCAGTATACTACCCAAACCTGCCACTATCCACCCTATATCACCGAAACCTGCCACTATACCGCCCTATACTACCCAAACCTGCCACTATACTACCAAAACCTGTCAAACAGTGCCTATAGTAGCCAATCATATTTTATCCTTCCTTTTTTTTTTTTTTTAATCATGAAATATGCTTATGTTAATATTGTTAAAGTTGTTGTTAATATTTTTTTCTCTAAGCGTCTTCCAAAACAGCCCATGAGACCTAGGGCTCCTCCTACCAGGACAGGAAACCCATTAACCCCCACCGGGCGGTCCTCCAGGCCCCATGTCAGTATTAGTGTTTCCTCCGGACGGGGGGTAACATGTTTCCTGGAACCGGTTCCCCTAGGTCTCATGAGCACGGCTCCTGTCGAGTTTTAGGGTGGTATTCCCACCTTCTTCTTAGGTGCCAGAGTGACACATCCACCAGGGGAGTAGGCTTGTGGCTGTTGTCCCTGCTTCTCAGTGCATGGAGAATGCCAGCATCACGGTGTATATTGGAGCTCCGGTCCGCGAGCCGCATGGCGGCAGTCGGATGTTCTCTCCCTGTTAAACAGGGTGGCTGGAGTGTGCAGGTGAAGAGTGGAGGCCGCGCGTGCGTGAAGGGGCGGAACTTATGCGTTCCAAGCTGGCCCACAGGAAGTACCCGGCAGGGTCACTTCCCGGGGCATGTGACGTCATCAGTGGGCGCCAGAGACGCTAGTTCCTGTCTCTAAATGGCACGAACAGGGACACTGGGAAGCTGGTGTTTAAAAGAGTGAAATCTGCCTGAGGCTGCGGACCACTACAGGGGCGGGATGGACTCCTGCGATACCTGCACAGGCAGCAGAAGCAGGCCCTAACACCAGCACCTCACAGGTAAGCCTGAAGTGTATTTTACTTGCACATCCTGTGAGTGTTCTCCCCCTTGTAACTAGGGCTGAAACAACTAATCGATTAATCGACAACTAATCGATTATGAAATTAATCGATTACTATTTTCATAATTGATTAATCGGCCAGTAACATAATGGGGTTAAAAACAATAAAATTAGCCCTTGTTAGTACAAAAAAAACAAATAATCACTACTGTATATATTACTTTCACAGTTCTACAGAAAGAAAAAATGCTTTTTTTGTACTATAAAGGGCTCATTTTAGTTTTTTTTTAACCCCATTATGTTACTAAACATTTTAGATCTGGTTCACATCTTTGTGTTTTTTTTTGGTGCTTTTTGCAGAAACGGACTACAGTTTATTTAACATGGTTTTCTATGGGACACATTCACATCTATGCTTTTTTCAGTCGCGTATTTGGAAAGGGCCAGGGACTTTTTTTTTTTTTTTTTAACGCAAAACGGTGCTTTTTTGGTTCAATATACTTCAATGGAGAAGCTGCAGAAAAGCATGTAATGCGTTTTTGCAGCAATTTGTATTTTTTAATCTGCCCAACAACAAATTGGCCAAAAAACTGTATTTCTCTTCTAATAGTGTATACAGTATATCAGCTCTAATAGTGTATATACAGTATATCTTAGAGTGGATTCAATATTTTGCTCCCTAACCATATAGTTGGTTGTTTATATTTACCACTGCATAGAGATATTTAAGAATAAATTGCTTTTTTTTTAAAAAAACTTTACATATTAACTAAATTATATACCACACTTTCTTTTTTTAAGGTTATTAACTGATTAATCGTTTAATCGAAACAATAATCGACCAACTAATCGATTATGAAAATAATCGTTAGTTGCAGCCCTACTTGTAACCAGTAGGGACTAGGTGAAGGGGGCATGTATTTCCTTTCCTCCTGCATGGGGTGTTATGGAGTGTATGTGGCATAAAATTTATTGGGGTCATTTGTTCTCTTGCAGGCCAAGACTCAGGACAAGGCCCAACCGCAGCCACCAAAAAGGAAATGTGCGGTTTGTGGAAAAAATTGAGCTCCTCATGGAGCAAAGCAGTTTGCCACTTCTGTATAGACAGCCTAGTTAAGGATGACCCTGTAGTCTCCTGTCAGAAAATGCTGACTTCTGTTAGACATGAGCTTACATCTACGTTTAGCTCATTTAAAACTCTAATTGACAAGATTTAAGTCCCCTCAGAGGGTTCATCTCCAGTTAGGACTTCAGCCGGTCCTAGCGCTCCACAGCACAGTGCGGAGATTGAAGACTCTGAGGCTGAAGCCGGATCTGTCCAGTCTTCTCCAGAAGAATTGGGGTAAGATACAGGGCCCAGGGATAAAGAATCCGCAAGGGGCTCGAGGTATAAGTTATCATTGGAAGATGTAGATGACTTATTAAAGGCTATATATACGACACTTGATATAGAAGAGGAGAAGGTACAATTGTCTAAACATGACCTTATGTACAAAGGTTTGCATAAGAAAAAGGCTAGAGTTTTTCCCGTGCATAGGTCCCTTCTTGATACTATCAAGCTGGAGTGGGAAAATCTAGAGAGAAAACCTTTCTTTTCCGGTAACCTTAAAAGAAAGTCTGCATTTGAAGAGGACGCAGCGCAGCCGTGGTACAAAAATTCTAAGTTAGACGCACCTCTTTCAAAAAACTTGGATCTAGTGTTTGATAAGGGCACGCTTAGGGAGCTGATGGATAAAAGAGGATATATCCTTCTTCACAGTGCCTGGGACTCAGCCATTGGGAATCTTAAACCATCTCTGGCCTCCACTTGTGTAGCCAGAAATTTAGAAGTATGGTTGACACAAATACAAACACACTTGGCAGGTACCTCTAGAGAGCAGGTTCTGAAATCTTTCCCTCTCCTCTTACGTGCAGTGGGGTTTTTGGCTGATTCTTCTGCAGTCGGTAAGAATGACAGCTAGGACCTCGGCCTTAGTGAATTCGGCCAGAAGAAGCCTATGGCTTAAAACCTGCTAAGGGGACGCTGCCTCCAAAGTTGCGCCTATGTGGTCTTCCCTTAACAGGTGATCATCTTTTTGGCCCAGGTCTGCAAGAGGTGCTGGAACGCATGGCAGATAGAAAAAGGTGTTTCCAGAGAATAAGAAAAAGCCGACAGCCAGAAAGTATTTTCATGACCAAAGTAGGCAGCAAGGTTCTAGAGAAAGGGACAATAGGCCCAACAAAACATTGGACATGGCACAAGGGCACAGGTAGAGGGGGCATCTTGTTTAACCCTCCTCACCAACCTGCCAAGCCACAGTGACTCGTGTCTCCCAGCGGGAGAAAGATTGAGATTTTCATCCTGGACCTAGTGACCAATGGGTACAGGCTGGAATTTTCTTGCCAGCCACCAGAGCGATTATTGGCCACCTTCCCTCCCCAAGATCGGGTAAAAGCGAGGGCCCTGGGTCTCCAAATTGGAGACTTGTTAGATCAAAAGGTCCTCTTCCCGGTTCCCCGGTCGGATCAGGGCAAGGGATTTTATTCCCATATATTTGCCATCAGAAAGCCAGTCTCTAAACCGTTCGATCAGGTACAAGCATTTTCGTATGGAGACGGTGTTCACAATCAAAAACCTGCTTTACCCGAACTGCTTCATGGCCACTTTGGATTTGAGGGATGCCTATCTGCACATCCCTATCCATCCAGCCTTCCAAAGATTCTTGAGACTAGTGGTCAAGATGGGAACGGAGATTTGGCACTTTCAATTTCAAGCCCTCCCCTTTGGTCTGTCCTCGGCCCCACGCATTTTTACAAAGGTGTTGGGGGAGGCGCTGGCTCCGCTAAGGTTAAAGTAGATAACTATTATCCCTTACCTGGACAACCTCCTAGTGGTGGCAGAGTCATACCAAAAGTTATTAGCTAATCTCCAGACTGTACAGGACTTCTTTCAATCTCTAGGCTGGTTAATAAATGAAGAGAAATGTTCCTTAATTCCGGCCCTGGAAGTGACATATCTGGGATACGAATTTTGTTCAGTAGACCGAAAAGTTTTTCACCCACAGGAAAAGGTCTCAAAAATGATGCAAACAATGTCAGCCTTACAGACCAATCCTTTGGTCTTGCTGAGAGAGGTTTCAAGAGCAGTGGGTCTGATGACCTCTTGCTTTCCCGCAGTGCCATGGGCAAGATGTTTCTAATAAGGAACTGGGACGGAGACGCAAGTTCCCTGGAATCATGGGTCTTGTTACCCTCCAGGGTAACAAGAAGCTTGTGGTGGTGGAGGACACACCTGCACCTAACGAGGTCTACCATGGTCCATTCCTATATCCCAGAGGATCACAACGGATGCGAGTTCCTGGGGATGGGGAGCCCACCTCAGCAACACAATGGCACAGGGAGAATGGTCCTCAAGGGAAGCAAGAGCTTCATCGAATCAGAGAGAGCTTCTAGCGGTTCAGAGGCATTTCAGACGGAAATCGGGGGTTACAATCTCCATATTCTATCCGACAATATCACTACGGTTGCGTAACTCAACAAACAGGGAGGTACGAGGAGTTGGATACTTCAATCTATCACCTAGGAGATTTTATCATGGGAAGAAGGGAATCTAGCCTCAATTGCAGCAGTGCCCCGGAAGGGGACACAAAACTGTCTGGCAGATTATCTCAGCCGCTACCAGGTATGTCGAGACAATTGGTCCCTTCATCACGAAATCTTTGCGGGTCTCATCGACAGATGGGGTTGTCCCGAAGCGGACCTGTTCGCAGATCAGAACAATCGCAAGACAGAGAAGTTCTTTTCTCTGAACCTAGCGGATTGATCATTGGGGATCGCTGTTCTGGCAAATCTGTGGCCATTCGGCCTCTGTTACGCCTTCCCGCCGATCAGGCTAATTCCGGAAGTCCTCCAGAAATTTCTTCTAGAAGAAACAAATCTTATCTGAATAGCCCCTTTCTGGCCCAAGAGGCCATGGTTTTCCCTGTTACAGACTTATCGCAGGGTCCAGCGTCGCACCCACAGGTGGTTTCCTTAAGCTTGACGGCCTATTATCTGAAGAAAAGAAACTAAGCGCCCAGGGGTTCTCTGACAAAGTAGTCAAGACCCTGGTAAATTACAGAAAACCTGTGACTGGAGCCATATATTCCAAGGTTTGGAAGAAATTTTAACTTGTGGTTATCTGAAAATCAAAGATTAACTCACGATGTTCCTTCAATTTTGGAATTTTTTTCAAGAGGGTGTCGACAAAGGTCTTTCAGTTAGTACCTTAAAGGTACAGGCGGCAGCAATCTGGTGTTTTTCTCCAATTTTCTCTCTTGGAAAATCCCACTAAAGCTAGAATATTTAAATCAATTTCAAGGTCCAGGCCAGTAGTGGTTAGAAGTTGTCCAACCTGGGACCTGTCCCTGGTGCTTCAGACTCTGGTAGAATTCCCTTTTGAGCCCCTAGAGGATATTTTCAGTTAAATTACCTCAGCTCGTAGGGTAAGTGAGTTACAGGCCCTATCAGTGAGGGAGCCCTTCCTCACAATTTTTGAGGATCGTGTTGTTTTGAAAACTGATCCAGGATTTCTGCCTAAAGTGTCCAGTACATTCCACAGATCCCAGGACAATGTACTGCCAACCATTTGTAGGTCGCCAAAGGGCGACCAAGAAAGAAAATTTAGTTTTTTAGATGTGAGAAGAATTCTTCTTGTCTACCTTGAGGTCACCAAGACCTTTAGAAAAACAGACTCCTTGCTCGTCCTCTTTTCAGGAGCACACAAGGTAAAGAGTGCATCTAAAGCCACCTTGGCTAGATGGATAAAGCGAGCTATTTCTGAAAATTAGAGATGTTCCTCCGCCTTTTGTCACTGCGCACTCAACAAGAGCCTTGTCTGTGTCTTCAGCTGAGAGGGCTGGAGCCTCACCGGAACAAATTTGCAGGGCTGCCACATAGCCCAGTCTTTCGACCTTCATTAAACATTATCTCCTGGATCTCCTATCTGCTCAGGAGCAGGCGTTTGGTCGTAAGGTCCTTCAGGCAGTTGTCCCTCTCTAGACTGGTAAGTTCTGGCTCATCGTTTCATGGGCTGTCCTTGAAGACGCTTAGAGAAAAGCTGAGTTAGACTTACCGGTAACTCCTTTTCTGAGAGTCTTCCAGGACAGCCAGATTCCCACCCAGTTTTGTCTTGAAGTTATGTGTATTATGCATATGTTTTACAGGGACGTCCTTCGGTTCTCGAGAATACTGACATGGGGCCTGGAGGACCGCCCTTTTATCTGGTGGAGGTTAATGTGTTTCCTTCCCTTTTAGGAGGAGCTCTAGGTTTAATGGGCTGTCCTGGAAAACTCAGAAAAGGAGAGTAAGTCTAACTTGGCTTTTTTGTAACTTAATTCTGCAAAAATGTTTAACAGTGTCATTTCATGATAATTTATGAGGGCGTGTTTAAGGGTGGGACAGGGTAGGGGTTGGGTGGTGTAACTGGTTCAGAGTAACTTTTAAAGCCTGGCTAGTTGCTCAGGACTTGAAATTTTGAGCCCTGATATAAGTAATCTCAAACTTGAATATAACCATGTGCTTTTGTTTACAGTTGCAAGCTGAATGACTGAAATAACATTTGAATGTTTTATAATACTTATAACCATAAGTATAAACGACTACTGGCAAGTAAATCTGTGACGGGTGTTTGACAGTGTTGGCGGAAGTAGCTGTGCTGTTGCCCATTTTATGGCGGATGTGGTGGAGGAGAAAATGAAGCCGGACCTGGAGCGAAGCCGTTTCCCTCACTGTGTTGTGTGGACACCTATCCCTGTGTTAACGTAAGAATGTATATAACTCCACTAAAGAAAATGCTTGCAGAGAATTCAACACACTTGCACTCACAATCATAGGACCTGTTAGGAGCATGAGGCCTTCAGAAAATGGCAAGCATTTGTTGTGTCTGATGTTTTGTCTGTACAACTTTATCCACCGCTGTTCGTATATGATATTGTGCAATATAAAAACATATTAATAGGATTTTAATTTTTTTATATAATTAATACCGTAACCACTTCCGGTCCCGCCATATAGCAGAATGACGGCCGGAAAGTGGTTGTATTATCCTGACTGGATGTCATATGACATTCAGCAGGATAAGCCGCTAGCGTGCGCCAATCGGTGGTGTGATCTGTCAGTCTGACACACCGCATCTCTGATCTTGGTAAAGAGCCCATAACGTAGACTTTTCACCATGTGATCAGCTGTGTTCAATCACAGCTGATCACATGGTAACCAGGAAGTTGCGTTTATCGTCTTTTCCTCTACTCACACTGACAGGCACAAGTAGAGGAGAGCTGATCAGCTGCTCCCCTGACAGGGGGTGTGTGCGCTGATAATTATCAGCGCATTGATTATCCGTGCAGACCCATCAAGGATGCCCACTGGAGACCACCAGGGATGCCAATCGGTGCCCATCAGCGATGCCTGCCAGTACCTCCTGTTCAGTGCCGCCTATGAGTGCCCATCAGTACTGCCTCATCAGTGCCTAGCAGTGAAGAAGAAAACTTGCTTATTTACAAAGTGGTGACCAAATAACCCAGTGGTGACCAAATAAAAGAACCCTCTATTTGTGGGAAAACAAATGATAAATTTTGTCTGTGTACAGTGTTGCATGACTGTGAAATTGTCATTCAAAATGCGACAGCGCTGAAAGCTGAGAATTGGATTGGGCAGGAAGGGGGTGAAAGTGCCCTTATTGAAGTGGTTAAAGTTATCCATCCTTCTGTCCTCCCCCTTTTTTTTTATTTTTTATTTTTTTTTTAAATGTATTTTTTAATTTTTTATTTTTAGGTACATCTAATTCCTGTTATCTTATATCCGGGAGGGTGGGCTCTGGGCATGAAGAAATTTCACTGTAGTAGCCTGTGCAACACAGTGTCAGAGCTGGACTCTTCCAGATACTTGATCGAGTGGCTTGCATTCTGTATACTGAGCACAGGCTTTGCCATTCAGAGAACAGCTTGTATTTTTTCAATGAATACAAGGTGTCCCTGATTGGACAAGGCTTGAGAGGAGGGGTTTAAGACATCATGATCTCCACCTTGCCTAATTAAAGAATGTCTTATATTTATTTGAAAATAAAATTTCTGAATAGAGGATGTGCCGAATGAACATCCCCCTGTGTTCTGTATACAAAATATGTCACTCCAACAGCACCCAGAAGAGACCAACGGTGACTATATGTAGCACTGTCGTGTACCTGAGCGGAGACTGAGATGACAAGCTCGGCCTATCTATATCTCCAGCCCAGGCCTTACTGGAAGTGAAACAGAGGGTGCCAAGGGACAGGGAACTTGCAGCAGGAGATGCGGTTCCAAGGCAGCAGGACAATCGTCAGATGTGGAACTGTAGCCATGCAAAGCAGTTTAGCTGAGTTTAAGGAAGCACTCCACTTGCGCTGCGGGGCCAGGGTGTGTGGCTGATCAGAGCTCTCGGCAGACTTGGGGCAGGAACGTTCAGCGTGGTGCAGAACTGCAGCAGCAGACAGCCGGGCAGACACTCGAGCAGGACCATAAGTCAGGATCAGAGGCAGGAATGTGGTCATCGGATAGCCAGGGTCATCAACAGGCAGGCAATGAGGTATCAAATCAGGAGCAAAGCCAAAGTCAGGAATGAGCCAGGTCAGAAACTAGCGACAAGACCGAAGCGGGATCAGATATCGGGTCAGGAGTAAGCTGGGTCAGCAACTAAGGGAACACACTGGAGGTACACAGGACACAGGGAAAGCTGAAGACCAGTCATCATAGAGCACATGCAGAAGCATCCTTAAATAGCCCGTCTGGTGCCAAGATACATCGCGTGCGTGTATTCCTGCGCGCATGTGCATTCCTGTTGGCAGTTCTGTGAACATTCTTTCTGACATGCACATTTCTATTAGCCAGACGTCTTCTTACTTGCATATTTCTATTAGCCAAATGGTTGGTTGGTATTCTCTGACAAGCACAGGCTACTACAGTGAATTTCTACATCCTCAACTACCATCTGGATGTGAGATATGACGAATCAGATGTAACCAACCTAGACCAATGTAACTAAAAAAGATAACTCCCTTTTAGCTTTAAAGAAGAACTCCCAGAATGTAACTGCTTCAAACGTTTGTGGACTTTGAGGGCTGTTCAAAGCTAGAGGATAACGTGAAATTGGGAACAGACGTCGGGCACTAATTCAGAAGTGTGGATGTATGTGGGGTAAGACACCGCTCAAAATCGACCCCGTGTTTCAGTTGTGGATATGCCTGTGTGTGGCCTCAGCCAGTGCTGCTCTGGCCACGCCCCCTGACATGTTTCGTCCCGATAGGCGTAGCCTACACAGCCATATCCACATCTGAAGCATGGGGTTGGTTTTGAGAAACGTCTTACCCCACATATGCTTCATATGCTTCAAACATTTACTTTGAATCAGCTTGGCTCAAACGAATTATGCAGATGCCACCTCTGTGTGGCCAATGATGAGTCTGTAATATACTGCTGCAGCTTATACTACATACAGGAAGCTCCATCCCATTCCGTTGGGTGCACCAGCAACTTTCCCTGTACTAAATAATGAGTCGCTTGCTACAGCAACTTCTCCATACAGAATAAGCCTTGTATTTTTCACTGAATACAAGACTTTCTCTGATTGGCCAAGATGGAGATCCTGACCCCCACCTATCCACCTCTGCCAATCAGAAGCTTCCTATTCATTGAAAAAATACAAGGCTTCTCCTGAGTGGCAGATCTGCCAGAGCAGTAACGCATCAAGCTGGCACAAAGTAAAAGTTTATAGTAATCACTAGGGTTGTCCTGATACCACTTTTTTAAGACTGAGTACAAGTATCGATTACTTTTTTTTTTTTTTTTTTTTTTTAATGTCATGTGACATTTTTCAAAGCGCAATACAGAGTAGGTGGCACTGATATGCAGCACTGATGGGTTGCACTGATTAAGCAGCACTGATAGGATTAGGTGGCACTGATATGCAGCACTGAGCAGTGACAGATGGCTGGCACTGATGACTGGCACTGACAGGTGGCTGGCACTTATGGGCATTGGGCACTGCTAGGTGGCATTTATGGGCACTGATGGGCAGGCACTGAAATGCCATGAGGAAAGGCTGCCTGCGATAGCCCCTCCTGGTACTCCTTGCACTCGACCGCATAAAAGCAGCAGCGGCCATCTTGTTATACCCAGCACAAACTATATGGACTGGGTGTAACAAGATGTCCGCTGCTGGCTTACTGCGGCCGAGTGCAGGGTGTACCAAGATGGGCGTTGGGATGTCCAACCTCTGACGTCGACACAGAGTGTCACTTCCGTTGTTTTGCCCGCTGACTTCCGGTTGCGCCGGGTTGCTTTATTTATATCTCCCAGGAGTAAAATATCATTAATTCTTAGAAACCAGGAATTCTCACTCCATCCAGTCCCCCCCTTCCGCGATTGGGTTTGGTTTCCATCTTTTACCATTACACTCCTAAAAAAGCTGTCCATAACAAAATGTAGAGGTAAAGCTTGTTTTGCAAGCAGCATTTCTGTTTTTGTTTTGATGTGTTTTAGGCCCCTTTCACACTACAATGACTTCAAAGTTGCGCAATTTTGCTGCGTTTTCAGAAAAAGCCTGTGTAAACTTGAGGTATATGGACCTCAACTTGCATGAAAGTCAGACCAAAGTGGTACAGGGACTACTTTTGAAGTCGGCACGACTTGAAGACGCACATATATTATCATTGGAAATCATGAGTAATGACTTGTCCTGCGACTTTGCAGTTCCAAGTCGCAGGACAAGATGCACAAGTGTGAAAGGGGCCTTACTGGGGCATTGTGCAATGAGATAAATTAGATAATGTAAAAATAACATTTATTATTTTCTTTAGTGCAGCATTGTCGGGGTGATATCAGCTAGCATTTCATTTATTTATTTTTTTGTTTGGGGAGGGGGGAAGGGGTTAAAGGTATTTTTCACTTTAAAGAGCAGAGGTTGTATTTTAGAGAAGTACCTTGTTCACAGTATTGCCTTGAATATTACTTGGACCACAGGTCTGGTGAACGGACAGTTATGAAAGTTTGACACTGTATCTAACATAATGATGTTTTTTGCAAAACCAAGATTGTTATACTTTCTGCCCTATGGCATGCATAGCCAGCGGACTTGCTAGGAGATTCTTGCAAGAGAGTCAGCAAAGGCAGTTGATCTTATGGCAGGCACCCCTCTACCAACTGTGTCTTTGATCCTTGTTTTCTTACTAAAATGGGGGATGTGATTTAAAGTGCATCTTTTCCAGACTACGCCCCATGAAAGTTTTTACATATTCTTAAGTGGTAAAAAAGCTTTCAAACAAGCCATTACTGATCTTTGCAGCTGCATGTACTATAAATCAATTCATCCTCAACTTCACACTAAAGGCTCTAAAGTTGGGCTTTAGTTAGTATCCAACAGGTTAAAAGCACCCGCTGTTTGTTTACATTACAGGGCTGCCATAGAAAATAAGGGGAGAATAACTGTTATTTTTCTGCCTGCTCAGAATATGTAAATGTTTTAAGGCCAATTCACACCAGTGCGTTGATCTGATCTGCTTTTTAGCTGCGCTGTAAAATGCAGATCAACGGAAGGGCATCTGAAAAACAATCATTTCCAATGTGTTCTATTCACACCATAAGGCTGCGCATGCATGTCAACGGATGTCAAAATGTATGTGAACGGAAGTCAGCGCACATTAAAACGCAGCTATCATGGATGGACACATGCAATACATACATGCATTTTCCATACATTTTAGCGCAAGTTCTTGTGAA
This sequence comes from Lithobates septentrionalis, assembly GCA_037952835.1. NCBI lineage: Eukaryota > Metazoa > Chordata > Amphibia > Anura > Ranidae > Lithobates > Lithobates septentrionalis. The sequence goes on from JBBDGP010003907.1 coordinate 14,134, forward strand.
TCGGCCCTTACTATACAGTTTAGGTACAAGTTCACTTGACGCACTGTACTGTTCACTTGAGTGAATACTGAGATTTTCTGGAAACGTTCGCATGGACGTTCAAAATTATTTATTTTGTATATACAGTACCTGTGTGCTTCTTTTAGATGGTTATTTCCCTTCATTGGTCACATGGGAATCTGTACATCATCTGGTGTAATCCGAGACTTTGCCGGACCTTATTACGTGTCTGTAAGTACATCTGTTGTATATGTTCTAATTCATATCCTGGGCCACCAGGCATGTGCTTACAGTCAGAAATCAATACTCCAAGAATGCTTTTGCCTGGAATAATAGGTTGCTGTTTTAGATTCTGCACTGCCACATATACAGTTTCAGACATATGTAGTTATGTGTGGTTTTACTTGCTTATAGCAATGAGATTTTCCCATTGATAACAGAATAAATACTATCTGACCCCTAAACTGGAACTAAGGTGTCCGTTTATGAAACTGAGGTAATTTACTTCTATTCAGATCTCAAACATCTCCTCTGTTAGCCTGTTTATGAAACCGAGCACATCTGTTCCCAGGAGAGGAGAAGAGATGTTTTTCCTCTAAGAATGGCTGTGAAATAACCTGCAGTCTAGTTTAACACCTTGCTGCCATCTGTACACATATAAGCAGCCTCACTCAAGTGGGTTCTTCCATGAGACCGCATATGCGTACATGTGTTTGTGCTGGAAGCACACTCCTAGCCCCGGGTCTCGTACTAATGTTCACGAACCCAGAGGCCCATCTGATTGGCTGTCACAATGATCAGTCACCGTTCAGCCCACCCCTGTACATTGTATCATTTTCTCCCTGCCAGAGGAGAAAAAGAAAATCTTTTTCTCCTCTGGCAGGGAGAAAACAAACAAAAGTGTATAAAAATAAATAATAAAAACCCTGCCAGGGAGACACAAAGGAGTTTAAAGGGGTTGTAAAGGTAAGTGTTTTTTCACCTTAATGCATCCTATGCATTAAGGTGAAAAAAGACCTGGCAGTGACCGGCCCCCAGCAACGCAACCCCCCCCCCCCCCCGTTTTAGTTACCTGAACCCTCGAACTTGTCCCACGGGGAAGCGCCGTCTCTCGGCTAGGAGCTTCTCGGCTGTTGATTGGATAAATTGATAGCAGCGCAGCCATTGGCTCCCACTGCTGACAATCAAATCCAATGACCCGGGGGGCGGGGCCGAGTTCTGCATTCGGCGTCTATGGATGCCCAAGGTAGAGTCTTATCTTCCTGATTCTCTCTTTTCTGCCTCATTGGCAGCCTGTAAACTTAAGTACTGCAAAGCTTCTGTCAGCCTGCGTGTCTAAAGCTGGATCAAAATTTGGCCAGGTCCACAGTAGCGGGTCACGTAAGCGGTGACCACTGCTCTGAGAACTGGAAAAAAAATGCTTATTTTTATAAAACACAGGCACAAGGGCACATAGAGTATTAAACAGGCAGGATGGTATAAAACATTAAAGGAATCTTCAGCAGCAAGATGGGAGAGGGCTGGGCACTGACACAGAAGCAGACAGGTGGGGAGGGGGAACAGGATGGAGAGACAGGAGAGCTGTGGCTGAAGGAGGCATGTAAACTGACCACGGTGTCAGGGCTCAGCAGCCATGATAAACTGGTCAGTTTACAAGGGGAGGTCATAGCCAGACAGGATCAGCCATGTATTTCAGGTGTTAGAGGGCCAAATTACACAGCACAAGCACTGTGCTGTGTAACATGCTTTAAGGGAACAGGATTGATATATTTTTGTTTTATTTTAGGTTAACAAACGCTTTAAAGGGGTTGTAAACCCTCAAGGTTTTTCACCTTATAGCATTATGGTAAATGCATTAAGGTGAAAAACCTTCTGTAGTACAGCAGCCCCCCAGAGCCCCCCCCCCCCTTTTTACTTACCTGAACCCGATCGTTCCAGCCACTGTCTCGGGTCCTCATTGGATAGATTGATAGCAGCAGGAGCCATTGGCTCAAGAGAGGAAGGTTGAACTTCCCCTATCCCCAGCAGCTCCTAAACTGTCCTAAAAGCCTATGGGGGTTATTTACTAAAACTGGAGCACTCAGAATTTGGTGCAGCTGTGCAGATTTTGCACCCTCCAGTTTTAGTAAATAACCCCCACATGTACATGGACACATAAACTTCAAAAAAAGCTTGAGTTTAGGAGCTTTGGCAAAAAAATGGCTAAAGCTCCTAAACTCAAGTCTAAAGCCTTAAATTGTTTAGAAGCCAACAAAAGCAGTACTGTGGCACTTTACTTGTAGTAAGAATAGTATGGTGTTTCTCAAAGTGTTTGATAATAATGATCACATGCTCACTCTGGATCCGTCCATATCAGGTATCTTAAAGTAATACTGCATGAAGTCCATAGAATAGGACACTTGTGGCCCACAGTGTACACATCCTCGATATCATACCCTCTAACCAATAAAAAAAATTGTATTTATTTTTGAGTGCAATCACATTCTACCAGCTGCTGCACTGGGTTTCAGTGGTATTTTTAACGTGAGAATTGCTTCAACTTCTTCGGGTGACAGGGCAGGCAGACTTGGTGAGATTCAAGTAGAAGTGAAACCTACTTTTGCCACAATTTTTAGATGGCATAGTTAGGTCTGCAAATTATGAACATAATAGTTATAGTTGGTACCTAAAGGTTTTAATGGTTATGGTATGTAGCTGTCTATGGGTTGGTCACTAAGTTTTATCACTACTTTTTTTGTAAACTGGAGGGGGCAAAAGTAATGTCAATAGCAGCTAATTGAAGGCTTTTCCTTTCGTACATAAACTAGAAAATGACAGCTGATTTGGTGTAGGTTATCAAAGATATTTTGCTGCTGATAATCTTGACTTATGGGATAATTGCAGTTATATGTAACATAAAACTCTTTGTTTACAGGAAGATTGTATGGCATTTGGGAAACCAGTCAAGTAAGTTGCTTCTTTTGCAGTAACAAAATTCCTCAGTTAATTTTTATGTTTCTAATTTTCACCATTCTGCAAAAAATCTTCATATTTAGATACTGGCAATTGGATCCTAATCTTGTCTATGCCAATGGTCCCAATCCATGGGATACAGCTGTCCATGAAGCTTCTGAAGAGTATAAACATCGCATGGTGAGTTCTTTTTTTCACATCAAAGTTGCATCAGTTTTAAAGCGTAATTCTAGGCAAATATAAGGAATACACAAAGCAATGCAGATATGTATTCAATAAAAAATGTATGTATTTTTAAATGCAGCTAATATAAGAATCTGGGTTGACTAGGAATTGACCTCATTTTAATTGACTATACAGTAGCACTTGGACTGAAAGGTGCGGTACTAGGAGCAAATCTGGCTCTGCTGCATTGCACATGTGATGACAAGGAACAGGTTGATAGTAAGATAGAGCAGAGGGTATATCTTAACCACTTGCAGACCGCCCGCCCACAATGTACTGCAGATGGGCAGCACGTACAGGCAAAGTGCAATGGTACGTCGCTGCATGCTTTCGGGTTTAGGGCGCATGCGTGCGCGCACCCCGCAGACACCCACTATGATTGTACACAGTCAGAGTTTGTCAGCAGGTCCCAGCCAATGATTCATGGCCAGGCCTGCAGATTGGCTGTATCCAATCATAACCCAGAACCCTGTGTTGACAATCAACACAGGGCTCTGTACAGAGGAAACAATCTCTCTGGTTCCTTCTCACTGCAGAGTAGGGAGAGGAAACAAAGCGATCTTTAATAAAAGTTCAGCACACATTACACTGTTAGGCACACAATTAACCCCTTGATTACCCAAGATGTTAACCCCTTCCCATCCAGTGTCCTTGGTACATTGACAGTGTATAGTATTATGTCTGTATTAGTGTCGCTGGTGATGTCAGTGTCAGATTGCTGCCTCACTGTCACTATATATATATATATATATATATATATATATATATATATATATATATATATATATATATATATATATATATAATGTGTGAAAAGACGGGACCAATGCTTCAATGCAATATCTTCTTTACTTCAAGATTTTTTCTTGAAGTGGGTAGCACTCTCGCCTAGCAGTAAAAAGGGTCGCTGGTTCGAATCTCAACCACGACACTACCTGCCTGGAGTTTGCATGTTCTCCCTGTGCCGGCGTGGGTTTCCTCCCACACTCCAAAGACATGCTGGTAGGTTAGTTGGGTTCTGTCTATATTGGCCCTAGTATATGAATGTGAGTTAGGGAATTTGGATTGTAAGCTCCTTGAGGGTAGGGACCGATGTGAATGTACAATGTATATGTAAAGCACTGCGTAAATTGACGGCGCTATATAAGTACCTTTTTTAAATAATAATTATATATATATATATATATCTCTAAAAATGTAAATGTCATCAAAACGTTAATTTATTTTCAGTAATTCAATTCAAAAAGTGAAACTCATATATTTTATATAGATTCATTACACACAGAGTGATTATATTTCAAGCATTTCTTTCTTTCTTTCTCTTTTTTTTGATGATTATGGCTTACCGCTAGTGAAAACCCAACATTTAGTAACTCAGAAAATTAGAATATTGTGAAAAAGTTCAATATTGTAGACTCATGGTGTCACACTCTAATCAGCTAATTAACTCAAAGGTTTCCTGAGACTTTAAATGGTCTCTCAGTCTGGTTCAGTAGGTTACACAATCATGGGGAAGACAACTTCAGTTGTCCAGAAGACAGTGATTGATACCCTCCACAAGGAGGGTAAGTCACAAAAGGCCATTGCTAAAGAAGCTGGCTGTTCAGAGTGCTGTATCCTAGCATATTAATGAATAGTTGAGCGGAAAGAAAAAGTGTGGTAGAAAAAGGTGCACAAGCAACAGGGATAACCTTGAGAGGATTGTGAAGCAAAGAGTCTGACTATTCAAGGATTTGGGGAGATTCACAAGGAGTAGACTACTGCTGGTGTCAGTGCTTCAAGAGCCACCACACACAGGCATATCCAGGACATGGGCTACAACTGTCACATTCCTTGTGTCAAGCCACTCCTGAACTAGAGACGTCAGAAGTGCCTTACCTGGGCTAAGGAGAAAAAGGACGGGACTGTTGCTCAGTGGTCCAACCGAATGAAAGTAAATTTTGCATTTTAGTTGGAAATCAAGGTCCCAGAGTCTAGAGAAAGAGTGGAGAGGCACAGAATCCAAGTTGCACGAGGTCCAGCGTGAAGTTTCCACAGTCAGTGATGATTTGGGGAGCCATGTAATCTGCTGGTGTTGGTTAGCTGAGCCCTCTACCAGGAAATTCTAGAGCACTTCATGCTTCCCTCTGCTGACCAGCTTTATGGAGATGCTGATTTTTGTTTCCAGTAGGACTTGGCACCTGCCCACACTGCCAAAAGTACCAATACTTGGTTTAGTGATCATGGTATCACTATGCTTGATTGGCCAGCAAACTTGCCTGACCCATACCCCATAAAGAATCTGCAGGGTATTGTTAAGAGGCAGATGAGACATCAGACCCATGAAGGTGAGTTGAAGGCCGCTATCAAAGCAACCTGGGCTTCCATAACACCTCAGCAGTGCCACATGCTGATCGACTCCATGCCATGCTGCATTGATGCAGTAATTCATGCAAAAGGAGCCCTGACCAAGTATTGAGTGCATACTATACTGCACATGGACATACTTTTCAGTAAACCAACAGTTCTATTATAAAAATCGTTTTTTGTTTTTTTTAAGTCTTATGTAATATTCTAATTTAATTGAGCTACTGATTTTTGGGTTTTCAATAGCTGTAAGCCATAATGATCAAAATTATAAGAAAGACCGGCTTGAAATATATCACTCTCTGGGGAGAATAACTAAAGATAGTGCACACAAAATCAGTTTTATTGTCAAAGCTTAATTAAACAAGCTGAAGATAGAAGCTGATTGGTTACTATACATAGCTGCACCAGATTCTAAGTCCACCAGTTTTAATAAATCTCCCCCTATGTGTAAATGCTATATAATACAAGTTTCACTTTTTTAAAATATTTTTACCATTTTTTGGTTTGTATAATAAAAAAACGCTGCTGATCAAATATCACCAAAAGAAAGCTTTATTTGTGTGAAAAAAAATTATATAAATTTAGTTTTGGGTACAGCGTTGCATGACCGCGCAATTACCAGTTAAAGTAGTGCAGTGCTAAAACAAAAAATGGCCTCGTCATGAAGGGGATAAAACCTTCTGGAGCTGAGGTGCTTAATAGGCTGCTGCTTTTCCTTCACTGCCCAGTCATAGGCTAAGGGTAGGGAATTAACTTGGCTGTAATGCAGAACAAAAGTGGAGAAAAATCAGGTGCCTATTCTGGCTGTGTTGGTTGGTAGAGTTGTGCAAATCTTAGGACAATCTTAGGACTGGCCAGACAGAATTGCATATTCCTTGACAGGTTAAACTGCTCTCATAATTCTATTTCAACTGTGTATTTAGCTGTTTTCCTGAAGTTGTTCATTAATGCCATATCTAAAACTAGCAGAAAAGGTGTTGATTTACTAAAATAATGACTGTTAACTTAGCAAAGTGAATGTTTACTTTGCATAATACTAGAGGTCGACCGATATGGGTTTTTCTCTGGCCGATGCCGATATTTACAAATCGTGGTGGCCGATGGCCGATATGTGATGCTGATTTTTTTTTGGGCCGATATTTTTCTTTTTTTTTTTCTTTTTTTTTTACCTTCATCTCATAAAATCTAACAGTTAGACCCCTTTCACAATGGGGCGTTTTTCAGGCGCTTTTGGGTTAAAAATAGCACCTGTAAAGTGCCTGTCAAACGGCTCCCCTGCAGTCTCAGTGTGAAAGCCGAGTGCTTTCACACTGAGGCGATGCGCTGGCAGGATGTTAAAAAAAGTCCTGCAAGCAACATCTTTGGAGCGGTGTATACCACCACTCCTGCCCATTGAAATGAATGCGCACCGCTGCCGAAGCGCCTGCAAAGCGTTTCGGCAGCGGCGCCTCAGGGGCGCATTTTAACCCCTTCTTCGGCCGCTAGCTGGGTTATAAGTGCCCTGCTAGCAGCCGAATAGCGCTGCTAAAATGATGGTAAAGAGCCGCTAAAAGTAACAGCGTTTTACCGTCAACGTATGCCAGCTCCAGTGTGAAGGCAACCTTCAGTGATACGGAAATTTTTTTTACATTTAAACATTTATTAAACAAAACAAACCTCCAATCAGTTCACTTGAATGTAGAATTTAGAAAAAAAAATACAAAAAAACACCTCTCTTAAATATTAAATACACAAAAACAGGTAATCAAAACTTTTGGATGAAAAAAAATGGGCTAACTTTACTGCTTAGTTTTATTTATTAGTGTATTTTTTTTTTTTTAAATTGCATTTGAAAGACCGCTGCGCAAATACCGTGTGACATAAAATATTGCAACAACCGCTATTTTATTCCCTAGGGTCTCTGCTACAAAAAATATATATAATGTTTGGGGGTTCTAAGTGATTTTCTAGCAGAAAATACAGGATTTTTACTTGTAAGCAACAAATGTCAGAAAAGATTTAGTCTTTAAATGGTTAAACTGAGAGCTTCTACACACTGAATTTAGTTCATTCACAAGTGTAAACATTGTATCCTTCAGGTTCTTTTTATCAGATTTGGCAGGCTGCCCAGAGAGGGGGAGAAGTCGCTTCACACAGACAACTTGCACTGACTTCTATGAACAGAAGTCTTTTGCAAGTCGCGCTGAGTTATATCGGCTTTTTTTATCCACACAATCGGCCGATGCCGATTAAGTAAAAAACACCAAATATCGGCCGATATATCGGCCGGCCGATATATCGGTCGACCTCTACATAATACAGCTTCACTGAGTTTAGTAAATAAAATTAAACTGCATTCACAACAGTCAACCTATCTTGTGCTACAATAAATCAACTTTTTCAAATCATTTCCCTTACCTGATCGGATATGAACACAGACTCGCTTTATTACGCATCTGCTTGTCGGCATACATTTTTGAAGAGAAAAGCCCTTTAGTAAAAAAAAAAAAACTTGTTTTTGAAACCGTTCCTTAACCCATCCTAATTGTCAATTAGTAATCCTGATTTCAGAAAGATGATCAACTGTAGTAATTTGTCAGGCTGCCACGCACTGTCAAATGTTTTTATTGAGTGAGTTTTGATCCCTGTTCTGCCTGAATTTATATGGTCATATCAAGGCAGCTTAAAGAAAAATAAAATTTTCATCTCCTTTTTGGTGGTTTAATATTCTCCATCAAAAACATTATATACAGTTTGGTATGCATACACCTTTGTTGATCTCTGATTCACATTTTTGTATGTAAATGTTTTTTTTTTGTTCTAGCACAATTTATGCTGTGATAACTGTCATTCCCATGTGGCTATGGCTTTGAACCTTATGAAGTACAATAACACAAACTGGAATATGGTGAAACTCTGTATTCTGAGCTTGGTTTACAGTAAATATGTTAGGTAAGTTTGTCTTTTAAGTCCTTGTATACTCAACTATGTTCTGTGTGTGTATGTATAGACAATATGCATATATGTGAAAACCTTTCCTTTTCTTTTTCTTTCCTTTTCCTTTTCCTTTTCTTTCGTTCTCATATTTTTATATATACACAGTGAATATAAAATGTCATGTTTCTGTAATATAAAAAAATAGACAAAGATAAATCCTTTCAGAACTTTTTTTCCACCTTTTAATGTGACCTTTAGACTGTACAACTCAATTGAAAAACAAACTGAAATCTTTTAAGGGGGGGGGGAGTAAAAATAAAAAAAATAAAATAATGTGGTTGCAGAAGTGTGCACACCCTCTTATAACCAGGGATGTAGTTCAGAATTAAATGAAATAAATTATTCCGCGCTTAGGAGAAAAAGAACTGCAGCCCCCCCTAAACAGAATATCAACTAAGTGAAATTCAAAACAAACAGGATTCTATAATGGGGGAATTGGCGCTGTTCAAAACACGTGTACAATAGATATTGATTGTGAATATAAAGTAAAATAAAAATAATAATAATAAAAATTATGATAATGAATGAGTATAATAAAAACCATATGTGAGTGAAAATATCCTAAAACAATACACTATACCATAAAGTGCATAGTGCTAGAAAATATGTGACCTAACATATATCAATAAAATATAATCCACAAAAAATATTTAGCAGTGATATAAATTGCCAAGCAACATATAGCAAAAAATCATCTGTGTTGAAGTGTCCAACAAGTGGTACTAAAGTGCAAAGTGATGATGAAAAATCCAGTGTCCTAAAAGAACAATATAGTCTGAAGAAACTGTGATCTATCAGTCCAAAAAGTAAAAAATAAATAAAAATAAGATTCTTGATGTGGCAAGTGCTCCCCGTCTTCCACTGCACCCCCACTCGTGCCCTCACTCACCAGAGTGCCCAACCCCTGTGGGGGTAACAGGCGTGTAGGTTAGGATCCAGCAATGATGTTCCTTAGCGGTAAACCTCAGCCCAGTTGCCGTCCTTCCCTTCTCCAATGCAGCGGTGTCCTCTTTTTAATCCCCAGCGTTAAGCATCAATCATTAGATGTGGTGGCTGCATTTCTTTTTTCACCTGGTGATCTGGCCTGTACACACCCGGCTCTGATCGATTCAGGGGATCTGTAGGATTGGATCGGTCAGAGCCGGGTGTGTACAGGCCAGATCACCAGGTGAAAAAAGAAATGCAGCCACCACATCTAATGATTGATGCTTACCGCTGGGGATTAAAAAGAGGACACCGCTGCATTGGAGAAGGGAAGGACGGCAACCGGGCTGAGGTTTACCGCTAAGGAACATCATTGCTGGATCCTAACCTACACGCCTGTTACCCCCGCAGGGGTTGGGCACTCTGGTGAGTGAGGGCACGAGTGGGGGTGCAGTGGAAGACTGGGAGCACTTGCCACATCAAGAATCTTCTTTTTATTTATTTTTTACTTTTAGGATTGATATATCACAGTTTCTTCAGACTATATTGTTCTTTTAGGACACTGGATTTTTCATCATCACTTTGCACTTTAGTACCATTTGTTGGACACTTCAACCCAGATGATTTTTTGCTAAATGTTGCTTGGCAATTTATATCACTGCTAAAGATTTTTTGTGGATTATATTTTATTTATATATGTTAGGTCACATATTTTCTAGCACTTTATGGTATAGTGTATTGTTTTAGGATATTTTCACTCACATATGGTTTTTATTATACTCATTCATTATCATTTTTATTATTTTTATTTTACTTTATATTCACGATCAATATCTATTGTACACGTTTTTTGAACAGCGCCAATTCCCCCATTATAGAATCCTGTTTGTTTTGTAGTTCAGAATTAAGCAATCACATTCAAACTCATGTTCAATAGGAGTCAGTACACACCTGCCATCATTTAAAGTGCCTCTGGTTAACTCCAAATAAAATTCAGCTGTTCTAGTAGGTCTTTCCTGACATTTTCTTAGTCGCATCCTACAGCAAAAGTCATGGTCCACAGAGAGGGTGGTGTACAAATTCTGGGAGTTAGTTTGGGAGAGAGTGGCCAGCAAGTTTGTGCTGTGCTTGCCTTTGGATAGTTGGACATGGGGGCTCTTTATGACAGACTTCTGGCCTCAGTTCAATTTTGCGCTGCATTCTGACGGAAGCCTATGTTTAGACAAAACACCAGGGCCATCCTAATGAAGTCCAACTGCAGCATTTTTACTTCAATTTCTTTTAAATGCTTTTAATACTATTTAACTATGCCCACCCAACCTATATAACCCACTATACTAATACTTTGAACATATCTGTTTCGACAGGAAACTGAACTCTATTTTACTTCTGTATTCTTTTATACTATCTATAGGATAGATCGAACTGTATGTACTCTGTAACTCTGTAACGTTCATTTTGAATACCTCATGTACTTTTAGTGTCGGAGGCTTCCTGAAGACCTGGGTTCCCTTCCTCTTGTTGATAGGGACAGTTATCGCAATTGTGCTCACTTTACATCTGCGGTGAAATTTGTCACGGACTCTCCTATCATTATCAATCAGCTTGATTCTATCCGCTACTTGGATTCAAGGAGGAATTGAACAGAGGACAGTATCTTCACGTTGCAGGAATACTTTATTAATACTAACTTTCATAAAGGCGTGCATGTTCCTCTGTGCCATGTTTTCCTTTTAAAAACAACTGGCTTTACAGGAAACATTATAGTAAACCTTTGTTTGTTCTTTCTTTCATATCAGAAAGTACCACATCTAATCTCTTATGGGATCCAGGCCCTCATATCATATAGCCAAACAAAAATGGTGTCAAGAATGCATTTATAAGCACAGTACAACTGTAAATACAATATGGAATTTGATTCCATGCCCATAGATTTTTTTTTTACTGGTATAGTCAATTGATTATGTAACTGTTGGTGTTTGCATACATTATATATTAATAAAGTAAAGTAATATGGTTCTACTCAGGAGTCAAGCAATCTGTGTAGCACTTATAATATTCATGGATGCTTACATTTGATTCATGATGGAACAGAGCAGAAAATACCGAACCTGGTAAGCAGAAATGTAAACATGCACTGTGCTTCTTTCCTTTTGTGCATATTTAAGGATTTGAGTGAATTGGGCTTTGAAAACCTACAATCGGATACACCATTTTTTGCACATTTTTAGTGCCTCTAAGAAGACATCCTTAAACATCTACATGGATTCCAAATGGAGTAGAAGCTTGATCTATAATAGCCTTTTTGTGTGAGCCTGTATAATTGCACACTCGCTAACTGATTGGATTGTCTAAATGTTGTAATTAGTCAGTATATGGTTGTGCTCTTAAGAGGTCTTAAAATGGTCCTAAATTTTTAGGTCTAGTGCACTTTAATAGACAAAGCAACAGAGCGGAAAATCTTCCTTTGTGATCACGAGTGTCTCCAACCACCGTAGAAGCTTGTCATCACCTACTTTGTAGATTTGAAATGCCCAGTTAATACAAGTGATACTAGAAATTGCTAATTATTATGAACCCATTTATGGCTGCCCTAAAGCACAATATTCATGCAGCACAACAAACTGAACACAGAAACATGGGTTTTAAAACATTAACACACGCCGCTAAAATTGTTTAACATAATCTGGTCTTTATGCATAATAAAGACACAAAAAAGACTAAAGCTTCTATATACAGTGGGAACGGAACGTATTCAGACCCCTTAAATTTTTCACTCTTTGTTATATTGCAGCCATTTGCTAAAATCATTTAAGTTATTTTTTTTCCTATTTAATGTACACACAGCACCCCATATTGACAGAAAAACAGAATTGTTGACATTTTTGCAGATTTATTAAAAAAGAAAAACTGAAATATCACATGGTCCTAAGTATTCAGACCCTTTGCTGTGACACTCATATATTTAATTCAGGTGCTGTCCATTTCTTCTGATCATCCTTGAGATGGTTCTACACCTTCATTTGAGTCCAGCTGTGTTTGATTATACTGATTGGAGTTGATTAGGAAAGCCACACACCTGTCTATATAAGACCTTACAGCTCACAGTGCATGTCAGAGCAGATGAGAATCATGAGGTCAAAGGAGACAGAATTGTGGCAAGGCACAGATCTGGCCAAGGTTACAAAAAAATTTCTGCTGCACTTAAGGTTCCTAAGAGCACAGTGGCCTTCATAATCCTTAAATGGAAGACGTTTGGGACGACCAGAACCCTTCCTAGAGCTGGCCGTCCAGCCAAACTGAGCTATCATGGGAGAAGAGCCTTGGTGAGAGAGGTAGAGAAGAACCCAAAGATCACTGTGGCTGAGCTCCAGAGATGCAGTCGGGAGATGGGAGAAAGTTGTAGAAAGTCAACCATCACTGCAGACCTCAACCAGGCAGGGCTTTATGGCAGAGTGGCCCGACGGAAGCCTCTCCTCAGTGCAAGACACATGAAAGCCCGCATGGAGTTTGCTAAAAAAAAAACACCTGAAGGACTCTAAGATGGTAAGAAATAAGATTCTCTGGTCTGATGAGATCAAGATAGAACTTTTTGGCCTTAATTCTAAGCAGTATGTGTGGAGAAAACCCAGGCACTGCACATCACCTGTCCAATACAGTGAAGCATGGTGGCAGCATCATGCTGTGGGGGTGTTTTTCAGCTGCAGAGACAGGACGACTGGTTGCAATCGAGGGAAAGATGAATGCGGCCAAGTACAGGGATATCCTGGACGAAAACCTTCTCCACAGTGCTCAGGACCTCAGACTGGGCCGAAGGTTTACCTTCTAACAAGACAATGACCCTAAGCACACAGCTAAAATAATGAAGGAGTGGCTTCACAACAACTCCGTGACTGTTCTTGAATGGCCCAACCAGAGCCCTGACTTAAACCCAATTGAGCATCTCTGGAGAGACCTAAAAATAGCTGTCCACCAACATTTACCATCCAACCTGCTAGAGCTGGAGAGGATCTGCAAGGAGGAATGGCAAAGGATCCCCAAATCCAGGTGTGAAAAACTAGTTGCATCTTTCCCAAAAAGACTCATGGCTGTATTAGATCAAAAGGGTGCTTCTACTAAATACTGAGCAAAGGGTCTGAATACTTAGGACCATGTGATATTTCAGTTTTTATTTTTTAATAAATCTGCAAAAATGTCAACAATTCAGTGTTTTTCTGTCAATATGGGGTGATGTGTGTACATTAATGAGAACTTAAATGATTTTAGCAAATGGCTGCAATATAACAAAGAGTGAAAGATTTAAGGGGTCTGAATACTTTCCGTCCCCACTGTAAATCCCTGCTTGTAACTATTAACAGAGGTACAAGACAAGGGTGTCCACTATTGAAATAGAGCTTCTTGCCCTTCCCTTTCATTTCAACCCTGATATTAAGGGAGCCACAATGTGGCTCTCTAGCAAATTGCGACCTTTCATCAAATGTCCAGCACTTCATTTGTGGTCTGGGACAGACAAAGAGCTAGGAAGAAGCTTCCCTCACCTCATCCCCCTCTTGCTACTCTGCTAAACAATCTGCCCCCTAATGAAACGTTTTTCTAAAAACTAAAATGAAATGTGCTGTTAGGCCCTCTACTTTATCGCCATATAAATTACCCTGCAGAACTACCACCCTTTCGAAGGGCCATACTCTATGGGCAGACTTCCTTATATGGCTCAATGGAAAGGAGATTTGGAATCTACATTTGACCTAGAGGAATGGCATATAGCTAATAATTTGTCATAGGTTTCTCCTAATATAACCCTGGTGGAATCCAGTTATAAATTATTCATGCATTGGTACATGGTACCCCCTGGAGTAGCTAAAATGTGTCCACAAGCATCATCCACCTGCTTCAGCTATTGCAGCCAGCTGGGAACTATGTTTTCACATTTGGTGGCAATGTCCTAAAGTCACAAAATTCTGGATCAGACTTTTCAACCTGATGCAATCGGTAACTGCAGTAAACACCACCAGAAATGGCTCTAGATAGCACTAGATATAGAGGTCCCAACTCAACAGAAAAATGTATATTTTGTATTATTTTCCATATAATATATGATTCTTACAGCTAGATATTCAGTCAAAGTTTGATAAAACAGAATTCTTGGTTACAATACTTTGTCAGAGGGCTAGTGGGTCTTATCTTGCCTCCTGACTCTTTAATCCTTTCTCCCCCCCCCCCCCCCCCCCCCCCCACACACACACACACACACACATATTGTACATATGGTGACCCTGAAATGCTCTGTTTAGCATAGGCACCAGACAGAAGAAAGATAGTTGTTACAAATGTTGGCTAGATAAGTTTATCTATCATAGCTTGGTTACATTCCACTATTCAAATGTTACACTGCCACATAACTCTTACAGAAAACTAGACAAACTTCTTGATTGGTTCTAAATATCTTTATTTTTTTATTGTAATTAATTGTACATTGGTACATTGTTGTTCCCCTCCATGGGAAGTGCTGTTTGATAACTACAATAAAAAGATTGTAATAATAAATGGCCAGGATCAGTGACTTTTTGACACAGGACTCCAATTAGCCTGAAATACAGAAGTGCAATAAACGCTTACCCACAAGCCAAAACTTAATTCTGGTTAAAAAAAAATTCTTGCTATTGTTGCAATGTTGCATTTCCATTTTTCTAGCTATGCCTTAGGGCTCGTTTTATACTTACACTTGGTGGGACCATAAAAACATGGCCCCTTTTATGCTATATTTCCAGCTGGATGGGGGTACACACATGCCATAATGCTTTGCCTCACAGGCACAGCAAATATTATACTCCTTGTCGCATTTGGCGGGCAGTACTGCCATCAAAATGTAATGCACATGGTTGCAATGAGGTGGCGTAACATTTACAGGGTTAAAACAGGCACTGAAGAGGTGAAGTATTTCGTCTTCAACGCCTGTGAAACGCATCTGAAAAGCAATCCACCACGGATCTCTTTTTAAGAGGGGCGACAAAATCTACTGCACATCTAAACTGAGCCTTACAAAAAGCTTTGCATGGCATTACAATGTTTTAAATTACTTGTGTGTAATGTCATTTTGGTCTATAATATAAGCATTCCCCCTTCCCCATTGTATGAAGCCAGTCTAATGTCTTTGCTTTAACTTGCTTTGTTCATGTATCTTTTTTGAAAAATGCAGATAGCTCTGTTTTTATTTCATTGCATTCATCTGGGAAAATTCACAAAAGACACAACATCAGAGATCAGTGGAGTGGATTGTTAAAGAGCTATTATACCTCAACAGCAGACCACACACTTCCCAAAAATGATCACAGACACAATACAGTATGTTTATAAAAGGTTGTTTCTTTAAATGTAACTGTGGCCAAAATAAAAAATGACATGATGCAGTCTGCTCATAAGTTCCAGGGCCCTCTCAAGCAAATTGTTAAATACAGATTAAAGTGCTGATCTTATTTGGTTTAGTGCAACAAGGGTCTCCAAACTTTCTTAACAAAGGGCCAGTTTACTGGTCTTTAGACTTTTGGGGGACCGGACTGTGGCCAGTGGGAGTAGAAAATGCAGCAGAAATGGTGCCCCATCATTGGTGTCAGTGCAAGGATTGGTGCCGTATTTATGGTATCGGCGGGAGGAAAAGTGCCCCATCTTTGTGATAGTGGGAGTAAGAATGTTCTATAGTTTATATCAGTAGGAGGAATTATTCCCAAATATTGGTGTACGGGAATGGTGCCTTATCTTTGGTGTCAGTGGGAAGAATAGTGCCCCAAGGGCTGGATAAAAGGTAAGCGAAGGGCATTTGGCCCGCGTGCCGCAGTTTGGAGACCACTGGTCTAGTGCAACTGATTCTAGCATTCTTCACACCCTAAGGTTGCATCTACAACCTCTAAGTTGTAGATGCAACCTCTAAGTCTTGCTTGTGCATTTCTACAAACTGAGTATTGTAAGTTGCTGAGAGTCACACTTTCTCCTGACACCCACTTCCTCCACTTTTCCCAGTCTCATGGCTATGGCATGAAAGTCTGCCTTGAGGCTGGTGATTGCTGCTTTTGATGCATTTTTAACATTTGTTGTTACTGTCTGTAGAACGGTCGTAAAAGGCTGACAGATACTAGCAGGTTGGATTTTCCCAGGATGAGGTCTGTAGTGTTGTGCTTGATTCCTCAAGGTCTACTTGTCTGGCAGATTTTGTGCATTGAGGTCTGCAATGCCTCCGGGTACTCCTTAGGATATTCTTGCCAAGCTGCATGCTTGGGTCTACTAGGGGTTTGGATGAGGACATGCTGCAACAAATTTTCACAATTATTTGCTATGCTGGAGTCTTGTTGTGAGAGCTTGTTTTTCTTCTATATTGAAGCTAAGGACTCGTGCTGCTTAGGTTGGAGTGGGGAAGGTTTAGCAACCTTGTCAGATTCTTAATAGTGTCCATGTCCCTGATGGAAAGATTCACCATCTCCATTGAGGGGAAATATTTCAACTTAGACAGTTGTTGCTGTGACAATGGTCCAGGAGGTGATTTCCCTCACTTTATGAGCGTTTAGTAAATTAAAATGTAAAAGCACACCTAAGGCCCTTTCACACGGGCTGTCCGATCAGGTCCGCCTGTCAGTTTTTCAGGCGGACCTGATTGGACCCATCATTGTCCTCTATGAAGAGGCGGATGTCAGCATGCACATGTCTGCTTACACCCGCCGCCATTTGATCCAATCTGCCAAAAACAGACGGATGGTAGTCCTATTTTCCCTCCGTCCATCGGATCAGATGGAAATGGACAGGCGGTCCGTTACCATCCGATTGCCCCATAGAGGAGAGCGGGACTGTGTCAGCTCTGCGGAGCAGACAGGGACCTGTCATCTGCCTGCTCAGTGGGGATCAGCGGAAAGATTCCCCGCTGAGCATGTGGGCTTAGCTTAGTGGAGGCACCCATGTGAAAGGGGCCCTACAAAATTAGTCAACTGTCCAAGTGCACAAGAGGCACACACAATGAAACTATTACACAGCATGCAGTGGGCTAGATATGATATTGCGCTCTCAATCAGTATTTCCCAGCTGTAGCATCACTTCCAGTTTGTGTGTCACCAGTTTCTGCCTTATACGATGTTACTGGTGACTTCGTCAAAGGCAGGAAGTGAGAAG
The DNA here is from genome assembly GCA_037952835.1 of Lithobates septentrionalis. Lineage (NCBI taxonomy): Eukaryota > Metazoa > Chordata > Amphibia > Anura > Ranidae > Lithobates > Lithobates septentrionalis. The sequence continues at coordinate 31,711 of JBBDGP010003907.1, forward strand.
CCTTTAAGAATAAAAAGGTTTTTCTAGAATTACACTTTATTTGTAAGTACCAGTAATTTTATCTACATTTATTTTAATTGGGTTAAGGAGGTGGCAGCAAGGCTGAAGGTTTTGTTCAGTCTATAATGCTTAACATAAATGCATGTCTGGAGCAGTAATTTCAGGATAATAAACAGGATAAATAAAGAAGATGTGACAGATTTTCCCATCTGTAAACAGGTTTGCAAGAGTAAAAGGCAATGTTAATGTTCTACTTGATATAAAAAAAAAGGGACAATGTTGATGACAATTTTGAGAGCATTTACCTGCTTACTTAGGCAGACCATACATGGTTCAAATCGGTTTGAACCATGTATGGGCAGACTGAATGTACCAAGTTGATCAATCAACTTGGGTACAACCAGCAAGCTGGATTTTACCTGCGATTATTGCTAGTGGCTGGCAGGAGGGATTGCCACATCAACACTGCCTGTATTGATAGGGAAATCGAGCAAATTTCTTTAATGCAACCTGTGGTTGCAGGAAAGATATTTGCTCCATGTATGGCCGGCCTTGGACAAGTAAAAGGAATTTAGGATATTTGAGAGGGTTTATACACATTTGGGTTGATTTAGAAGGAGCAGAGACTGTTTATTCAGCAAAATGAAATTAACTTTGCTAAGTGAATGTTTACTAAGATTAATGAACTCTGATCCTGCTAAATACCAGGCAATACAATCCATCCATACAATATGGCAAGAGTCCTAGAATGGTGCACGCATGGTCTCTGGTCTGGACAAGTGATGAATTCAGATTGGGCAAGCAATGTCAAAACTACTTCCCCAGTTTCACTTTGATTCAGGAGGGAGATTCCATCCCACTCTAGTTCCACCCCTCAAGCTGGGTTTGCCTATTGAGTTAGTTGTTGTACTTTTGTACTGATAAAGAGACAAAATTTGCTCTCAGTATTCTAATTTTCTCACCTAATACCTCAAGGAGACAGTGGGGTTGCTTTTGTCTAGAATGAATAGAGTGTAGGTGAGTAAGGTGAACAAGTTTGTCTCTGGACTCCATCTGTATTATATGCAAGAAAATAACCACTGTACATGGGTTGTAACAATGTAGCTTCCATTTTGTCTGGATACCATCAGACCCCTAACATGTAAACCAAATATTTATATTTTCTTCTCATTTATTTGTAAAATGAAAATAAAGTATGGCATTTGAGAACGCTTTTGTCCAAAAAAAAAAAAAAAACATTTCCAAACTGGCAAGATGCCTACATTTGAAAATTATCACTTCCCTTTAGCTTATCACAGCTCTTCGGCTCTCTCAAAGACGAGGGGTGTGAGTATACTACTTTCCAGATCAGTCACGTGGACCGACTGAGTGACCCAGAGGGTCATTATGTCTTTCATAGGGGAGATCTAGGGGGGCACAGGGTTACCTTAGCATGAATCTATTTTCCCAGTCAGGCCCAGTTAAGCTGCCTGGAAAAAATACCGCCCAACAGGGCTTCATGTAACGTATGTTGATTTTGGGTGGTGACCTAAACATGGCTCTAGATCCTCTCCTAGATGCCGCCCAGATCTACTTCCCCCTTTTTATACACTTTCCTTAGACAAGTCAAGAAAGCCCTTTAATCCCTATGACTAGTTAATGTTTGGCAAACCCATCACCCCATTGACTGTGATTATACATTTTATTTGAGACCACATGATAGCTACTCCAAGGTAGATTATGTTATGACTTCTCATGCACTTCTGGAGGTGAACAAAACATTTATAGGCACTCAGACAATCTCTGATCACGCCCCCAACAGTCGTTGACCTTTGCCTTGGTACTCCCCAATCTAAACCTTGGATGTGGAAACTCAATGATTCTTTGGTGCATAAGGGCCTTTAGAGGGGAGAGCGCTCCCTGACCCTTTACCAAATTTTTTCTGAGAATGACACTGGAAGTCTTCTCGCTGACCCTGTGGGAAACACCTAAATCAGTAATGAGGGGTAAGTTGATTCAGAAAGCATCAGAGTTAAAAAAGGAAGGGCTAGCCCTGCTCCAAAAAAATTGGACCCGGTAGTCTGTCTTGAAGGTCTTCATAAAAGATCACGTTCTTAGTCTGTAGCTGCGGATCTCAAAATTCACTGGCAGGAAGTGGTCTCCATGCTTTTGCATGACACCAAAGTAAAATTACAGGTGGTTTGGCAGGCTTACTATGAACGCGGTAATAAGCCTGATAGGCTCTTCAAGTGGAAGTCCATGCTAAAACTAAAATCCCTTCATCTATAGCCACCAACATTCTAAAACTAACCTACCCTGTTTCCCCGAAAATAAGACCTAGCGTGATTGTCAGTGATGGCTGCAATATAAGCCCTACCCCCCAAATAAGCCCTACCCTGTTTTCCCGAAAATAAGCCCTACCATGAAAATTAGACCTACAAGGACTTTAACTAGGGCTTATTTGGGGGGTAGGGCTTATATTGCAGCCATCACCGACAATCACGCTAGGTCTTATTTTCAGGGAAACAGGGTATGTAACCCTGTAAAGAAAAAAATCAGTATACATTTTCTGCAGGCGATCCAACCCGATCTCTAGTGGCGAAAACTCTGATCCCACGCTGAGCTCTCAGCTGCAGCTTCGCTGTGTGGGCGGGTGCAGAGGACACGTCCGACAATGGAAGCCCCATAGTAAGTCTATGGGTTATGTCACTCCCCATTCATTTCACAATTCGTTTCTGCATAAATCACACAAATAGGAAACCTAAGGGGAATATAAAGACACTGAATTTTAAAAGAGCCAACTTCCAGAAACTACGCTTCTTGCTAGAAGATACTAAATGTAAAAAAATCCTAGGCACACAGAATACGGAGGAAAGATGGATGTGCTTTACGATCATATTAAATAAGGGTATTAGCCAGTGCATCCCAAAGGGTAAAATATTTAAAAGCGCTAATAAAATCCCTGGGTGGCTTAACGCCAACATAAAAATTCATTTAAAAGCAAAGGTGAAGGCCTTCAAAAAATACAAGGCTGAGGGATCATCAGCATTCCAACTGTACAAAGAATGCAGTAAGAAATGTAAGGGTGCAATCAGGGCAGCTAAGAAAGAACACAAAAGGCACATAGCGGAGGAGAGTAAGAAAAATCCCAAGAAATTCTTTAAGTATGTAAATAATAAAAGAGGGAGGACAGATCATATTGGCCCCATAAAGAATGATGAAGGGATTCTGGTTACAAAGGATGTGAGATGGTGAAGGTTTTGAATGTATTCTTCTCCTCAGTCTTCACGAGGGAAACAGGGGGCTTCAGTAACTAAAACTGCAATGTTTATCCTCATGACACGTCACAGGAAGCACCCCCCATGGTTCAGAGGATAAAATCAGAAACAGACTTGAAAAACTCAACATAAATAAGTCACCAGGACCAGATGGCTTGCAGCCGAGGGTCCTTAACCACTTCAATACTGGGCACTTTCGCCCCCCTCCTTCCCAGACCAATTTTCAGCTTTCAGCGCTCTCACAATTTCAATGACAATTGCGCGGTCATACAATGTTGTACCCAAATGAAATTTTTATCATTTTGTTCACACAAATAGAGCTTTCTTTTGGTGGTATTTATTCATTACTCCATTTTTTATTTTTTGCGATATAAGCGAAAAAAGAGCGGAAATTTGGAAAAAAAACAATATTTTCTTCTTTCTATTTTAATAAAAATCCAATAAAATCGAATTTTGTCATAAATTTAAGCCAAAATGTATTCTGCTACATGTTTTTGTTAAAAAAAATCCCGTTAAGTGTATAATAATTGGTTCGTGTGATCACGGACACATGTGCGCAAATGATAATGTACAGATGTGCACAGGTGATCACGGACATATGTGTGCAGATAATCATTGGGACATGTGATTTTACTGGGACATATGTGGGGGACAGGTGTTTTTACTATGTGGGGACATGTATTTTGGGGACATGTGTTTTGGGGACATGTATTTTGGGGACATGTGTTTTGGGGACGTGTGTTGGGGACATTGTGTGTTTACTTTGTGTTTTTTACATTGTGGGGACACTAGACTGGTGATCAGTGAGTAAAAAGCTGTAAAAAACAGCTCATACTCACTGATCACCAGCCGGCTGCAGCGATCCGCTCTCCTCTCCTCACTGACAACTTCCGTGTGAGGAGGGGAGAGCAGATTGCCTAGCAACCGGCTCTGTGTTTACATCACATGACGGCTGTGATTCGACACGGCCGTCATGTGATCAGGAGGGCCAATCACAGAGCCCTCCTACCGATCGGAGATGCGCCGTGTCCGGGTGACACGAGCGCATCGGGATCACGCCGCTGCGCGGGCACGCGCGCGCGCGATCCCGCTCCTTCTGAGGGACGTTCCTGAACGTCCACTCAGAAGGAGAGATAGCCCACCCGGCCGTTTATGTGCAGTGGCCGGGTGGGAAGTGGTTAAGGAACTCGGTCAAGTACTTGCCAGACCGTTGTTCCTAATTTTTATGAACAGTCTACTGACTGGTATGGTACCAGCTGATTGGAGAAAAGCCAATGTAGCACCAATCTTTAAAAAAGGACCAAGATACAGTGCCTTGCAAAAGTATTCACCCCCTTGGCTTTTTACCTATTTTGTTACATTACAGCCTTTAGTTCAATGTTTTTTTTTATCTGAATTATATGTGATGGATCAGAACACAATAGTCTAAGTTGGTGATGGTGATGTAAAATTAGAAAAATATATACATAAAACTATTTTTCAGAAAAAAAAAAAAATACTTGGTATGTGCGTATGTATTCACCCCCTCTGTTATGAAGCTCATAAAAAGCTCTGGTGCAACCAATTACCTTCAGAAGTCACATAATTAGTGAAATGATGTCCACCTGTGTGCAATCTAAGTGTCACATGATCTGTCATTACATATACACACCTTTTTGAAAGGCCCCAGAGGATGCAACACCTAAGCAAGAGGCACCACTAACCAAACACTGCCATGAAGACCAATGATCTCTCTAAACAAGTAAGGCACAATGTTGTTGAGAAATACAAGTCAGGGTTAGGTTATAAAAAAAATATCCAAATCTTTGATAATCCCTAGGAGCACCATCAAATCTATCATAACCAAATGGAAAGAACATGGCACAACAGCAAACCTGCCGAGAGACGGCCACACACCAAAACTAACGTACCGGTCAAGGAGGGCATTAATCAGAGAGGCAGAACAGAGACCCAAGGTAACCCTGGAGGAGCTGCAGAGTTCCACAGCAGAGACTGGAGTATCTGTGCATAGGACGACAATAAGCCATACGCTCCATAGAGTTGGGCTTTATGGCAGAGTGAAGAAGAAAGCCATTACTTTCAACAAAAAGCAAAATGGCACGTTTTGAGTTTGCGAAAAGGCATGTGGGAGACTCCCAAAATGTATGGAGGAAGGTGCTCTGGTCTGATGGGACTAAAATTTACCCAGTGGTAAGATGTGGCAAGCTCGTAGAGACTTATCCAAAGCGACTTGGAGCTGTGATAGCCACAAAAGGTGGTTCTACAAAATGGCACGTTTTGAGTTTGCGAAAAGGCATGTGGGAGACTCCCAAAATGTATGGAGGAAGGTGCTCTGGTCTGATGGGACTAAAATTTTACTTTTTGGCCATCAAAGAAAACGCTAAGTCTGGTGCAAACTCAACACATCACATCACCCAAAGAACACCATCCCATGGTGGTGGTGGCAGCATCATGCTGTGGGGATGTTTTTCAGCAGTCGGGACTGGGAAACTGGTCAGAGTTTAGGGAAAGATGGATGGTGCTAAATACAGGGATATACTTGAGCAAAACCTGTACCACTCTGTGTGTGATTTGAGGCTAGAACGGAGGTTCACCTTCCAGCAGGACAATGACCCCAAACACACTGCTAGAGCAACACTTGAGTGGCTAAAGGGGAAACATGTAAATGTGTTGGAATGGCCTAGTCAAAGCCCAGACCTCAATCCAATGGAAAATCTGTGGTCAGACTTAAAGATTGCTGTTCACAAGCGCAGACCATCCAACTTGAAGGAGCTGGAGCAGTTTTGCAAGGAGGAATGGGCAAAAATCCCAGTGGTAAGATGTGGCAAGCTCATAGAGACTTATCCAAAGCGACTTGGAGCTGTGATAGCCACAAAAGGTGTCTCTACAAAGTATTGACTTTAGGGGGGTGAATAGTTATGCACATTGACTTTTTTCTGTTATTTTGTCCTATTTGTTGTTTGCTTCACAATAAAAAAAAAACATCTTCAAAGTTGTGGGCATGTTCTGTAAATTAAATGATGCAAATCCTCAAACGATCCATGTTAACTCCAGGGTGTGAGGCAACAAAACACGAAAAATGCCAAGGGGGTAAATACTTTTGCAAGGCACTGTATATCCCTGGGAACTACAGACCAATTAGCCTAACATCAATAGTATGCAAGCTCTTGGAAGGGATAAGGGATCATATACAAGATTTTAGTGATGAAAACGGTATCATTAGCAGTATTTAGCCTGGATTCATGAAAAATCGTTCTTGGCAAACAAATCTATTAACCTTCTATGAGGAGGTGAGCTGCCATCTAGATGAAGGAAGGCCTGTAGATGTAGTGTATCTGGATTTTGCTGAGGAATTTGATACAGTTCCCCACAAACTTTTACTATACAAGCTAAGGTCTGTCGGCATAGACCAAAGGGTGAGTACCTGGATTGAAAACTACAAGGGCAAGTTCAGAGGGTAGTGATAAATGGGGAGCACTCAGAATGGTCCAATGTGAAAAGTGGGGTCCCTTGGGGTTCTGTCCTAGGACCAATCCTATTTAATTTTTTCATAAATGACCTGAAGGATGGGATAAACAGCTCAATCTCAGTATTTGCAGACGATACTAAGCTAAGCAGGGCAATAGCTTCTCCGCAGGATGTGGAAACCTTGCAAGATCTGGACAAAAATAACGGGGTGGGCAACTACTTGGCAAATGAGGGTTAATGTAGAAAAAATGCATTTAGATGGCAAAAACATGAATGCAATCTACTCACTGGGGGGAGAACCTCTGGGGGAAACTAAGATGGAAAAGGACCTGGGGTCTTAGTAGATGACAGTGTCAGGGCTGGGCTCAGCCCTTCCTTCTCTCTGAGCTGGTCACTCAGCTGTCAGCTAATTGCCAGTTCCTATCTATCTACAGTACTCAGCTGTTGATGATATCCTGCTCATCAATCCTGCCTACTTAAGCCGTCCAGCCCAGAGGATCTCTACCTTCATCACAGAGACTATCTCCTGCGTTCCTGTTAAAAGACTTGCTTGGATGACATCCCTTCTGGCTCCAGATCCTGCTTGCTGTTTTACTACGCTCATCTCCGGCTCCCTGGCGTTTGGCTTGTCTGACTATCCGTTCCGTTTCCTAAACTCTAGCTATGTTTTGACTACGTTTGTTCTATTTACTTTTATTATTAAACAAGTGTGATTTAACTGTACTTCTGTCTCGGTCTGATTTCATGGTTTCTGACAGACAGGCTCAGCAACAGCATGCAATGCCAAGCTGCTGCAAGCAAAGCCAATAGAATATTGGCATGCATTAAAAAAGGAATTAACTCCAGAGATAAAACGATAGTTCTCCCACTCTACAAGACTTTGGTCCGGCCGCACCTGGAGTATGCCGTCCAGTTCTGGGTACCAGTCCTCAGGAAGGATGTGCTAGAAATGGAGAGAGTACAGAGAAGGGCAACAAAGCTAATAATGTGACTGGAGAATCTTAGTTACGAGGAAAGATTACTAGCACTGAACTTATTCTCTCTGTAATGACGCTTGACAGGGGATATGATTTCAATGTACAAATACCGTACTGGTGACCCCACAATAGAGATAAATCTTTTCAGCGAAAGGGCATTTAAAAAGACTTGCGACCATTAACTAAAATGACAGGAAAAGCGATTTAACCAGAAACTGCGTAAAGAGTTCTTTACAGTAAGAGCGGTAAGAATGTGGAATTCTCTTCCACAAGCAGTGGTTTCAGCAGGGAGCATAGATATTTCAAAAAACTATCAGATAGGCACCTAAATGACCACAACATACAGTGATATACAATGTAATATTGACATAAAAGCGCACACACACAGGTTGGACTTGATGAACTTGTTTCTTTTTTCAACCTTACCAACTATGTAACAGTGGTTGTCGGACTTGTACTCAGTAGAGCTTCCGCCGCTGGAGATCGGGTCGGATCACCTGCAGAAAAGGTATGTATACAAATTTTTTCTTTACAGGGCTGGATAGGTTAGTGTTAGAATGTTGGTGGCTATAGATGCAGGGATTTTAGTTTTAAAAAAACAGAAAAGAAGGAGGGCGCACCAACCTAGTGCATTACCACTGATAAACTTTAATGCAGCATAAAAAAAGCAAAAATTATACTCACAAACGAGCTATCAAAACCAGCTTTAAAAAGAGCGCAAATGCGCTGTTCTGTGAATCGACACACCAGGACCTATTGCCAAGAGGGTCAGACCGGCGCAACCGGCCAATGGCTAACGCGTTTCAGGGGAGCACCCCCTTCTTCAGAGCCTAAGTGGGCAATGGCTGGTCTCTCGAAATCGCCTCTCTATAAATGTGTGTGCATATGTGCCTGTGTCTGCCACACCTAATTGGTAGTGACGCCCCCCAAAAAAGGCAACACCCACCCGTTTAGGCTTACCCTCCCTGGACCCCTCCCTCTGAGTGCGATCCCCATTTACAGCCAAATAATAATAAACAACAAGCATCACCGCAGTCTGTCCACGGCATGGGGCTATCAACGGAGCTGCATGCAGGAGGTGAGGTATGTGTGGTCGGCGCCTCTCCCCCCCACCCTTTGAGGTCCATGCCGATAGTGTTACAGATCTGTTGGCTCAGCATATAGCAAGCAACATAGAGTGATGCTTGTTGTTTATTATTATTTGGCTGTAAATGGGGATCGCACTCAGAGGGAGGGGTCCAGGGAGGGTAAGCCTAAACGGGTGGGTGTTGCCTTTTTTTGGGGGGCGTCGCTACCAATTGGGTGTGGCAGACACAGGCACATATGCACACACATTTATAGAGAGGCAATTTCGAGAGACCAGCCATTGCCCGCTTAGGCTCTGAAGAAGGGGGTGCTCCCCTGAAACGCGTTAGCCATTGGCCATTTGCACCGGTCTGACCCTCTTGGCAATAGGTCCTGGTGTGTCGATTCACGGAACAGCGCATTTTCGCCCTTTTCAAAGCTGGTTTTGATAGCTCGTTTGTGAGTATAATTTTTGCTGTTTTTATGCTGCATTAAAGTTTATCAGTGGTAATGCACTAGGTTGGTGCGCCCTCCTTCTTTTCTGTTTTTTTCTAGTTTGAATACCCATTGTTCAAAGGAGGGCTGCAAGACGTTAGGCAATACCTTTTTTAGGTGGTCGCACCACATGTTCAGTTCCTGGACACCTGAGCGCAGGAGAGATTTTTACTGGGATTTTAGTTTTAGCATGGACATCCACTTTAAGCCCATTCGCTAAGAGAACTCTCTTTGAAAATTTACATTCCCTATATTGACGCTGGTAATGGAAAACGCTACCACACTACCATTTCACAGAAAATTGCGAGGACTTAAAATTCTATTCTTTTCTAACTTTCAGCTCCTTTGACTCCAAGCAAACTACAGCAGTAGCAAACACAAATTCTGAATATCTAATGGCCTCCGGCCTTCCGTCACTCTCTAAAGATGTTGTTAACGCTCTTATTGCTCCCATAATGACCGTCAAATTCCTGGCAGTCAAGTCCCTCAAACCACATAAAGCTCCTGGACCTCATGGGTTTACAGCTGCTTGTTACAAAGCATTTTCCCTGATTCTAGCCTACAGATTGGTAGTGGCATATAATTCAATTTTGGATGGCCAGCGCCTTCTGACAGATGCTCTTAGGGCACACATCTTGGTGATCCCGAAGAGTGGAAAAGACCTGGTTCAGTGTATGATTACAGCCCCATACTACTAAACTTAGACCTGAAAATCTTTACTAAGATCCTCTTTAATAGACTTCTGCCGCTCCTTAAGGAAGTCATACACCCTGATCAAGTGGGCTTTATGCCCAACAAAGAGGTGAAAGACAACATGACCAGGTGTCAGGAAAGGTTTCACCTGCTGCTGGCACTGTCAGATCTTTGGGCCGCAGTACTGGTGTCCACCAGCGGGTGTCTCCCGGCAGTCTGGAGCCGAAATCATCTCCTGCAATCAGGCGTTCCCCTGAGACTGATTGCAGGAGGTGTGTATATATACCTGGCAGATGCTCACACATTTGCCTTGGTATTTTCCTTGAGCCCTGACCTGTATTATTGAATCCTGTACCTTGTGTCCTGTGTTCCTGAACCCTGCATCCATCCCTGGACCCCTGTCTTGCAGACTTAACCCTTCCTCCTGTTGTCCTCTCCCTGTCCCGTCCTGTTCCCTGTTCTATCTGATTGCTCTCTCTGGTATGACCCTGGCTTGATTACGTTTATGATTATATCTTACTTCTGTATTCACATTTGGTTTAGAGGTTTATGACATAATACCAAGGCCAGTCCTGACCAGAAATGGCTGCTTAGGGAAGCCATCGTGGTTCTGTTTTGACTAACATGCATTTGGAGGAAGTTACTTATTATTCTCTGATGGTGACAGAGGATGGGGAATACTGCCACCAGATATTGAAAGAGTGGGCCAGTGACCAGCAACTAGAGTGTATTAGACTGGCTCATTCCCTAGTTGATCAGGGCCATATGCTGTTTGGGGATGTTCAGCCTCGGATTCAGGTGTGTGCAGAGCTAGCCTTGTTCAGTACTCCAAGAGGCAGTGATGATTTTTCTCCCCCCTTCAGTTTTGATCAGGTTGAGTCTCTGGTGTGGTTATTAGAGGATGACCCGGTTTCTTTCTTTGAGCATTATTCCTCATGCTCTCAGCAGGTGTTATCAGAGTGTATTAACGCAGTCCCTGGTTAGACGGACAGTATGTAAGACATATTTTGTTTAAACTTTACTACAGTCATGGTCAGATCTATTACACTCAGCCTCAGTCAGATTGCAACAGCCCATTCCTGCTGCCAGAGACCTGCCTGCTCAGTGGTCTCTTTTCCCATCACCCACGGCAACCACATTTACAGCCCAATATACCCTGCTACCAACTAAATATCAGTATCCTGTTTCCATATGCTGCACCTATCCTGCCATTAACCCATCTGCCTCCTCTCTACTGCCTGCAGCAATTCCACAAAGACCCCCCCTTAGTAACTGGTTCTTCTTTCTTACCATGCTCAAACTCTTCTCTTCCATCAGCTGCACCTCCTATTTACAGCCCTGCAGTAACCTACAAGGCTTCAGTGGCTAATCCCAAAATGAAACAAAAGTTTTTTCCAACCTGTACAATCCTGCCATTATCCAATCCTGTCTCCATGCCAGCTGATCTGCTTCAGCCTGCTTCCATGCCAGCCGATCTGCTCCAGCCTGCTTCCAAGCCAGCCGATCTGCTCCAGCCTGCTTCCACACCAGCCGATCTGCTCCAGCCTGCTTCCACACCAGCTGATCTTTTCCAGCCTGCTTCCACGCCAGCCGATCTGCCCCAGCCTGCCTTCACGCCAGCCGATCTGCTCCAGCCTGCCTCTATTCCAGCTGATCTGCTCCAGCCTGCCTCCACGGTAGCCCATCTGCTCCAGTCTGCCTCCACGCCAGCCCATCTGCTTCAGTCTGCCTCCACACCAGCCCATCTGCTCCAGTCTGCCTCTATGCCAGCCGATTTGCTCCAATTTGCCTGTATGCCAGCCAATTTGCTCCAGTCTGCCTCTATGCCAGCCGATCTGCTCCAGTCTGCCTCCATGCCAGCCCATCTGCTTCAGTCTGCCTCCATGCCAACTGATCTGCTCCAGTTTGCCTCCATGCCTGCTGATCTGCTCCAGTCTGCTTCCATGCCATCCGATCCACGCCAACCTGCCTCCATGAGTGCCAATGGGGTCAGGCTAGCCTCTGATGGTCCTGAACCTGATGACCCACCTAACCCTGCCAACCTTCTGCCTGCTGTCCGGCCTGATGCTCCAGTATTTGCTGTTCAGCTTGATGTTCCAGTGCCCACGGTCCAGCCTGATGTTCTAGTGCCCAAGGTCCCGCCTAAAGTTCCAGTGTCCATGTTCCAGCCTGATGTTCCAGTGCCCATGGCACAGCCTGATGTTCCGTTGCCCAGCCTGTTGAGCCAGGGCCCGTTACCCAGCCTGCTGAGCCGGTGCCCGTTACCCAGCCTGCTGAGCCGGTGCCCGTTACCCAGCCTGATGAGCCAGGGCCTGTTACCCAGCCTGCTGAGCTGGTCCCATTACCCAGCCTGCTGAGCCGGCACCTGTTACCCAGCTTGCTGAGCCGGCGCCCGTTACCCAGCCTGCTGAGCAGGTGCCCTTTACCCAGCCTGCTGGGCCGGCGCCCATCACCCAGCTTGCTGAGCCAGTGCCCGTCACCCAGCCTGCTGAGCCAGACATAGCGTTTTCTTTGATGGCCAAAAAGTTCAACTTTATTCTAATCAGACCAGAGCACCTTCCTCCATACATTTTGAGAGTCTCCCACATACCTTTTCGCAAACTCAAAACGTGCCATTTTGTTTTTTACTGAAAGTAATGGCTTTTTACTGGCCACTCTGCCATAAAGCCCAACTCTATGGAGTGTACGGCTTATTGTCGTCCTATGTACAGATACTCCAGTCTCTGCTGTGGAACTCTGCAGCTCCTCCAGGGTTACCTTAGATCTCTGTGCTGCCTCTCTGATTATTGCCTTCCTTGCCCGGTCTGTGAGTTTTTGTGTGCAGCCGTCTCTTGGCAGGTTTGCTGTTGTGCCATGTTCTTTCATTTGGTTATGATAGATTTGATGGTGCTCCTAGGGATCATCAAAGATTTGGATATTTTTGTATAACCTAACCCTGACTTGTACTTCTTCTCAACAACATTGTCCCTTACTTGTTTGGAAGTGTTCCTTTGTCTTCATGGCATTTTTTGTTTAGTGGTGCCTCTTGCATAGGTGTTGCAGCCTCTGGGGCCTTTCAAAAAGGTGTGTATATGTAATGACAGATCATGTGACACTTGGACATCATTTTACTAATTATGTGTCTTCTGAAGGTAATTGGTTGCACCAGAGCTTTTTATGGGCTTCATAACAAAGGGGGTGAATACATACGCACAAGACATTTATCAGTTTTTATTTCTAAAAAATAGTTTTATGTATATATTTTTCTAATTTTACTTCACCAACTTAGACTATTGTGTTCTGATCCATCACATATAATTCAGATTAAAAAAGCATTGAACTAAAGGCTGTAATGTAACAAAATAGGTAAAAATACTTTTGTAAGGCACTGTATGTTCAAAGGGAGTATGGCATCATCCTTGCAGCGGAGGGGTGAGATTCCCCTCCCACATTCATTCTCCACCTCCTTCTCTTCCTCCCCCTCTCCCCTTCTTTACATCACTCCATTCTCTCAAATTGTTCTAGATGGCCTAGTACACATTCAACAGAAAACTGTAATCTTGCTCTTTTTGGACAGCAAGTCTTTTTTTATGACACACCTCACCTGTAGATACATGTATTTTGACTACCAACTTTTACAAGAATTACCTTCAGATCCCACAATTACATTTTTATATACTAACAGGGCTTTTTTTCTCAGAGAATAGGTGCAGGAACACCTCCCTTCTGAGTCCCCCTTGTCTCCGCCCCCTACCATCCTCTGAGCACGTCCTTTGGTTCCACCCCCTATCTACCTCCCAGTACTTCCCCAAGTATCGTTTTGTGGTGCTAAATAATTTGTATGGAATTTGTTCTTGTCTAATAATAAGAAAAGCTGTCAGGAAGGGCATGCCAGCACCCAAGATGGCTGCCGAAGAAGACGACCTGTTACCTCTGCCTGTCAGGAAGGGCATGCCAGCACCCAAATGGCTGCCGAAGAAGATGACCTGTTACCTCTGCCCCTGTCAGAATTCCATTGGTGCACACACACCCTGTGACAGCTTTTTGACACCCAAACAGGCTACTTAAACTCAGTCAGTTTCCAGACTCAGTGCTGTCTGCTCTACAGCGTTCCCTGTGTATCCTGCAATTACCTACCTGACTTCTGTTCCTGTTGTGACCCGGCTTGCTTCCTGACGTTCCTGTTTCCTGCCTGCATCCGACCCCGGCTTGTCCTCTACTCTGCATCTGCCTGCTCCTTCTGCCACTTCGCTGCCAGTCTGCTGACGACCCGGCCTGTAATCTGATTCCGCTTCCGCTTCAGCCTCTGTTCCTGACGTGCCCATTTGTGTATGACCCGGCCTGCCTGTACCTGCCTTCTCTTCAGCCTGGAGGGTGCCACCATCCCTTCTGCTGCTCAAGCACCTTCCACTTCTGGGATGCCAGCAGCTCCTGCAGTCATTATGCTACCACCTGAACCCAGAGTCCCAACTCCTGAAAAGTTCCACGGAGAACGCAACGAGTTCAGAGCCTTCCGCAATGCATGCAAACTCTATTTTTCGCTACAACCACGAACCTTCTCCCTGGAAGCCACCAAGGTCGGGTTTGTCATTTCCTTGCTTCAGGGGGAACCACAGGCCTGGGCTCACCGACTCCTTGAACAAAAGGCCACATCTCTGACGGACTTAGCCTCCTTTTTTGGAGCCATGGCTCAGTTTTATGAAGACCCCCAGCAAGCCGCTACTGCGGAAGCCGCCCTTCACGCGCTTCAGCAGGGTCACAGGGCCGTGGAGGACTATATTTCAGAATTCAGGCACTGGAGTTCCGACACTAACTGGAACGATGCTGCCCTGCGTTACCAGTACCGCATGGGCCTTTCTGATAATCTCAAGGATGAGCTAGCACGAACAGGTGTCCCCTCCACCTTGGAGACACTTATAAATTTGTCAATCCAGATTGACCGTCACTTAAGGGAACGTAGGTTGGAACAAGCCACCGACCAGTCCCGTCCAGTATGGATGCTTCCACGAGTGTCTGGTTCTTTCAGTCCCGCTTCACCTGCTCCTGCCGCATCCGCTTCAGACGCACCTGAACCCATGAAGCTTGGTCTTCTCCATCCTTCTCTGACTACAGAAGAACGCCAACGCAGACGCCAGCTAAATCTTTGCCTGTACTGTGGAGGATCAGGACATTATGTGAGGTCTTGTCCGGTCAAGATCCGCAAGTGCCTCTCAGTTACATCCGCTTCTCCTCCATCTCTACCCAATCACTCTGCTCATCTTGCTCTTTCCATTTTGTTACAGCTCCCAGGAGGAACTATCCAGACCCCCGCTATAATTGACTCTGGAGCTTGTAGCTGTTTCATAGATTTATCTTTTGCTGCCAAACATCAAATTCCTCTACTACCCAAGGCTCAGAGACTTTCTGTACATCTGGCAGACGGATCCACCATTAAATCTGGATTGGTTACTCATGAAACCATCCCATTATCTACCACTATTGCCGAGAACCATCAAGAGCTTCTACGCCTAGATGCAATCGCTTCCCCTCTGTTCCCAATCATTCTGGGTATGCCTTGGTTAAAAGCTCATAACCCTTACATTAACTGGGTTACAGAAGAAATCAAGTTTCTTTCCCCCTATTGCCTTCAGCATTGTTGGCAAGAGAATCATCAGGACTAATCTCCCCTGCTGTGCATCGATTTGGAGTCTGAAGCCCGCCAAGTCGTTCCAGTAGCATATCACGACTTTCTGGATGTTTTCAGCAAAAAAGGGGCAGAAACGCTTCCTCCTCATAGGGCTTATGACTGTCCAATTGAGCTCCTTCCTGGGGTTGAAGTTCCTTTTGGCAGGATCTTTCCTCTATCTGAATCTGAACTTGTTTCTTTGAAAGACTACATTGATGACAACCTTAAAAAGGGGTTTATTCGCCCCTCCACATCTCCTGCCGGTGCGGGGATCTTCTTTGTAGAAAAAAAGGACCACTCATTACGGCCCTGTGTGGACTACCGTGAACTTAATAAGGTCACTGTAAAAAACCATTACCCTCTTCCACTTGTGCCTGAATTATTCCAGCGACTCGGTACGACCACCATTTTCACAAAATTGGATCTTCGGGGTGCTTATAATCTGGTTCGCATACGAGAGGGGGATGAATGGAAGACGGCGTTCCGCACACGGTTTGGGCATTTTGAATACCTTGTGATGCCCTTTGGACTTTGCAATGCCCCAGCTACCTTTCAGCACTTCATCAACGATGTCTTCCGAGATTTCCTGGATCTATTTGTTGTTGTTTATCTTGATGATATACTAATCTTCTCTCCCTCTCTAGATCACCACCGTAGTCACGTCAAGAATGTATTGAGTCGCCTTCGACAACACGGACTTTATGCAAAACCAGAGAAATGTGTATTTGAACGCCAAAGCATCCAATTCTTGGGTTTAATCATTTCCACCGAAGGCATCCAGATGGATCCCCAGAAGGTTACAGCCATCCTGGATTGGCCTGCTCCCAGTGATAAGAAGGGTGTCCAACGTTTCGTGGGGTTTGCAAATTTTTATCGAAAATTCATCAGAAATTTTTCATATCCCCCATTACAAGTTTAACCAAACAAGGTACAAGATTCTCTTGGTCTCTGGAAGGTCAGAAAGCTTTTGACACCCTAAAAAGACTTTTCACATCTGCATCTGTCCTGAAACACCCTGACCCAGCCTTGCCCTACGTCTTGGAAGTAGACGCCTCAGAAACAGCGGTAGGAGCAATACTGTCTCAGAGGCGGGGAGCTAAGGCTCTACTGCATCCAGTTGCTTTTTTTTCCCACAAGCTGTCAAATGCCGAAAGGAACTACGACGTCGGGGACCGTGAACTTTTGGCCATCAAAGCCGCCCTGGAGGAATGGAGGTACCTTCTAGAGGGGGCCGCACACCCAATCTTAATCTATACCGATCATAAGAACCTTGAGTATTTGAGAACAGTAAAAAGATTGAAACCCCGACAAGCCAGGTGGGCACTATTCTTTTCTAGATTCACTTTTCACTTAACATTCAGGCCTGGATCCAAGAATGCAAAACCCGATGCGTTATCACGCATGTTCAGCAAACCTGAAGAAATCTCATCTCCGGATACCATTCTATCCCCTGGGAACTTCCTGTTACTTCAAGGAGAGTTAATAAAACAAATTAAACAAACTCTAGTAAGGAACCCTTCACCAGCCGGGGTCTCTCTACTGGCAAAGGATGGGCTACTTTGGCATGAAGACAAGGTCTTTGTGCCGGAAGACCTCCGAATGGCCATCCTGGTGCGATGCCATGATCATGTGCTGGCAGGTCATTTTGGCATTGGCAAGACAACTGAATTAGTACAACGGACATTTTGGTGGCCTGGGGTGGAAAAAGATTGTAGGAAATATGTGGAATCTTGCACCACTTGCATCCGCAATAAAACCAGCAGATCCAGAGCCTGGGGTCTGCTAAAACCCTTACCCGTCCCCAGTAGACCTTGGAAGATGATCTCAATAGATTTTATTGTAGAACTTTCCCCATCTGAGGGCCACAACACCATTTTTGTAGTTGTCGATAGACTATCTAAGATGGCACACTTCCTGCCCATGAAGGGCACACCATCTGCTCGAGAAACAGCTCAAACCTTTGTCAAGGAGATCGTAAGGCTTCATTCCGGCCAATATTGTGTCCGACCGTGGGGTGCAGTTTACATCCAGATTCTGGAGAGCCTTATGTGATGCACTCGGGATTGAACTTTCATTTTCTTCTGCATATCACCCACAAACGAATGGGCAGACAGAGAGGACTAATCAAACCCTCGAACAGTACCGGAGATGTTTCTCCTCATTTTCTCAAGACGATTGGGCTTCTCTGCTTCCCCTGGCCGAGTTTTCTTATAACAATTCAGTACACTCTGCTACAAAGCAATCTCCATTTTTTGCAAACTACGGTTTCCACCCTTCTTTTTTGTCTAATACAATTCCAGATTCCCCTGTACCAGCTGTTTCCGAAACTATAAATTTCTTCAACGCCAATAACAAACTGCTACAGGAAACAATGGCCAAGACACAGGCATACAATAAGGAAGTTTTTGACAGAAAAAGAAGGGGAGAATTGATCTTGAACCCTGGTGACCAAGTGTGGCTAGCAACTACTAATTTGAAACTGGCCTGTCCCTCAAAGAAACTGGGCCCTAAATTTATAGGGCCATTTCCGGTGAAGAGACGGATCAATGAGGTTGCGTATGAATTAGAGTTGCCTGAGTCATTTAGAATCCACCCTGTGTTCCACATAACCTTGTTGAAACCTGCCATTCCTGACCCATTCCCAGGACGAAGTTCCGACCCGCCTGAACCTGTAATTATTGACGGGGAGGAAGAGTTTGAGGTGGAAACAATCTTAGACTGCAGGAAGAGAAGAAATCAGATCCAGTTCCTGATAAAATGGAAAGGGTATGGGCCAGAGGACAACTCCTGGGAACCTGAAGGTAATATCCATGCCCAAAATTTGGTTCAAGCTTTTAAGAACTCCCATCCTGACAAGTGGGCCAAGTTGGGCATCCGGAGGCTGCCCTTTGGGGGGGGGGCAGTGTCAGGAAGGGCATGCCAGCACCCAAGATGGCTGCCGAAGAAGACGACCTGTTACCTCTGCCTGTCAGGAAGGGCATGCCAGCACCCAAAATGGCTGCCGAAGAAGATGACCTGTTACCTCTGCCCCTGTCAGAATTCCATTGGTGCACACACACCCTGTGACAGCTTTTTGACACCCAAACAGGCTACTTAAACTCAGTCAGTTTCCAGACTCAGTGCTGTCTGCTCTACAGCGTTCCCTGTGTATCCTGCAATTACCTACCTGACTTCTGTTCCTGTTGTGACCCGGCTTGGTTCCTGACGTTCCTGTTTCCTGCCTGCATCCGACCCCGGCTTGTCCTCTACTCTGCATCTGCCTGCTCCTTCTGCCACTTCGCTGCCAGTCTGCTGACGACCCGGCCTGTAATCTGATTCCGCTTCCGCTTCAGCCTCTGTTCCTGACGTGCCCATTTGTGTATGACCCGGCCTGCCTGTACCTGCCTTCTCTTCAGCCTCGAGGGTGCCACCATCCCTTCTGCTGCACCTGCACTTCTGCTTGTGGGGACCGGTTGTCTACTCACTCCAGCTACCTGCCTACCACTGCTCTGGGATTCCTACAGACACCTCTACAGCCCGGCCGAGTGCTCCGATCCAGCTCCAGGTTCAGTGATCCCGCCAGGCACTCGTGCGACTCTGCATCTTGGTGCTTCCTGTCAGCTCTATCAGGGGCTCCAAGTCAGAGTTGTAAGAGAGGCCGTCCTCTGCATATCAGGCTCCATCACCAGGTACATGACAAAAGCATTAAAATTGATCCCTTGGAGCCAGCAACAATAGCCCCCCCCCCCCTCAGCAACAAAAGACCCCACCCCAGCAACAATAGATCTCTCACACAACAATAGACTCCCCCAGCAACAATGGACCCCACCCCAGCAACAATAGTTCCCCCAAAACAAAAATAGACACTACAGCAACAATGGACCACCCACAACAAAATACCATCCCCAGCAACAAAAGATCCACCCCAGCAGCAACAGATCTCCCAGCAACCAGCATCAATAGACCCTAAATAGGCTAGCAATAATAGACCTCTCCCTCAACAGTAGATTCCTCCCAGCAACATAAGACTCCTAAGCAACAATAGATCCCCCACCAGCAACAATAGACCCTCACACAAAAACAGATTCTCGCCAGTGACAATAGATCCCCCAGCAGCTATTACATACATTCAGTGCTGGAGGTACCGGAACTGTGTTTCCTCTGAAAAAAAGCTCTGGATACTAATAAGTTTAAAATAACTGCCATCCTTCACAACACACTTTTGGCAGCGTTCATAAAGCTTCTGGAAACTGTCAGCAAATGCCTCTTTAGGAATCGATTGCAGAACTGCTGTCACACATTCTTGGATTTCTACGACGTCCACAAAATGTGCGCCTTCTTTGACACTCTTCACGCAGGGAAACACAAAAAAGTCCGTAGGCGCCAGATCAGGGGAGTAAAGTGGATAATCGAGAACAGGTACACCGGGCTGAGCCAAGAATTGGCGTACACGGATCGGACGGTGTGCAGGAAAGATCCTGGTCACACATGGTAATGAAATCTTCAGAGGTTTCAATTCGTTTTGCTTTCTGTTCGTCTGTCAGCTTGTGCAGGAAAAACCGGGAACAGATCTTCTGCTTACCCAAATCTTTGCAGGCGATGGAGCGCACCGCGTCCTTGCTAATGCCCAATTTCTCCGCCATCACTCCTAGATTCAGATGCCGATCTCGTGCCAGCATTTGTCACACTCGCTCAATCATGCCTGGGGTTCTGCTTGCTGATGGCCGACCCAAACGTGGCTCATCCTCAGTCGTTTCCTTCCTGTTGCAAAAGCATTTCAACCAACCGTAAACACATTTTCTGCTCACAGCTTCCGTCCTGTACACTTGCACCATTATTTTATACATCTCCATCACCGGTTTCCCCAATTTGTGGCAGAACTTGCTGTTCACTCATTGCTCCATTGCACTGTGACCTACCTCTCACACTGATCACGTTTGACTGCCTGCAGCAGGTTTACCCTGATGGCCACATGTATTCCACGCTAGGTGGTGCTTCTCGATGTGTCTCTGGATAGCCATGTGCATGCGCACATGTTGCCGTTGAGATATCGGACCATTCACTAAACCTTTTAGACACACTTCATTCTGAAGACAGTCCTGGACAGATTTAGCAGTCTGTATGTTTCCTACAGTGGAATGGTTTATTTTAAATAGTTCAGTGATCTTTTTAAATCCCTTACCAGGCCCATATAGGTATCAACAACCTTCTTTCTAAGAGCCTTATAAAGCTCATTTAATTTTAGCATGATGATACCACACCTTAATAGTAAAGAGAACAACAGACCCTAGATATCTGGAGGTTTAAATAAGACCAGTTCCACCTGCATACTTTCTAAATAGGTTCTAATCCCTGGCACTTCATCTAGACTGGAACACTTGATTCTAATTTTATGGATTTGCAGTGGTGGGTGATGGGGATGTACTTACTTTTTACACCTTCAAATCTAATTTTTTGTTAATTTAAAATGATTATTAGAATGAATACACCAGGTCAATTTTATGTGTAATTTGTTTAAGTATATTGCCTTTATCTGTAAGCTTAAGCATCTTTTAACTAAAAACGTTTTGTCTGTTTAAATACTGTATGTAAGAAAAAAATCAGCAAATTCCACGAGGTGCATTTACTTTATCACAACTGTAAAACTACATATTGCTTTCTTATATTTTATTTTTTGTCAGATAAATGTTAAAGAGGAACTGCAGTCTGCTCACATAATTTGTAATAAAAACATCTTTGCCATTCTGAAGCTTTCCTCCAACCACTTTGCATATTATTTTATATATACTATATATACTGTGATTCTGTACTTGCAAATATGCTGCAGAAATCTCCCTCTACTAAATCTGGCTGTAACCATTTTAACTGTGGGCAGCTGAAGCTGCTGCCTGTTCACTTCTTGGTTTTACACAGACACACAGAGGCACACCTCCAGCTCTGCAGCCCTGCAGCTCTCATTGGCTCTTATGACTCATCCCCCCCTCCCTTCCTGGCAAACTCACGAGAATTGGAGAGAGAGCTGTGCATGATGCCATAATGACCAGACAAGTGGAATGTATAAGGTATTTACTGGCAGAAAAAAAAAAGTTTTACTATCCAAAGTTAAAACAACAAGGGCAGAAAATGTAATAGATGGAAAGATGAAAAAACGACGGAAGGTCCGCTTTAAGTATTGTTAATTAATATTTTTATTTTCATATTCAGCCAACAGGTGGAGTTTTTGTTCCCTTTCACGTTTTACACTTTGCTTAGCTGTTTAAAAAGATTCTCAATAGCTGAAAGTTAATAGCTGAAATGGCCGACAAGTTAGAGGCTTTTAAACTAGGCGATGGGAGGAGGGTCCAGAGGTAGAGATAGTCAGCGTGGAACTAATTCCAGAGGGTAATATTGGGGGCATTAATGGTAGGTTGACTAAACCACCTAAAACCGAGGTAAGTACAGTATTTGCAACCTCAGAATACCCAATAAGGAGATAGTATGTGACCGGTCTAAACTACGTGGCATGTTCGCCAATGCCAGGAGTCTGGCGGGCAAGATGGGAGAACTAGAGCTACTGTTGTACGATGAGGATTTCGATTTTGTAGGAATTTCAGAGACCTGGTTCAACATCTCTCATGATTGGCTGGCAACCATTCAAGGGTATTCCCTATATCGCAGGGATAGAGAGGGTAAAAAGGAGAGAGGGGTTTGTCTGTATATCAAAAATGAAGTGATGTGCGAAACAATATCACTAAGGGAACAAGGGAGGAAGTGGAATCCCTATGGGTAGAGCTACAGAAGGAGGAAACTAAAGGGAAAGTAATATTGGGAGTATGCTATAGGCCCCCTAACCAGAGAGAGGAGGGGGAGGCAGACCTCCTATCACAATTTGGATTAGCGGCAAGGATGGGAAGTGTCATAATGGGCGATTTTAAGTATCCAGACATAGACTGGGCAAAAGGAACCACGCATTCATCTAAAGCTCCCCATTTCCTAAATGTCTTGCAGGACAATTTCATGGGTCAGATGCACAAACTAGAAACAAAGCGTTACTAGACCTACTAGTTACCAACAATACAGAACTGATCGCGGATGTGGAAATACGGGGCAATTCAGGAAATAGCGATCATAGGTCAATTAGTTTCAGTATAAGTCACACAAATAGGAAACATAAGGGGAATACCACGACACTGAATTTCAAATGAGCCAACTTCCCTAAACCACAATCCTTGCTAGAAGGTACTAAATGGGATAAAATCTTAAGAACAAAGAACACAGAGGAAAAATGGGTATGCTTTAAGAGCATAGTAAATAAGGGTATTAGCCAGTGCAAATGAGGTTTAATGTAGAAAAATGTAAAACAATGCATTTGTGTGGCAAAAATATGAATGCAATCTACTCACTAGAGGAAGAACCTCTAGGGGAATCTAGGATGGAAAAGGACCTGGGGTTCTAGTAGATGATATGCTTAGCGGTGGCATGCAATGGCAAGCTGCTGCAAGCAAAACAAACAGAATATTGGCATGCATTAAAAAGGGGATTAACTCCAGAGACAAAACGATAATTCTCTCACTCTACAAGACTCTGGTCCGGCCGCACCTGAAGTATGCTGTCCAGTTCTGGGCACCAGTCCTCCAGAAGGATGTGCTGGAACTGGAGAGAGTCCAGAGAAGCACAAGAAAGCTAACAAAGGGACTGAACTTATTCTCTCTGGAGAAGAGTCGCTTGAGAGGGGATATGGTTTCAATGTACAAATACAATGTACAAATACTGTTCCCGCAATGAACTGTAGCTCCCCAGTGCCGGCAGCACTCATGCAGCCCCAGACGATGACACCCCCACCACCATGCTTGACTGTAGGCAAGACACACTTGTCTTTGTACTTCTTATCTGGTTGCCGCCACACACGCTTGACACCATCTGAACCAAATAAGTTTATCTTGGTCTCATCAAACCACAGGACATGGTTCCAGTAATCCATATCCTTAGTCTGCTTATCTTCAGCAAACTGCGGCTTTCTTGTGCATCATCTTTAGAAGAGGCTTTATTCTGGGACGACAGCCATGCAGACCAATTTGATGCAGTGTGTGGCGTATGGTCTGAGCACTAACAGGCTGACCCCCCCACCCCTTCAACCTCTGCAGCAATGCTGGTAGCACTCATACGTCTATTTTCCCGAGACAACCTCTGGATATGATGCTGAGCACGTGCACTCAATTACTTTGGTCTACCATGGCGAGGCCTATTCTGAGTGGAACCTGTCCTGTTAAACCACTATATGGTCTTGGCCACCGTGCTGCAGCTCAGTTTCAGGGTCTTGGCAATCTTCTTATAGCCCAGGCCAGATCCTCAGAGAGTTCTTTGCCATGTGGTGCCATGTTGAACTTCCAGTGACCAGTATGAGTGAGTGAGAGCGATAACACCAAATTTAACACACCTGCTCCCCATTCACACCTGAGACCTTGTAACACTAACGAGTCACATGACACCGGGGAGGGATTGGGCCCAATTTGGACATTTTTACTTAGGGGTGTATTCACTTTTGTTGCCAGCGGTTTAGACATTAATGGATGTGTGTTGAGTTATTTTGAGGGGACAGCAAATTTACACTGTTATACAAGCTGTACACTCACTACTTTACATTGTAGCAAAGTGTCATTTCTTTAGTGCTGTCACATGAAAAGATATAATAAAATATTTACAAAAATGTGAGGGGTGTACTTTTGTGAGATACTGTACATGTGCTCGACCTACACTGCATGTTTTAATTGTGTATGGGGGTGCTTTATTTATTTTTTTATTTTTTTTTTTAATCTTTATTTATGAAAGACAGAGTATTATATTGCACAATATCAAACTATAAAGTACAGTTACTTCTTCTAAAGGTGATAACTCCAGGTAATACACTAATCTTTCCTCCTTTTCCTTTTTTGTTAATATATAAAGAAGAAAAATAGTAATGAAAATAAGAATAAAAATAAAATAATAATTAAAAATTAAAAGTTCAAACTCAAGATAAGGAATGTGCAACTGTTATAACTGTAGCTGGTATTGCAGTCTTTGGCTAAAACAGTTTGGTCAAGTGGTGATATAATGGGACCAGCGTGTCTCGGTAGCCAGATTATAGAAATAGGACAAACATCTTACACCACTTCTTTCACACTTTTATTTATCAAGTAGAGTGAGGGGATGGGGTAGGCGGGGACGTGCGGGGGCAGGGGGGCAACTAATGCCTCCTTCTGACCAACCCCCTCAGCCCCACCCCCCCCAAACCCCCCCCCCCACCAGAAATCCACACCATGTCGGCACAAAGATGCCAATACCCTTTACAGATCAGGGTATCCCATGGTATCGGATCCTCAAAGCCTACATATTCAGCCTGTCTGTCCATTTCTGTCCGTCTCTACAACTTCAGACCCATTAGCTACCTTTAAATATTCAACTATAACCAGTTAAATCGTAACTTTCAATGAATAACAAAAAAGGGTAAGAGAAAAAGAAGTTAGAAGTAAGAAAAGAAAAATGAGACATACCTGGGAACTCACGTGCGACTCCGCCTCCCCTCCGATCTCCCCCAGCATCACCACAGGCTAAGAAAGATAAGACATGGCTCTGCCCCATTCGTTCTTTTGGGTATGTGACAAACTGGTGATTTGGCACTTATAGTAGAGTTCCCATTTAGTTATCTTTAAGGCGTCCCTTCAGGGTCAGATCAGCTAACTCAAGGAGGGCCACATCTAAACTAGAGGGCACATGACCAGGGTCAGAGGTATATGTTATCCAGGGTTGCCAAGTTGCTGTAAATCGGTCTCGGACTCCTCTACAAGTGGCAATCCACTCCTCTGCCTCTCGGATGTCACTCACTCTGCCCCTCCACTCCTCTCTGGAAGGAACTTGCAGGCGCTTCCAAAATATGGGAAGCAGCCGCTTTGCTGCATTGAGCAAATGAGGCAGGACACTTTTTTTGTAGTGACCTGTTGGCATGGGAGGAATGTGTAGCAGGAAGTGAATAGGAGAGAGAGGTATGTCAATTCCCAGAATTTCCTTGATTTGGTTTTTAATGTCTTCCCAATACGGTTTGACTATGGGGCATTCCCACCAAATATGTAAAAGGGTGCTTTTTTGACCACACCCTCTCCAACATAAGTCTGATACGGTTGGATATATTTTAGCCAGGTCTGCTGGTACCCGGTACCAACGCATCAAAATTTAGTAATTTGTTTCTTGCGTCTTAGAGTCTATTGAGCTGGTTCTAGTAAGTTGGTACAGGGAAGAAAGTTGAGCAGGAGTAAAAACAATATCAAAGAATATTGTAGGGATACAACGGCGCTACCTCAAAAACCTGTATGCCTGAGCATGTACAGGAAACGTTAAGTGGAAAACGTTTTTTGTGAGCTTGTATGTAAACACGTTTTTATATATGTAGGGGAATTGTGACGTTGTCACGGATAAGTAGGAAATGATTCAAACACATAGATGTGAGTCAGCATGGGCTTACATGTAGCCTCCTATGAGATATATATAACCTATCACCAGGCGCCTATTTAACAGCACGTATATTCCTGATAGGTCAGTATGTTATCTCTAGATCAAAAAACTCCAAACAGCATATTCTATGCATTAAACAACCATATGTCAGCACATATATATTATGTCCTGTAAGGAAAACACAAATTTTTTCCACATGCATCAATAACATATATATCTCTGTGTTTCAATGCAAAGATCGTATACTATGGAGATCAAAACATATTTGTGACAGTCCCATGCAGTTCATGCCGCAATCAGGTTGTTCACCAGGTGACTTTCGTGCATACAGCGTAGGGTGGTGACTTATGTGACCCCCCTCAAAGTGCTCACTCACCAAAGGTAGGAACCCCTGCAGGGGTATCAGGCCTGTAGTCCTAAACAAGGGCTTTCCTGTTCACTGCTGTCACATCTCCAATTTTATCCCGGTGGATCTTAATCCTCATATATCAAAGAAAAGGAGACTTCCATAGTGTAATAAAGTCTCAAAAGTGTCTTTATTTTGTAAAATAGTATATATATAATAATCCGAAATATTTCCAAAATAAGGTAAAAAATATTTTAAAAAATATGGTTAAAAAATTAAAAACACATCCAAGCACAGTACTCCGCTATTCCTCCCTTGACCACTGGGGGGAGGATGATGCTCAGATACTGTCTTGTGTGATATCCACAATCACTGTAAGCACAACAGATACCAGTGGGGGAAGTGGCGATCAGCTGGACAGATGTCTGATTCACCCACAGGTTTGTCAGGAAGTGATGTGGGTAGCGTAGGTCCGTCGTGCGCGCTTCGTCCTCTGACGTCCTATCTGAGCATCATCCTCCCCCCAGTGGTCAAGGGAGGAATAGCGGAGTACTGTGCTTGGATGTGTTTTTAATTTTTTAACCATATTTTTTAAAATATTTTTTACCTTATTTTGGAAATATTTCGGATTATTATATATATACTATTTTACAAAATAAAGACACTTTTGAGACTTTATTACACTATGGAAGTCTCCTTTTCTTTGATATATGAGGATTAAGATCCACCGGGATAAAATTGGAGATGTGACAGCAGTGAACAGGAAAGCCCTTGTTTAGGACTACAGGCCTGATACCCCTGCAGGGGTTCCTACCTTTAGTGAGTGAGCACTTTGAGGGGGGTCACATAAGTCACCACCCTACGCTGTATGCACGAAAGTCACCTGGTGAACAACCTGATTGCGGCATGAACTGCATGGGACTGTCACAAATATGTTTTGATCTCCATAGTATACGATCTTTGCATTGAAACACAGAGATATATATGTTATTGATGCATGTGGAAAAAATTTGTGTTTTCCTTACAGGACATAATATATATGTGCTGACATATGGTTGTTTAATGCATAGAATATGCTGTTTGGAGTTTTTTGATCTAGAGATAACATACTGACCTATCAGGAATATACGTGCTGTTAAATAGGCGCCTGGTGATAGGTTATATATATCTCATAGGAGGCTACATGTAAGCCCATGCTGACTCACATCTATGTGTTTGAATCATTTCCTACTTATCCGTGACAACGTCACAATTCCCCTACATATATAAAAACGTGTTTACATACAAGCTCACAAAAAACGTTTTCCACTTAACGTTTCCTGTACATGCTCAGGCATACAGGTTTTTGAGGTAGCGCCGTTGTATCCCTACAATATTCTTTAATAGATTGGTACTAGGCAGGACACCCCTAGGAGTGTCTTTGTTTTAAGGGAGGCAGCAACCTAAGCAAATATACCATATAGACTGATCCTAAGCGCGGTTTTCTCTGGTTTAATAAAAAACAATATCAAGGTCTCGTTCCCAGGCCCTAACGTATGGGGGCTTCACTACAGGAGAAGCCGAGCTAAGCAATTGGTACAGTTCAGAGATCATGTGTGGAAGCGGTTCTTCTGTAACAAAAAGTTGCTCAAAAGGTGTAAGGGAAGAGATGTCTCTTATTGAGTCTCCCTGTGTTTTGAAAAAAATGGCGGAGTTGTCTGTAACGCCAAAAGTACATAGGGAAGCTCTCTGACCGCTGTCTTAGGGTATCTAGAGGAATTAATTTACCGTCTCGCATTTGCCACAACTGGCACTATTCTCGTCTACCCAATGACCAAAAAAAGCCGCCTGTTCCCCAGGGGGGAACCATAAGTAGCCTCCTAACGGGGCCAGCGGGGACACAGGGGGTGCCAGTGATAAATTAGCATTGAGTCGGTCCCAAGATTTCAGAAGTTGGGTCGTTAGCGGTGAAGTAAAGGCTGACAGCCCCCTGTGCTCCCGAGCGAGCCACGGAGCATAGGCTAGATTTCTTCCTGCCAGGTATTTTTCAAGAGAAACCCACACTTTGGATTGAGTATGAAAGCGCCAGTTTAGTATTCTTTGTAGGACTATCGCCCTATAGTATCTCTGAGCATCCGGGAAACTCAGCCCCCCTCTATCTCTATGACGACTCAGCAACCTAAGTGCAATTCTCGGTTTCTTGTTATTCCAAACAAATGTGGATATCAGGGTAGATAATTGAGCAAAGAAGCTCTTAGGTAGGGCCACAGGTATCATTTGCATGTAGAACAACACCCTTGGGAGAACATTCATTTTAATAATATTGAGTCTTCCTATCCATGTAAAGGCTGTCTTAGTCCATTGGGTCAAGTCTTTTTTAATAGTGGTTATTAGGGAGGGGAAGTTAGTAGTAAATAAGGTTTCAAATCTATCAGTTAATTTTATACCTAAGTATTTTAGGGACAATTTAGTCCACGTAAATGGGAAGGCAGCTTGCAGTCGGTCAGTGAGGGATGGTGTCAGTTGATAGGTAATATCTCTGATTTTGTGTAATTAATTTTAAAATTGGAGAGCGTCCCAAAGTGTTGGAGTTCTCGCATCAGGTTAGGCAAATAAGTCAGGGGGTCTGTGAGGTGAAATAGCACATCGTCGGCATAAGCCGATAACTTATGCTCCACGTGTCCCACCGTGAGCCCTTTTATATCCACGTTTGCCCGAACAGTTCGTAAAAACGGTTCTAGCACTAGGGCGAACAACAGCGGGGACAAGGGACACCCCTGCCTCGTGCCATTTCTGATCGGGAATCTCGGGGATAGACAGCCGTTTACTTTGACTTGGGCATTGGGGTCTGAGTACAAGGCCATAATCCATGCGAGCATATGGGTACGTAGATCCAAAGCCTCCAGTGCAGTCCGCAGGTAAGTCCAGTCCACCCGATCGAAGGCTTTCTCCGCATCGGTAGACAGTACCAGATAGGGGGGAGAGTCAGGGGAAGTTTGTGCCCAGTGGATAAGGTGAATTGCTCTAATTGAATTGTCTCTAGCTTCCCTGCCAGTTATAAACCCCGTTTGATCTGGGTGAACTATTAATGGGATGAGGTGTTTCAGTCTGGTTGCAAGGATCTTAGCTAAAATTTTTATATCCACATTAAGAAGGGATATGGGTCTGTAGCTTTGGGGTATAGCAGGGTCTTTTCCCTCTTTAGGTATTACGGAAATATGAGCCAATAGGGCCTCGCTAGGTATAGCAGTACCATTTGCTACAGAATTGAAATAACTACACATCGAGTCAGACAACAAGGGTAGAAACATCTTGTAGTATGCTTTGGTAAGTCCATCAGGGCCTGGGCTTTTCCCATTAGGTAAGGAGGTCACCGTGGACTCTATTTCAGTGGCAGTAATGGGAGTTTCTAGCAAGGAACATTGTTCGTCTGTCAGTTTGGGAAGACCAGATTCAGTCAAGTATGTTTGAATATCCCTCTTCCTGGCAGCTTGGGTTTCTGGGGTCTGGGATGAATTTAAGTTATACAATGTAGTGTAATAGTCTCGGAATCCAGCAGCTATTTGGGAAGGTCTGGCCGTATGCTCCCCCGAAGGAAGCCGTAGCTGATGTACATACATGTGAGCACGTTTTGTCCTAAGAGTCCTAGCCAGCATACGGCCACATTTGTTGCCGTGTTCATAGTATTTATGCGAAATATATCACAGTTGTCTACATACTTGTCGGTCTAGTAGTCGTGAGAACAGTCCCCTCAGTTCCGTCAGTGCTTCAAGGCCTCTGGGTCACTATTTTGTTTATGCTTAAGTTCCGCTTGCTGCAATGCTTGAAGTACCCTGTGGAAGTCTACCTGTCTAGCCTTCTTAAGCCTGGATCCTTGAGAGATCAGCTCTCCCCTTACCACTGCTTTATGGCCTTCCCATATAATTCCCTTACTCAACCCCTCTGTGTTATTTTCTTTAAAGTAATGGGATAAGACCTCTGTGACTCCAGATACCACAGCCGCATCATCCAGCAGGGATTCATTTAAACGCCACGACCAAGCTCTGCGAGTACCATGTGGCATAACCAGGGATGCCGTTACTGGGGCATGGTCGGAGAGTGTTATAGTCCCTATGGACCAGGTCTGCAGCCAGTCCAGGGCTAGATGGTCTACATAGATCATGTCTATGCGGGTATAGGTGTCGTGCACTTTTGAGTAGTAACTATAATCCCTATCTACTGGGTGGAGGATTCGCCAACTGTCAAGTAGTCGGTGAGTTTGCAAGGATTTATGGAAGTGTTTAAGAAAGGCGTTTGAATGGGAAGAGCGCTTATGTGAAGTGTCTATCTGAGGGTCAGGGCTAATATTAAAGTCACCTCCCAGGATCAAAGGTCCCTCCCTGAATTCCGCCAAACCATCAAGGGTATTGTCTAGGAAGGTGAGTTGGTTTGAGTTTGGGGCATATATCGTAACAATTGTAAGCTTCTGCCCAGCCATAGTCCCTTTTAAAAAAACATATCTCCCCTGGGGGGTCCACCTTACTGTCTAGAATCTGGATGGGGCAAGACTTGTGTATTGCAATTGCCGTACCTCTGGATTTTGCGACCGGTGAGTTACTTAGGAACCATTGATTATAAATGTGATTGGGCAATTTAGGTATGGAATGGGGATTAAAATGCGTTTCCTGTAACAGGATCACCTGAGCTCCTGAACGTTTAAGTTCCCACCATAGTTTGCTGCGTTTACATGGGGAACAGAGACCACGTACATTGTACGAGATTACCTTAAGTGATGTCATCAAAGATTCTCAGAGTGGTGAAGTCTTGTTGTTTCCTAGAAGGTGCAGAGTAGGAGGTGGAGCCAGAGGCAGTCCCAGTAGAGAGATATACAACAGAAAAGAATAAACAGAAAAAAAGAAAAAAACAAGGTTAAAGAGAATAAGGCACACATAAAACACAAAGTGCATTGTTGTGAACATAGTTTTAACTTGAGGTGTCTGGGGGTAAGACATCAGGCTCCTCCCCACAAGGGAGAAGAACCCGAGACCCATCTCTATTTCCAAAAAAAGGAAAAAAATACCTAGGAAGGTATAGCCTATGGGGGGAACGTGGGCCATCACGAACGGGGGGAGGGCGAGGGTCAGCCCCCGCCCACCGCCATCTCCTGAGCAATAAGTAACATACAGGGTATATTGTGTAGGGGGGGGAGAACTGTCCCATAAGCAAAAAGATCCAAACAAAGAAAAAGAAAAAGAAAAAAGGGGCCAAGGGGTATAAATTCAACCTGAGCGTGAGGGAAAAAATATCTGAAAAATAAATAAAGGAAAATTATATGCAGGGCTTCCAAAAACTATAGCCTGCCTGGGTATTTCCAAGACCATAATCTCCATAACCCCCCCAGGGCAGCGTTTATGAGGTCAAAAATTAGCTCATGAATGGGGGTGGTGATCTTGATGGAAGAGGGTCTAGGAACATATCATATGCTTATGTCCATGTCTCAGCTTCCAACATCAGTCTTATTCATTCGGGTGGATATGAATTCTTGCGTGGAATAAAGTGGAGCCCTGTAGCGGAGGGAAAGGTATTCCTCACAGGAGTGTAGTAATCTAATCAGCAGTAAGGTGATGTCAGCTAATGCCGAGGTGAAACCAGATCCATAGGGGAGGAAGACGTGGGGCATCTGCGTTCCCGTCTGCGGCTCCTGCGGTTAACTGGGAGCCAAGGTTGAGGAAGTTGCAGATGTGGATGGTCTTGTGGGCCTCTCCAATCTGGAAAATCCACCGGTTCAAGTCCCAGAGTCTCCAAGAAGAAGGGAAGGTCATCTTTAGTACGCAGCGTGACACTTTTCCCAGCTTTAGATGCTTGCAGGTAGAAAGGAAATCCCCACCAATAAGGCAAACCTGCTTTCTGAAGAGCTTCCAGTAAGGGTCTTAAAGCTCTGCGTTGCATAAGAGTGCGTCTTGAAATGTCCTGGTAAAAATACAGGTGTGCACCGTCGAAGTCGAAGTATTGCTTCCCACGCATCTTCTGCATAATCCTGTCTTTCAAGGTATATTTATGTAGCTTGCAGATGACATCTCTCGGATTATCTGCGTCTTGAAAGGGTGGTCTAAGGGCCCTGTGAGCACGGTCGATTTCAAGACCTAATATTTCTCTGAATATATCTTCCAGTGTGGGCACTATGTCCTTAGGAGCTGTAGCTTCTGGCAGACCACGTATGCGAATGTTCGCTCTCCTGCTGCGGTTTTCAAAATCATCTAATTGGCATAGCAATGCTTCAATTTTCTGGTCTTGGAGGCTGCATCTATCTTGTAACGCTGTGATAGCAGGCAACACTTCATCCATCCTCTGCTCTACAGTTTCCACCCTAGCCCCCAGGTGGTTAGTGTCAGCCTTAAGCTGGGCTATGTCCTCTCTGAATGCTTACTCCACTCTGGCAGTGAATCTCTCCAAGTCTTCCCTGGTGGGGAGGGACCAAATATGGCGCTTTATATCCCCTTCCCCTAAGAAATCAGCCATGTCAGGGTCCTGGTCATGGGAGGCAGAGGATCCCGGGGAGAGTGGAGGGGCTGTGTCACTCACCAGTTTCGGAGAGGGGATCTGGGAGTCTCGCTGCTGCTGTTGTTGCTGTTGGGCTTGTGCCTTCTGTGCAGCTTTTGCAGCCTTAGTAGCTTTTGGCATCGGGGCCGGCGCCATCTTGGAGGCCTCGTGTCCCGTCCCGCTGTTCAGGCCGAAGTTTCCAGCTGCTCCTGCCTGGACACCTCGGTTCTCGAGTGCTGGGACAGCGCTCTCCATCCCTGAGACATAATCTCCGGTGTTCCGGAGTCAAACTTTCCCCTTTGTGCAGTGCAAAATGTAGCGGTGGACGAGGAGCTGAGGTGAGACGCGTCCTCACTCCTCCGTAGCCAGGCCTCGCCCCCCTGCTTTATTTTTTTTCATTCTTTTTATTGTATATAATTTATTTTTTATATATTTTTTAAATAGTTTATTTCTTTACTGAGCCCCTTGTGATAGCAATAAAGTTAACAATGTGATAGCATTGGGCAGGTGACAGTTTTTATTTATGGAGACACCCTCTTGACCTATATTGTCTCCTCTGCCTTCCACTGCAGCTAATCACACACAGCTAGCACAGGTCTGGATTAGCTGCATCCTCAGCCATCACTTTGATCTGAAAGCCTTTCGCCAGCTGGTAAAGTTAGTACCAATCTTATGGCTGTAGCAGTTTTTTTTTTTTTTACCTTAAAGCATTCTCTGCCTTACGGTACAAAAACCTTCCGTGGTCAGCTCCCCCCAAACACTTGCCTGAGGCCTGTGTCGATCCAGCGCTGTGCCCGTCTACAGCGGCTCTCTCGGCTAACAGAGAGCAGGGGGTGGGGCCGAGCAGCAATGTGTATGTCAATAGACGCACACAGCCTGGCTTTGCCTGTGCAAAACCATTGCACAGAGCAGGTAAGTTATTAAAAAAAAAGAAACTTGAACCTTTACAATCACTTTAAACTTGGACATTCTAGGACTGTCTAAGGCTCCATTCACAAGGGTGGACTGATTGTCAGTTTTTTAGGCGGACCCAATTTGACCATCCATTGCCCTCTATGAAGCAGTGTCTGTTGACACCCGCCAAAATCCGATCCACTAAAAAAAAGACGGATTGTTCCCCCTCCGTCTATCGGATTGGATGGCCGTCGGGTGTAAACCCACAGGGGGTCCGTTTGACTGACTGCCTATAGAGGAGAGTGGGCTGCGTCTGTATCCTCTCTGCATAAGCGGAGCAGACACGGAAAGTCGGACAAGCCACCTGCCTGCTCTGTGGGGATCAGTGGGCATATTCCCAACTGAGCAGGCAGGCTTCTGGCAGAGTCCACCCCATGTGAAAGGGCCCTTTACATACTCCTGATGAGGCTGAACATTATAATAATAGATCAAGATACTGGGGGTCATTTACTATAGAGCTGCGGCGCTAATTAGCGAGAAAACGGTATTCACTATAGCGCTGGTGAGAAAATACTCCCAAAATCGAATTTACTATAGTTCCCTGAAACCAAATAGCGCCCAAACCCTAATGCCCCGTACACACGATCGGACATTGATCGGACATTTCGACAACAAAATCCATAGATTTTTTCCGACGGATGTTGGCTCAAACTTTTTTTTTTGTGTGTACGCAAGTTTTGCGTACACACGGTCGCACAAAGTTGTCGGAATTTCCGATCACCAAGAACGCGGTGACGTACACCGCGTACGACGAGACTAGAAAAGGCCAGTTCAGAACCAAGCGTGGCACCCTTTGGGCTCCTTTTGTTAGTAAAAGTTTGGTGAGAGACGATTCGCGCTTTTTCAGACTCGTGGTTTTCAGATCGTTTTCTGCTGTTCAGTTTGTGCTTGTGGGTTTGTATCTGCTCTTCAGTGCGTGCAGCAAGTGACGCGTGACTCTTGTCATTCTGTTCTTGCTCGTTCGTTACTGTTTTTCAGGTCACACTTCACAGGCCTTGCTGTTCTTTAGTGCGTTCTGTTACTTCGTTCTGAGCAGCCGACCATTTTTTAGCCATGTTGCGTATACGTACTCCTCGTAGAGTTCGTGCTGTGCGGGGGCTTGGTGTTGGGGTCCTTACCTTGACACAAGTCCAGTCCATGAACAGGGTGGGGAGGAGTTCATGGACCAAGGATTGGTTGCTTCAGCGTGACCACTTCTCTCATATGCCTTTGCTCTGTGAGATCCGTGAGAATAATCCTGATGATTTCAGGAACTTTCTCCAGATGACGGACCCCGTATTTCACCGTTTGTTGGCTTTGCTGACCCCTTATATTAGCAGGCAGGATACCTGCATAAGGCAAGCCATCACTCCGGAGCAGAGGCTAGTCGCCACCCTGCGGTACTTGCCGACGGGGAGAAGCCTGCAGGAGTTGAAGTTCTCGACAGGCATCTCCCCCCAGGCTCTGGGGATCATTATCCCAGAGACCTGTTCTGCCATCATCCAGGTCCTGCAGAAGGATTATATTAAGGTAAGATTTTTATCCTTTAATATCACATTTTATTGTATTTAATGTTTGCTAATATATTGTATTTCTTTCCTCATTCCCTAATTACCATGATTGTAATATGCTGTGAATGTTCCCTTTGTCCTCATGCATGCTGGATTTTTAGGTAATTATTTTTGTTGTCCTTCATACATATTTGCCTTCACTTACCTCCCCAGCATGCTCTCCTGGCCCTATATTCACCTCATGTAGTCACTTAACAATGTATTTTATCAGCTCCATAGTAGTGCTTTACCCCAAACACCCCCTAAAATGTTTTAAAATGTGATTTGTGCTTTAAATTCAGGCAGAGTGCCAGAGGCTTTTTTTGAGGGTCCCCAAATCATTTTTAACCCTCCCTCCCCCCAACTGCTAAGTCAGCTGATACCAATTCTCTATCTATCCTCAATCATCTATCTGCTGACTTTGCCAAACCCATACACACTATACCCACCTCTTTTGTGGTCAGATTTATGGATGAATTCCCCAAAGCATGTAGTGCAAGGGCCTGCCTGTATACTTTCAAATGGTAC
This sequence comes from Lithobates septentrionalis, assembly GCA_037952835.1. Classification (NCBI taxonomy): domain Eukaryota; kingdom Metazoa; phylum Chordata; class Amphibia; order Anura; family Ranidae; genus Lithobates; species Lithobates septentrionalis. Next base: position 67,611 of record JBBDGP010003907.1, read on the forward strand.
TGTTTAAAGTTTTTGTATACTATTATTATCTTGATAGGTAATAGCAGAATGTCCAAATGTGCTCAAATGTGTACAATGTGTATTTATATCTTTGTATTATGACACTTCTTACCTGTCCAGTGGGCTGCCAATAGTGTAACTAAGGAGAGGCTGTTCAAAGTAATACCCATTATTTAGGCATTCATCTCTCAATGAAGTGGAGAGGGTTACCTGTCCAAGAGTTCCCCCCCCTAATGTTAGAAATGGCCCATGAGGAGGGGGGGGGGGGGACTGATAGATGTACCTTATACTTTGGTCTTTAAAAACTCCCTCAAATAAATGTTATACTGATGTTGGCCAAGAATGTTTGTGTCTAATCTGCTTTCCCTGTTTATGTGCAAAATTACTAAATATTTTTTTTTGTTTGACTCCACAGTTTCCTTCCACGCCACAGGAATGGCAGACTGTGGCCTCCCACTTTGCCCAGCGTTGGGACTTTCCTAACTGCAGAGGGGCAATTGATGGGAAACACGTCCACATCGTCCCACCACCCAACTCGGGGTCGTACTATTATAATTATAAGGGGTTCAATAGTATTGTGATGTTGGCTACTTATGAGTTCCTGTATGTGGACGTGGGGAAGAATGGCCGGATGTCCGATGGTGGAGTCATTGCCCAGACAGAGTTCTACAGGCATCTCCAGAATGACAGCTTGGACTTGCCACCTCCAGATAACAATGTGGAAGGACTCCCATTCGTCTTCATTGCGAATGAAGCATTTGCGCTGGGGGACCATCTTATGCGGCCATTCCCGATGAGGACCCTCACCCCGGACCAGAGGGTTTTAAATTACCGGCTGGCCAGAGCCAGAAGAGTGGTGGAGAACACGTTTGGAATCATGGCCAGCCGGTTCCGCCTATTTCTTACACCCATACATATGGCGGAGTATAAACTGAATCATATAATTCTGGCGTGCTGTGTTCTACACAACTTTTTACGGCAACATTCTGCCAACTATGCTGGCTCAGTTGGGCCTGAGGCTGGAATTCAAAATGAAACAACCCTGACGGCGCTTGAAAGTGGCTGTCCGGGCTTGCCCCCCCCCTGAGTGCCCGTGATGTCCGGCTAATGGGGCGTACACACGGTCGGACTTTTCAGCTACAAAAGTCCGACAGCCTGTCCGACAGACTTTCAACGGACTTTTGGCGGACTTTCGACGGACTTGCGGCGGACTTTCTAACGAACAGACTTGCCTACACACGATCACACAAAAGTCCGTCGAATTCGTACGTGATGACGTACACCGGACTAAAATAAGGAAGTTCATAGCCAGTAGCCAATAGCTGCCCTAGCGTGGGTTTTTGTCCGTCGGACTAGCATACAGACGAGCGGATTTTTCGACCGGACTCGAGTTTGACGGAAAGATTTGAAGCATGTTTCAAATCTAAAGTCCGTCGGATTTGAGGCTGAAAAAGTCAGTTGAAAGTCCGGAGAAGCCCACACACGATCGGATTTCCAGCCAGCTTTAGTCCGTCAGCGTCCGTTGGACTTTTGTAGCTGAAAAGTCCGACCGTGTGTACGCCCCATAAGATACCTTAAATACTTTGCGGGTAGGGGGGCTATCAATATGCCAGACAATGTCTGAAACCTTTTTCTAATAAAAAAAACAAATAACTACTCAAATCTTTGGTGACATTTACTGCTTGTGTTTGTTTTAGCTGACCCTGACAGAAATGTGGTGAGTCCTGAAAATGGCGTGATTGTGTAACCTTACAAAGCACTGTTGGGTGTTAGTTACTAAAGGCAAAGACACTTTGCACTACAAGTGCACTTGAAACTGCACTTGTAGTGCAAAGTGGATTTGCCCTTAGGAAATAACACCCATTGTCACAGAAAACACCAATTAGAGCACCACAAAAGTGTTGTAGCGTTGAGACAATAATCCACACATTCTTGATTAACATTCTTTTTAATACCAGCACAATCACATGTGCATTTAGAAAAGGTTTTTAAAACAAACCAACATGTTTGTTGTATAACAATTTTTGGTGTCGCATTAGAAAAAGTAGAAATGTCCATTTAAGATAAAACAGGCATGTTTAAAAACAACAAGAAAGACACAAATCTTGAACTTACAAAGTTCACTTTTGGTAGAACTTAAAGGCAATATCAGAAATGAGTATTTACAAACTGTGTTTCATATTGCGTTCAGATGAAAAGCCAAATTTTGAAGACAAAATTTGGCACACAAATTTACGAATGTCAACATGTGCTACCTGCCATCACGGGGGATCAAGGGATGTGTTTTGGGGGTGCAACCCCTTCCTCACAGCTACTTTATTATTGAGGAAGGGATTGCACCCCCAAAACGCCTACATTGATCTCCCGTGATGGCAGATAGCACATGTTGACACACTGTGTGCATCTTCAAAATTTGGCTTTTTCGCAAATTTGTCAAAAATGTCAAAAAATTTTAGCACACAAAAAACCAAAAGGAATTTGGAGGGGTTTTAAACTCTCCCTAAAACATCAATGATGTTCTTCATTTTTTGAAGAACATCATTGATGTTTTTCTTGATGTTTTCCAAGTCCCTATTACACCCCATGATCTCCCTGATCAGGATCTGTGCACTTTCCGAGGTGAAAGGATCTGGATCCACAACATCACGATCACCTAAAAAGATAGAAACCAAAAAACACACCATGTATTATAAATATGCCGGCATCCATCTCTTACCTGAGCCTGTGGTCGCAGACACTCACCTGTTGTGGTGCCAATTTCCACCACCTCTTCCTCCTCCTGCTCTGCTTGTCTTGGGTGGATTTCCCCTTCTTCCAGAGGTGGGGGGGGGTCTCTGGTCTCCTCGGATGAGGGGTGTCCTCCGAGTATTTTCTCCCCTATGTAAAAAAAAATAGGTATACTTAGCACACAGATATTTGATGGCAGAACTATAAATATGAAACATTGCTTGGAAGTGGGGTACAATTGTCTGTTTTGGCAGAGTTCAAAGATGTTGCATTTTTCTTGTCCTTTGTCAAGCTTTAATACTTACCTGTTTTGTACAAGCTTCACAGATGGAGACACCCCTATAGTATACACTGGAGCACCTGTGTGGGACCCCTAATAAAAAGGGTGTTCTTGTGTCCCACACTAGTGCTCCAGCATCCAGATGTGTAAACAGCTGCTGAGTGTCCTCTCCTTACACAGAATCTAGTTAGCATTTCATTCTAGTAACAAACCCATCTACACAACCAAATTAGTTTCAGACAAGTAGGCCCTAAAAAATGTGGGCAAATGCATATGGCCAAAACAATGGTGTTTTATAGGCCGAACGAACAATGTTTTATACGAACGAATAATGTGCCCATGAACATGAAAGTTGCCTTTTGAAACTGGATAACAGTTAAGAAAAGCACATGGAGTAGCACGAACGTAATAAACATAAACAATAGGAACACAGGACAACTACTTACTTTTTTGCAGCACTCTCCGGATCTTTCGGTACTGCTCATGCTCTCTTAATTTCAGGTCCGACCACCGCTTCCTGAGCTGTTCTTTCGATCGTCGTACCCCGAAATTCCGGTGCAGACTCTTGACCACTTTCGCCATGATCTTGGCCTTTCTGACATTGGGGTTGGGGTAAGGTCCATACTTCCCATCATAGTCGGCCCTCTTCAGGATGTCCACTATCTCCAACATCTCCCCAAAGGACATATTCGATGCCTTAAATCTTCTTCTTCTGGATCCAGGCGTTTCTGGCTCCGGGCTTTCCTCCTCCTCCTCGCTGCTGTAATTAGCACGCACCTGCTGTGTCTCCGCCATGTGCTCTTCCCCCACTGCGCCGAACGAGAAGGGGCGGGGAATAGACTAGAAAGAACGTCAGGGGTGGGCGGAGTTACAGTGTCGCGGTGTCTATAAAGCGTAACACGCATGCGTAGTACGTACGATCCGTGAAAACGACGGTAAGAGCAAAACTTGGGCCTATACTGCTTCTAGATTGAGGCCTATATTGTAACAAGATTAGGAGAGTTTTGCCTGACATTAGGGTTTGTCTTGTGTTGTGTCTTGCAGATAAAATGGATGGCTTCAATGACCACAACTTCCTCCCCCTGTTCATAGACAAGTACAGGGAGCTGCCCTGTCTGTGGCAGGTGAAACATCCACATTAATAAGAAAATAGAAGAAAGTGCGCTTATAATCTGTAATGACATATAATAGTGCAAATAATTAAATGTGCACTATTATTTGCACTATTATATGTCATCACAGATTATAAGCGCACTTTCTTCTATTTTCTTATTTTTTAATTTATACACAGATATTGGTGTGTCCTAGGTGCAGCTATTGATTTGTTTTTTATATTTGGCTCCGCAGTGCGGTTTTTCTTTTTTATATTTAATTTTGCGAAACATCCACATTACAATAATAAGCAAAAGAGGCAGGCAGCGCTGGAGAAACTGCTGGAGTTGGTGAAGCCGGTGGTCCCCACGGCAAACATCCCCTATTTAAAAGCCAAAATTGGTGGCCTGAGGAGCACTTATCTAAGGGAGCGCAAGAAGGTCACGGATTCCCAGAGATCAGGAGCTGCAGCAGATGACGTTTATGTCCCCAGGCTGTGGTACTATGAGAGACTGCGATTTCTGTCAGACCAGACTGGAGTCAGGGAATCACTCTCAACCCTTCCTTCCACTCTTCCTTCCACGCCAGCTGAGGCTTCCGGTGTCCAACCTGGGACTTCCAGCCAGGAAGAAATGGAGGAGCCCAGATGGAGTCAGGTATAGCACTCTTCTACAGATTTCTGGTCAATAAATAAATGATGTTTACTAGATGTTATTATTGATCACTAATTGCTGATTTAATACAGTTTTTTACATATCAATAGACAGTAGTGGGCCAAAATAATTGGGACAAGAATGAAAAATGCTGGGCTCAGAATAATAGTCTGTTATATTTGTTAACATTCAATTTGCAACAGTCATGAGATGAAAATTGTGTGTGATTGATGAATAAAAAACTAAAACTATGTCCCTTTTTCATACACAGGAAGACCTCAGCCAGGACGAGGCTCTGGAATGTGGCACACAGGAGGAGGCTGTAGAATGTGGCAGCCAGGAGGAGGCGGGGCTAAGTGGCAGCCAGAAGAAGCCTGGGCCCAGTAGGAGCCTGACAAAATCGCAGGTTCCTCTCCTCCGCCTTCCAAACAAAAGACCCAGGAAGGGGAGTCAGGTGCAGGATTCAGCGCTCAGGCTCATTCAGGAGGCTTCTGCATCCCTCAGAGCCTTACCCACTCCTGAAGCCTGCATGGCTGCCACCAAACTGAAGGGCATGCAGGAGGGTCAACGCCTCATGTGTGAGAAACTTCTTTATAAAGTCCTAACTAAGGGGGTGAGTGGCGAAATCACACCCAATACCGACATGAATGAGTTGGACCATCCTCCTCCTCCTCCTGCCACAACTACACCACCACAGCCACAGCGTGGAAGGAAGCGTGGAAGGAAGACCAGAGAGTGATGGCCCTGGCTTCAGTCTGGTCTGACAAAAGATGCAGTCTCTTGTATGACCACAGCCTGGGGACACAGATGTCATCTGCTGCTTTCATGATCTCTGGGACTTCTGGACCAGACTGCACTCCCTTATATATGGACTCCTCAGGCCACAAATTTTGCAGTAAAATAATTGATGTGTGTCCTGGGGGCCAAAGGCTTCACCAATTTCTGCTGTTTCTCCAGCGTTGCCTCCCTCTTTGTTTGGTTCTGAGCCCTTAATAAAGGAATTTTTGGTTCAATTATACTCGCCTATGTGTGTTTACTTCAAAAAGGACAGTTTGTTTGTGAGGATTCAGGTACATTTCAAAACTACAATGTGAAATTAACAAGGGACACCAACACCAAGCAATCTCCTTGAGATTAAATAATACAAGATATCAATGGTGTTGTGGTAACTTGACACACAAAACACACACAAAAATATTATGTAGTAAAACTCAAAAAAACTAAAAAAATACATCAGCCTTGAAAAAAATACAAACCCAAAACAAAAAAAAATCAGTCTTGGAAAAAAATACAAAACAAAACTAAAAAAAAATCAGCCTTGAAAAAAATACAAAACAAAACTAAAAAAAAAATCAGCCTTGAAAAAAATACAAAAAAAAAATAAAACAACAAAAAAGAAATTTGGTCAGATGTGACAAATCAAAATATATTGAGGTAATTACGATAAATAATAAAGAAAGAAGTTTGTGAGAAGTCTGTGTGAATATGGATACCATTCCATAGGAGGAGGACGTCATCTATATATCTTGCCCACAAGACCAGTTCAGGTCTCGGCTGGGCATAGATGACGTCCTCCTCCCACTTCCCCATGAATAAATTAGCCAAACTAATATTAGTAGAGTTCTGGCCTTGGGTACTAACGGGATTGGACAATAAATACCTTTTGATGTTTAATTTCCTAGTATACTTATGAATGTCCATATAGGTTTGGAATTTATTAAGTGCCTTGGGGGGTGCAAATTTAAGACCTTTGTCAAGAACGGCAGACTCACCTTGGGTCAGAGAAACACTACTCAAGTTGAAAATGCCTTGACCACTCATTCCTGTTTTCTTTTGGCTCTTTGTTCCCCCCCCCCCCTCTGATTCCTCTCTTTTTTCTGCGTGTCTTTGATCATTTTGGTCTCCCCGGGGAAAACCCCAATGTTGGGGTTGGGAGTATTCCTCCCACTGGGGTTCATTAGAGTTGTGCCGATCAACGTGTGCACCTCGTTGGGAAGAGGGTGGTTGATACCAGGGCGGTCTATCATTATACGTCCCCCTTCTCTGGGTCTGGTATCCAGGATGACAGTCACCGTAGCCACCTTAACTATCATATTGATGTTCCATTTTCCCTCAGGGGTTGAAACCGATTCTGAGTATAAACAGGATATCTGGAATGTTGGTCATCCTCATAGGTTCTACCAGGGGGGTCATACTGATTAGAGCGATGGCCTCCCTGGTAACCTCTCATCGATCCATTTAAATAATAGTTATCCTTATATTGAGTATGACCTTTAGATTTCTGATTTCTAAATTTCTTTTTGGGGGACTTTGAAGGGCCCCCAGAGGTATGACTCAGAGGACGTGGTTGAGAGGTTCTATTATGCCTCTCTGGTGACCGATAAGAGACTCGTCTAGGGGGGGTTAGGATGTTGACTCTGGGCGGGGGGAGGTCTATGCGAGTGTCTCCCAGACTGCACTCCCTTATATATGAAAACGCACAATAAGTGTAGCGCTAATGGAGATGAAGAGACGTCCAATATGGAAAACGTCAAAAACACAGTTCCAAGTATGAATGATGCAGAGGGAACATCGATATGTGTATGGAGGGAAAAGTCTTTAGGAAAACATTCCAACCAAAGCTGTATACAATCTTGAGATGAAAAACAGACACACCACCACCAATTGTGAAAAGGCTTACCGGATGGAGTGGACCCAATGGGGCATACGTCGGACTGGGTCGGATGCGCTTAGGTGATGGGTGGCTGGAGATGGCCCGGGAAGGCGATGTTGATGGATGGATCCAGGCGTTACTCTGTCACTCTAGGTGATGCAGGAATCCAAGAGGATGCGTGGAGCGCACACGGAACGCACATAGTAGTTTCACTCAAATGGATGTTGGAGAAGGATGGCGAGAAAGAAAAAGGCCATATAGTGTAAATCCGTTTAAGAAAAAATTTATTAAACAAAAGGATATACACTCACTTGTAAAATGATATAAAAACAGCGCTGAAGATAAAATGTGGCACATTGGGTCCACTCCATCCGGTAACCCAAACCCAAACCCAAAACAAAAAAAAATCAGCCTTGAAAAAAATACAAAACAAAACTAAAAAAAAATCAGCCTTGAAAAAAATACAAAACAAAACTAAAAAAAAATCAGCCTTGAAAAAAATACAAAAAAAAAATATAACAACAAAAAAGAAATTTGGTCAGATGTGACAAATTAAAATATATTGAGGTAATCACGATAAATAATAAAGAAAGAAGTTTGTGAGAAGTCTGTGTGAATATGAGCAGCAAAACTACTTTATTCTTCTCACATTATAAAGAAGAAGAGAGTGCTCTGTATTAAACAATTTAAAACATTGCAGCGTGACGAAAGTGCTGTATCAATTCTGAACGCTAATTTTACCAGGCCGAGCTGTTCCGTCTCGGAATTTCTTCTGAGCATGCGTGGCACTTTGTGCGTCGGAATTGTCCACACATGGCCGGAATCGACGCGATCGGATTTTGTTGTTGGAAAATTTTATAGCCTGCTCTCAAACTTTGTGTGTCGGAAAATCCGATGCAAAATGTCCGATGGAGCCCACACACGGTCGGAATTTCCAACAACACGCTCCGATCGCACATTTTCCGTCGGAAAATCCGACCATGTGTTTGGGGCATAACTCTGCTAAAACCTGGAGTAGTGCACATGGAAATAATGTTTAGAGCATGCTATAATTAAAAAATTAAGTGCGCTTGCATTCAGTGACATAAATCGATATTTCAACAATGAAGTGACAGAAAAGTGAATAGAATATAAATGCCTGGACTCTTATGTAAGTCAATATAAGGTGAGTGAGTGAGTTACCAATGATTAGTAATACCAGATTCAAAAAGTGCTTACATGTAAATAATATTAAATAAGGTAAACATAGAATGGCTTAACACAAAAACGACCAATTGCATAATAGGATAAAAATAAAAATGAAAAATATCCAAGGTCATAAATTGCTAGTGCATTGAAAAGTGCAAGTAGTAGAGGAAATAAGTTCAGTCCATTCATAGAGAGTTCAGTGAAGGCAAACCAGTCGCATGAGGGAAGATCACATACCCACAGCTCATTAGACGCAGCCCATGTGAGTGGAAGAAAAATGAAGGGAGTGTGAAAGGAACTCCAAGCCACCGGTGAATCCAGAAGACAATAAAAATGGACCCTTACCAGAAACGGTGGACCTCCTTAATAGCAAGGTCATAAGCGCATGCAGATATGGCCCTCTGCAGGGACAGGTGGATGGCAGCGTCTGGATCAACCACTGTGTGCCGCGTTCCATTCCGTCCGTTAGACTAATTTATTGCTTCATAAAAACAGAGAGCACATCTCTGCCATACAATGTAGGTAAAAAATATTAAAATATTAAAAAGCCAGCATACAAAGCGAACACCGGTATATAGTAAACATGGGGCGAACAACGTGATGGTGTACAGTGCGTAGCCACGCCCTACATGTTTCGTCATAGATGACGTCTTCAAAGGGGCATGGGCGACGCACTGAACCATCACCTTTATGGTAAACAACGACAACCAGACCTCGTTTTCGTCTGGACGCTGGTCTTAGCATTGGACATGCGCAGGAGGAAACCAAGCCTCGATATGGCGTCCGCCACACAACACCAAGATAAAAACAAATAAAAAGGAAAAAAATTATTTTGTTAAAGAAAAGATTGTTAATTAACCAGAAAAAAAGGGACTCAAAGGGTATATATATACTAATATTACTGGACTAACGTCCACTCTATGTAAATGCAGGATGTGCTCCATTGAGCTACGACCACAGACTGCAATACAGAGATAAACCGCAGATCAAAAAACTAGAATTGACAAAAATAATATACATAAATTATTCCAGGAACGGAACAAGTTGGAATAATAAACTCTTAATTATAAAAATATGAAGTCTAGTTGGTGGGTGACAGCATATCGCCCTGGTGTCTTTCTCGCAGCATTATAAGCATTCGGAAAGCACAATGGTTAGAGACTATACATAAAGACATGGAATGTCATATCCTAGGCATTATCAATAAATGCATTTATTTCGATGTCTACATTCAGCCCAAGGGGTCTAAGACATCTAATCTTGTATATCCATTCCATTTCTAACTTGGAAATGGCCCGTCTTTTGGGTCCACCTCTCCATGGTAGCTTAAGTCTATCAATACCTATAAACATAGTACCCTTTGGGTCCTGCCTGTGTACATCCAGGTAGTGTTTGGACACCGGATGGCCTTTAAAACCTCTCCTGATATTCCCAATATGCTTGTTGAGCCTGACTTGTAGGGGTCGCACCATGCGTCCCAAGTATTGCAACCCACATGGACAGGTCAGAAGGTATACAACATTGGTAGTAGAGCAAGTGATAAAAGATTTCGTTGGGAAATCTCGAGAGGTGCTAGTGGAATGGAAGTGATTAACCTTCCTGTCCTTAATGGCATTAATGGAACAAACCACACAGTTTCTGCATATATAATATCCTACTAAATTCTGGAAGAACATAGGTTTCTCATTAGGAGGGTCACAGACACTAGGGGCCACAGATGATCTAATAGAGGGAACCCCTCTAAAAACTACCTGGGGTTTTTCCGGAAGTTTAGGACCTAGTATGCCATCATTTTTAACAATATGCCAATATTTGGACAACAATTTCTTAATTGAAGAATGTTGGTAAGAGTATCCTGTTATAAAAGGACATGAAAACTCATTATTTTTCCACTGATCAGTCTTAGCTTTCCCCATAAGTAGAAGTTCCCTATCGAGCTGTTCTACCTCATTCAATTTATCCTTGAGGAAGGAAGCCTTATACCCCTTCTCTATGAACCTGTCGGTAAGTACCTTAGACTGAGCTTTAAAGTCAGTAATAGTAGAACAGTTACGCCTCATTCTTATATATTGACTCTTGGGGACTGAGTCAAGCCATGCTTTATGATGGCAACTGTCATGGGGTATAAATGAATTCAGATCTGTGGCCTTAAAATAAGTGGAGGTGAACAAAGTATCACCCTCACCCCAGATCTTAAGGTCCAGAAAATTACCAGTATGTAGACTAGCCTCATATTTGAATTCAATTCCCCTATCATTATTGCTCAAATCCTCCATAAATAAACGAAGAGACTCATGGATACCATTCCATAGGAGGAGGACATCATCTATATATCTTGCCCACAAGACCAGTTCAGGTCTCGGCTGGGCATAGATGACGTCCTCCTCCCACTTCCCCATGAATAAATTAGCCAAACTAATATTAGTAGAGTTCTGGCCTTGGGTACTAACGGGATTGGACAATAAATACCTTTTGATGTTTAATTTCCTAGTATACTTATGAATGTCCATATAGGTTTGGAATTTATTAAGTGCCTTGGGGGGTGCAAATTTAAGACCTTTGTCAAGAACGGCAGTCTCACCTTGGGTCAGAGAAACACTACTCAAGTTGAAAATGCCTTGACCACTCATTCCTGTTTTCTTTTGGCTCTTTGATCCCCCCCTCTGATTCCTCTCTTTTTTCTGCGGGTGATTTTGGTCTCCCCGGGGAATTTGGTCTCCCCTCTGATGATTTTGGTCTCCCCGGGGAAAACCCCAATGTTGGGGTTGGGAGTATTCCTCCCACTGGGGTTGATTAGAGGTGTGCCGATCAACGCGTGCACCTCGTTGGGAAGAGGGTGGTTGATACCAGGGCGGTCTATCATTATACGTCCCCCTTCTCGGGGTCTGGTATCCAGGATGACAGTCACCGTAGCCACCTTAACTATCATATTGATGTTCCATTTTCCCTCAGGGGTTGAAACTGATTCTGAGTATAAACAGGATATCTGGAATGTTGGTAATACTCATAGGTTCTACCAAGGGGGTCATACTGATTAGAACGATGGCCTCCCTGGTAACCTCTCATCGGTCCATTTAAATAATAGTTATCCTTATATTGAGTATGACCTTTAGATTTCTGATTTCTAAATTTCTTTTTGGGGGACTTTGAAGGGCCCCCAGAGGTATGATTTAGAGGACGTGGTTGAGAGGTTCTATTATGCCTCTCTGGTGACCGATAAGAGACTCGTCTCGGGGGGGTTAGGATGTTGACTCTGGGTGGGGGGAGGTCTATGCGAGTGTCTCCCAGACACCTCGGGTTGTGGATCCCTATTTTGACTCGAGGGATAAGTAACATCCATATGTCCAGTGGTCTCAGCCTCATCAGCCGCAATTTTACTTTGCCACTGGAACACAAACCCATTTTTATAGTCTCCCACATCCCGATTAAATTTTTTCTTTTTCTTATTTTTCTGTTAAATTTCTTCTTTTTCTAATAATTTTTTAAGATTGATAGATTGTTCTTTATACTCCTCACTACTTATATGCGAGGAAAGTTTCTCTTTGATAAGCTTAATCTCCGCATCTAATCTGCCTAGTTTACCATTTTTCTTTAGGATCAAGAACTCTAATGCCGCGTACACACGGTTGGACTTTTCGTCTACAAAAGTCCAACGGACGCTGACGGACTAAAGCTGGCTGGTAATCCGATCGTGTGTGGGCTTCTCCGGACTTTCAACGTACTTTTTTAGCCTCAAATCCGACGTACTTTAGATTTGAAACATGCTTCAAATCTTTACTTCGTAACTACGACGGACCCCGAAGTCCGCTCGTCTGTATGCTAGTCCGACGGACAAAAAAACGACGCATGCTCATAAGCAAAAACTAAACGGAAGCACTCGGTCTAGTAAAACTAGTGTTCGTATTGTAGGTAGCACATTCATCACGCTGCAAAATCTGTGATCGTTGAATGCAGCGCATTTTATGTCTTCTTTACGAATGCTATAAAGAACGAAGGTGTTTTGCTGTTCATATTCAGAGTTCTCCCAAACTGATTTCTGGATTCTTTTTCTCTTTGATCTCATGAATGATATAGTATGCTTTTTAAAAATCAATGTTTTTTTTATTTTTTTTTTTGTGTGGAGTCATATTTTCTTGTAATTTTTATCCAGATATTTATTTTATGATTGTTGTTGAACTTTTTTATATGTTTATCTCTATATTTGTTTTTTTTTGTGTTTGTAAAGTTACCACAAAGAACCCATTTGTATTTTTTTTTTTTTTGGTAATTTTTTTTAGTTTGTTAAAGTTACCACAAAGAACCCATTATTATAGTTTTGTTTTTATAGTGTTTTTTTTTTAGTTTTTAGATAAAGTTAACCCAAAGCACCGTTTTTGGTTATGTATCTTTTTTTTTTTTCAAGACTTACCACTCGAACATTATTAACATTATTAATGTATTTTTGGTGTGTTTTTGCAAACTCAATGAGATTGTTGTCCCTTGTTAATTTAACATTGTGTGTAAAATCAATGATTTAAAAGAAAACACATAAAGTCTTTTGCTAAACTCAAAAAAGATCCATTTATTCATGGTCAAAATAAAATAAAGAGGAAGTCAACGCTGGAAAAAGTCGGTGTACAAGAAAATTGGGATCTTGAGGAGTCCATATAAGAGGGAGCACAATCTGGTCCAAGAATCCCAGAGATCAACAGCACCAGCAGATGATATAGATGTCCCCAGACTGTGGTCCTACAACAGCCTGCGTCTTCTGTCAGACCAGACTGAACCCAGGTCATCACTTTCTTCTCTTCCCTGCAGCCTTTCCTCCACGCTGCCCTGCAGCCTTCCCTGCAGCCTTCCCTGTAGCCTTCTTTGGAGGCTGTGGCTGTGGTGTTTCAGTTGTGGCAGGAGGAGGAGGAGGAGGAGGAGGGGGGGCTGCCTCATGTAGTTGGGTGTTTCTGGTTAGCGTGCCCTGCAGCCCCTTCTGGATAGTTTCCCCAAATAGGCGCTCGCAAATGAGGCGCTGGTCCCAATCCATTTGAAGAAGCCTGCTGGCTAAGTAGCAGCCATAGGACTCTTCCGCTTCGGGGGGGCTCCTCAAAAAACGGGTGGCCTCTTGCATGAGGCGCAGGGATGCCTCCTGTGTGACCGTCCCCTTCCTGGCCCTTTTTTTGGGAAGGCGGAGGGGAGGCACTTGGGATTGGGTCATGCTCCTACTGGGCCCAGCCACCTCACTGGGACCAGCCACCTCACTTGGCCCAGCCACCTCACTGGGACCAGCCACCTCCTGCCTGACACTGGGCCCAGCCTCCTCCAGGATGATGGTGAATCCGGCCTCCTCCAGGCTGTCCATGGGCCCGGTCTCCTCCTGCCTGCCACTTTCCACACATTCCTCCTGGATGGACTCATCCTGTGTATAAAAAAAGGACATAGTTTTAGTTTTTTTGTGGGGTTCATCAATGACACACAATTTGCTTCTCATGACTAGCAAATTCAATGTGAATACATCTCTTTAATAAAAGAGTCTAATCAGACACCCTAATTTTTTCTAGCAGGTGCCAAACATATTTAGCCACTCTTGTCAATTGATATGTATACACAATTTTGAGGGAAAAAATCTTTGAGACAATTATAACATCCAGTTAACCTCATTAATATTAGTACAGTAAATATTGTTTAAACTAATTTACCTGACTCCAGATGGTCATATCCGGTTCATCCAGGATGGAAGACCCAGCTTGCTCCTCATCAGCCTCTGCTGGGGTGGAGGGAAGGGTGGAGGGAAGGGTTGAAAGTGATGCCCTGGCTTCAGTCTGGTCATCAAGAAAACGGAGTTGATTGTAGTACCACAGCCTGGGTACATAAACATCATCTGCTGATGCTCCTGATCTCATTGATTTCTGGATCTTCTTATGCTCCCTCTTATACATATTCCTCAAGACCCCAATTTTCTTGAGCAATGTCTCCATTGTTGCTTCCGGGATGGTCGCCTGGACAAAGGACAGAAGTCTCTCCAGCGTTGACTTCCTCACATGCTTGGCATAATACTGAGGGTGTTTCACCTCCCACAAATTCCTCATCTCTCGATATTTCGTAATGAAAGCTGTAAGGAACTCTGGATCCTTAAATAGGGGATTCATTATATCTGGAAAAGATAAAGTCACAAGACAAAAAACACTTATTAGGTTTCTACTAAACCCTCATCATCTTCTCCCTATGTAGGCCTCATCAATCTGTCAAGCCATATAGGCCGCTTGCTACAAAGTCATGACCATAAAAAAATATATAATTTTAAAATTACCTTCGTTTAGTAACGTCCCGGTCCACTATCACCTACGCACAGAACGTACGTACGACACGTGCACAAGGCCCCTCTTTATACACTACGCATGTGTGAAACTCCGCCTGCGTCGCCCGCCCCTGACGTTCGATTTTAACTCATGTTCTCCGCCCCCTAATTCGACGCACAGAACGTACGTACGACACGTGCACAAGGCCCCTCTTCATACACTACGCATGTGTGAAACTCCGCCTGCGTCGCCCGCCCCTGACGTTCGATTTTAACTCATGTTCTCCGCCCCCCAAATTCGACGCACAGAACGTACGTACGACACGTGCACAAGGCCCCTCTTTATACACTACGCATGTGTGAAACTCCGCCTGCGTCGCCCGCCCCTGACGTTCGATTTTAACTCATGTTCTCCGCCCATTTTTATTTACGGCGCGTAGTGGGGTGAATAATGGCGGAGACACATCAGGTGTGTACTACGTCAGGTAGCGAAGAAAGCCCGGAGGCCGGAACGTCAAGATCTGTGAGGCCTAGATTTAAGGCCTCCAATATGTCCTTTGAAGAGATGGTAGAAATGGTGGCCATTCTTAAAAAAAAGGACTATGATGGGAAGTATGGGCCGTACGCCCGGCCAAATTTGCGCAAGGCCAAAATAATGGCGAAGGTGGTGGACACTTTACAGGCTTCTTTTGGGGTCCAGCGCTCCAAGGATCAAATTCGAAAAAGATGGTCTGACCTCAAACTCAGGGAGCCGGATCAGTACAGACGGATCCGTAAAGTGCTGAAAAAAAGTAAGTACTTGTCGTGTTTTTCTCTTGTGTTGATTACCTTGTATACTGCTCCATGTGCTTTTCATTCCTATACGATTTTTTTGCTCCTCGTTTCAAACGATCTTTTAATAAACATCGTTACATATCTATAGATATATCTATCTATATATCTATATATCTATATGTGTGTATATATATATATGTGTGTATGTATATATATATATCTATATATATATAGATATATATATATATATATATATATATATATATAGATATAGATATAGATATAGATATACAGTGGCTTGCGAAAGTATTCGGCCCCCTTGAACACAACCTTTTGCCACATTTCAGGCTTCAAACATAAAGATATAAAATTTTTATTTTTTGTGAAGAATCACCAACAAGTGGGACACAATTGTGAAGTGGAACGAAATCTTTTGGATTTTTGAAACTTTTTTAACTAATAAAAAAATGAAAAGTGGGGCGTGCAAAATTATTCGGCCCCCTTGCGTTAATACTTTGTAGAGCCACCTTGCCCATTCTTCCTTGCAAAACAGCTCGAGCTCAGTGAGGTTGGATGGAGAGCGTTTGTGAACAGCAGTTTTCAGCTCTTTCCACAGATTCTCGATTGGATTCAGGTCTGGACTTTGACTTGGCCATTCTAACACCTGGATACGTTTATTTGTGAACCATTCCTTTGTAGATTTTGCTGTATGTTTGGGATCATTGTCTTGTTGGAAGATAATCTCCGTCCCAGTTTCAGGTCTTTTGCAGACTCCAACAGGTTTTCATCCAGAATGGTCCTGTATTTGGCTGCATCCATCTTCCCCTCAATTTTAACCATCTTCCCTGTCCCTGCTGAAGAAAAGCAGGCCCAAACCATGATGCTGCCACCACCATGTTTCACAGTGGGGATGGTGTGTTGAGTGTGATGAGCTGTGTTGCTTTTACGCCAAACATATCGTTTTGCATTGTGGCCAAAAAGTTTGATTTTGGTTTCATCGGACCAGAGCACCTTCTTCCACAGGTTTGGTGTGTCTCCCGGGTGGCTTGTGGCAAACTTTAGACGAGACTTTTTATGGATATCTTTGAGAAATGGCTTTCTTCTTGCCACTCTTCCATAAAGGGCAGATTTGTGCAGTGTATGACTGATTGTTGTCCTATGGACAGACTCTCCCACCTCAGCTGTAGTTCTCTGCAGTTCATCCAGAGTGATCATGGGCCTCTTGGCTGCATCTCTGATCAGTCTTCTCCTTGTCTGAGCTGAAAGTTTAGAGGGACAGCCAGGTCTTGGTAGATTTGCAGTGGTCTGATACTCCTTCCATTTCAAAATGATCACTTGCACAGTGCTCCTTGGGATGTTTAAAGCTTGGGAAATCTTTGTGTATCCAAATCTGGCTTTAAACTTCTCCACAACAGTATTATGGACCTGCCTGGTGTGTTCCTTGGTCTTCATGATGCTCTCTGCGCTTTCAACAGAACCCTAAGACTATCACAGAGCAGGTGCATTTATACAGAGACTTGATTACACACAGGTGGATTCTATTTATCACCATCAGTCATTTAGGACAACATTGGATCATTCAGAGATCCTCGCTGAACTTCTGGAGTGAGTTTTCTGCACTGAAAGTAAAGGGGCCGAATAATTTTGCACGCACCACTTTTCAGTTTTTTAATTGCTAAAAAAGTTTAAAATATCCAATAGATTTCGTTCCACTTCACAATTGTGTCCCACTTGTTGGTGATTCTTCACAAAAAATTAAAATTTTATATCTTTATGTTTGAAGCCTGAAATGTGGCAAAAGGTTGAAAAGTTCAAGGGGGCCGAATACTTTCGCAAGCCACTGTATATAGATAGATAGATATAGGTAGATGTAGATATATAGATATAGATAGATATAGAAATGTAAAACATTCTTTTGGAATATTTTAAGTTATATATTTGTTTTTATTTACATTTAGTTAGATATTTATATTTTGTTACAGATATAGAGAGAGAGAGAGATCAAAAGATTATTAACTATATTTATAGATATTGATATCTAGATATCTATCTATCCGATATGTCTTTATAATTTTAAATATTGAGGTAAAATAGGAACTCTACACAAACAGAACATTTGTACACCACTTCACTACAAATGTTTGTAAATTACTATGTACTAAAATATCTGTGTGCTAAGTATATTAATTTTTTGGTTCACATAGGGGAAAAATCACTCAGCCAACAAGAACACAGTCCACCCCAAGCCAAAGAACATACTTGGGAAATCAGCCCAAGCCCCACTGAGGATGTGGAGGAAGGAGAGGTGGGCGACATGGGCACCCCACCAGGTGAGTGTCTGACACACCAGCTTACGGTAATCTATGCATGGCTGCCTTTTCTTTTATGTAATTTTTCGACTCTATTTTAGGTGATCTGGTTGTGCTTGAGTCAAGCAACAGCGCCACCCCCGAGGATGTTCAGGAATTATGCGACATGGGCACCCCACCAGGTCAGTGTCTGAGACACCAGCTTTATGGTAAGGTAAACTATGTATGTGTGCATATTTCTAAACACATTTTTTTGTTTCATTCCACTTTAGGTACAAGAACTGACTATTTCACCTCAGACAGTGCCCAAAGGCTAATTGGTCAAATAATGGCCTGGAATGGGGATATCGATGAAATGCGGAATCGGCTGGATCGTATGCAGCAGGAAATGAAGGACATGATTGATGTTTTGGGTCGAATCTAAATGCCCTTTTTGAAACCCCAAAACATCGATCATGTCCTTCATTTCCTGTTTTGCTGACCCCATTCTGGGCCTTCTCTTTATTATTTTAGCAGAAATTATATGGCTGTTTAACATAATTTAAAAAAGGAGGGCTGTTTATAGAAAATACCTCAAAAATCCAAAAAAAAAAAAAAATGGATTTTAAAAAACAAAAAAAAAAAAATGGATTTTAAAAAACAAAAAACAAAAAATAAATGGATTTAAAAAAAAAAAAAAATGGATTTAAAAAAAAAAACAAAAAAAAATGGATTTTAAAAAAAGAAAAAAAAAAGAAAAAAAAGCCTGTTTGCGAAAATCAAAAAGCCCAAAAAAATTTATTTTTGATTCTGTAAATATTTAACTATAATTATATTTTTCAAAATTATTCAGATATCATTATATTTTTGGCTAGGAACATTTTAGACTAAATGCATAACTGAATGCATAACAACGATTAATAAAAACATCTCCTTAGGAATTAAATAAATGTGTGGTTTGTTATTTCAATGCTCAGTATCAGTTTGGTTATAAATGTAAAAAAGTTGTTTACAGTGGCAATGGAGCTTATTTAGACATTTAAAAGGAAAATACAGTTGGCACTACAACTGCTCGACCATAACCTAGGACAAAGCCCAAAAGAAAGGCAAGCAATAAATATAATTCAAGATTTCAGCAATTTTTTTTTATTTAAAATATTTAAATATCATGGCCCATTGCAATGGCCCCCCTACCCATAAAATAATTCACATATTGCTGTCTAACTTGACGGGCACTTTGGGGGGCCAAGCCAGTACGGACAGTATCCAGGCCCGTAAGGTTGTCATCTATAAGTCCGGCCTCAGGCCCAACTGTTCCCATATAATTTTGAGAATGTTGATGTAAAAAGTTGTGCAGGATGCAGCACGATAAAATTATAAAATTAAGTTTGTATTCCGCCAAATTTATGGAGGTTTGAAACAGGCGGAACCGGCTGGCCAGAATCCCAAACGCATTCTCAACCACTCTTCTAGCTCTAGCCAGCCGGAAATTAAAAACCCTCCTCTCCGGGGTGAGGGTTCTTTGGGGGAATGGCCTCATGAGGTGCTTGCTCAGAGCGAAGGCTTCATCGGCAATGAAGACAAAGGGGAGTCCTTCCACGTTATCCGCATCAGGTGGCAATCCCAGGCCACCACTCTGGAGACGCTGGCAGAACTCCGTCTGGGCAAATACTCCTCCATCCGACATCCGGCCATTCTTCCCCACGTCCACATATAAAAATTCATAGTGTGCCGACACCACCGCCATTAAAACAATACTAAGGAACCCCTTATAATTAAAATAGTATGACCCCGAATGGGGTGGTGGCACGATGTGGGCATGTTTCCCATCTATAGCCCCTCCACAATTGGGAAAGTCCCAACGGCTGGCAAAATGGGATGCCACAGTCTGCCATTCCTGTGGCGTTGAAGGAAACTGGGGAATCAAACAAGAAAACCAAAATCATTAATTTTGAAGATAACATTGCAAGAAAATTATACAATTAAAAACATTATTCCCCAGCATCAGTAGAACATTAAATAATTTAAATCTTCTGGAATAACTAATATGGAAAGGCACACTTATCAGATTGCTCACCCCCTCTGATGGAACATTGATTACATTTTAGGGGGTTGTGAAATACATAAAAAAGATTACTTTTAGGACACGCAGGAATTTAGGGACTAAAAAGGCAACAAGACTGCAGTTGTCGCACTCTGCAAGTGCAGTTGCTACCCAGCTTACAGTAAATGAGGTAAGGTAAAAAGGCAGTCATGTTGCAAGGAGTACACAATCACATGCAAGGGCAATTAATGAAAACACTTTGTGGCTTGCATATGATTTGATGATGGAAATCAGCAGAGCTTCTGCTCATTTACTAAAGCACTGGAACAAATGCACTTGTAGAGTGCACATGCATTTTGCAAAGTGCAACATATATTTGCTTTATACAAATCAACACCACAGAACATTCTAGCAAATTTTTACGGGGGTGGGGGGGGGGGTTGGGAAATCAAGCTAATTGCTATTTCTAAGCACACTATTTGGATTGAGTTTAGGTGGGGGGTGGGGGGTTGGGAAATCAAGCTAATTGCTATTTCTAAGCACACTATTTGGATTGAGTTTAGGTGGGGGGTGGGGGGTTGGGAAATCAAGCTAATTGCTAATTATAAGCACACTATTTGGATTGAGTTTAGGTGGGGTGTGGGGGGTTGGGAAATCAAGCTAATTGCTATTTCTAAGCACACTATTTGGATTGAGTTTAGGTGGGGTGTGGGGGGTTGGGAAATCAAGCTAATTGCTAATTATAAGCACACTAAATACACTCAAACAAAATACATTCAAAATGAGTAGACTAGGTGGATATGTTCCCATCATTGCATGCTGGGGAGGTTATTGAAGGAAAATATACATGCATGACAAAAAAGAACAGGAAAAAAATCCTGCATGTGTGAGGCGAAAAAGGGGACATTCACACTATATTGCAATGATGGTAAGTAGTGTTTGAGGCAAGAAATACATTACATTATCAAAGATTACATAAAAGAACATGTGATGCTAATAAAAGAAAAATATCTTACCTTAATATAGTCCTTCTGCAGGACCTGGATGATGGCAGAACAGGTCTCTGGGATAATGATCCCCAGAGCCTGGGGGGAGATGCCTGTCGAGAACTTGAGGTACTGCAGGCTTCTCCCTGTCGCCAAGTACCGCAACGTGGCAACTAGCCTCTGCTCCGGAGTGATGGCTTGCCTCATGCAGGTATCCTGCCTGCTGATATAGGGGGTCAGCAAAGCCACCAAACGGTCAAAAACGGGGTCCGTCATCCGGAGAAAGTTCCTGAAATCCTCAGGATTATTCTCACGGATCTCACGGAGCAATGGCATGTGACAGAACTGGTCACGCTGGAGCACCCAATTCTTGGTCCATGAACTCCTCCTCGCCCTGTTCATGGACTGGTCTTGGTCTGAAGAATAAACTACAGCACCAAACACATACAATGCACGAGCTCGACGACGAGTACGTACAGGTAACATGGTTTCAAAACGGTCGGCTGGTCAGAACGCACTAAACAGAACGCACTGAAGAACAGCAAGGCCTGTGAAGAGCGACCTGACAATCAGGAACGAGCGGACAATAAAACAAAGATTTCTCAATGCCAACTGACCAAACGCACTGAAAAGCAGATACAAACCTCACAAGCACAGACTGAACAACAGTTAAAACGAACTGAAAAATACGAGTCTCACAAGCGCGAATCGTCTCTCACCAAACTTCTACTAACACGAGATAAACACGAGATTAGCAGAAGGAGCCCAAAGGGTGTCGTACGGGCTATTGAACTTCCGTTTTATAGTCTCGCCGGACTTGGTTTACGTCACCGCGTACTAGGCTGGCGAACTTTTGTGTGGTCGTGTGTAGGCAAGTCCGTTCGTTAGAAAGTCTGCCGCAAGTCCGCCGAAAGTCCGCCGGAAGTCTGTCGGACAGGCTGTCGGACTTTTGTAGCTGAAAAGTACGACCGTGTGTACGCGGCATAAGAATTTGACCCTAGCTTCATTGAAGTACTTGAACCAATCCTGAAGCTCCGATTTGCCTTTTTGGGGACTAACCTCCCACCTGAGGCTTCTCGGAACCATTGAGTCGGCCACATATTGCTCGAGGAAAGCTATATCCCATTAAGTATGTATCTTGGAGATCATAAGATTTTTGAGTCTCAAAAAAAGGCCTCCCAGATCTCCCTCCCAGATCTGGTGTGTTTGAAACCAGTAATGAGTCGGAGGGCGATCTGGGAGGCCTTTTTATGAGACTCAAAAATCTTATGGTCTCCGAGATACATACCCAATGGGATATAGCTTTCCTCGAGCAATATGTGGCCGACTCAATGGTTCCGAGAAGCCTCAGGTGGGAGGTTAGTCCCCAAAAAGGCGAATCGGAGCTTCAGGATTGGTTCAAGTACTTTAATGAAGCTGGGGTCAAATTCTTGGAGTTCTTGATCCTAAAGAAAAATGGTAAACTAGGCAGATTGGATGTGGAGATTAAGCTTATCAAAGAGAAACTTTCCTCGCATATAAGTAGTGAGAAGTATAAAGAACGATCTATCAATCTTAAAAAATTATTAGAAAAAGAAGAAATTGAACAGAAAAATAAGAAAAAGAAAAAATTTAATCGGGATGTGGGAGACTATAAAAATGGGTTTGTGTTCCAGTGGCAAAGTAAAATTGCGGCTGATGAGGCTGAGACCACTGGACATATGGATGTTACTTATCCCTCGAGTCAAAATAGGGATCCACAACCTGAGGTGTCTGGGAGACACTCGCATAGACCTGCCCCCACCCAGAGTCAACATCCTAACCCCCCTAGACGAGTCTCTTATCGGTCGCCAGAGAGGCATAATAGAACCTCTCAACCACGTCCTCTAAATCATACCTCTGGGGGCCCTTCAAAGTCCCCCAAAAAGAAATTTTGAAGTCAGAAATCTAAAGGTCATACTCAATATAATGATAACTATTATTTAAATGGACCGATGAGAGGTTACCAGGGAGGCCATCGCTCTAATCAGTATGACCCCCCTGGTAGAACCTATGAAGATGACCAACATTCCAGATATCCTGTTTATACTCAGAATCGGTTTCAACCCCTGAGGGATATGGAACATCAATATGATAGTCAAGGTGGCTACGGTGACTGTCATCCTGGATACCAGACCCCGAGAAGAGGGACGTATAATGATAGACCGCCCTGGTATCAACCACCCTCTTCCCAACGAGGTGCACGCGTTGATCGGCACACCTCTAATCAACCCCAGTGGGAAGAATACTTCCAACCCCAACATTGGGGTTTTCCCCGGGGAGACCGAAATCATCAAAGACACGCAGAAAAAAGAGAGGAATCAGAGGGGGGGAGATCAAAGAGCCAAAAGAAAATGGGAATGAGTGGTCAAGGCATTTTCAACTTGAGTAGTGTTTCTCTGACCCAAGGTGAGACTGTCGTTCTTGACAAAGGTCTTAAATTTGCACCCCCCCAGGGCACTTAATAAATTCCAAACCTGTATGGACATTCATAAGTATACTAGGAAATTAAACATCAAAAGGTATTTATTGTCCAATCCTGTTAGTACCCAAGGCCAGAACTCTACTAATATTAGGCATTCTGGCTTGGCAAATGCGTCCTTGTTTAATCCACCAGGAGGCCTATCTGCTTCGATCAAAGTCTTCAGGGATGTTCTTCTGAGAGACCTTGATCGTTTGAAAATTAAGAACATTAAAATGACAAGGGACTTACAATTAGGATTAGATCAGTTTTGCAAACAAAAGGACCTTGTTATCAGGCCAGCTGATAAAGGAGGGGGGATTGTGGTTCTTAATAAGGGTGACTATCTCCACGAGCTCGATAGAATAGTTGGGGATCGCACCACCAACACCCCCCTTAAGTCCGATCGACGTGTGAAATACAGGAAGGAATTGGAAAGGTTTGTGGACCAGGGATTTGAATCAGGTATTATAAATAAAAAAGAAAAACTGTTTCTGATACCAGCATCCTCACGGATACCTATTATATATTACTTGCCCAAAACCCACAAGGATCCTGTCCATCCTCCCGGCCACCCAAAAATTAGTGGAATAGATTCCATTACTTCTAGGGCTGGCAAGTATATTGACAGTTTTCTTCAACCCCTGGTCAGATTATTACTGGCCTATATTAAGGATAGCAGACATACTATCAACCTATTAAAAGATTGTGGATAAAGGGAGGGACACTGGCTGGTCACTGCTGATTTTACCTCCCTGTATACCATTATTCCCCATAATTGGGGTATTGCTTCTGATAGGGTTGAAATAATGACTTAGAGTTCCACTGTAATTGTGTACGTATCAATTGTTCTATTTAAATTGTTTGTGCTCCTTTCTTACCTGTGTACGTATCAATTGTTCTATTTAAATTGTTTGTGCTCCTTTCTTACCTATGTACGTATCAATTGTTCTATTTAAATTGTTTGTGCTTTTCTCTTCTGTGTACGTATCAATCTGTATCTAGATGGAATTTGGAACTGCTGAATAATCATTACATGTTCGCTGATGAGAAACTCTTTGTACCTTAACCTCATTTGGTAATGCCGATAAGATTACTGCTTGTATAATTGCCTATAAAAGGCCTTTGAAAGAGTAAAAAGGCAGCAGTCCTTTATGCTGAGAACTGTGATACAGACATACCTGACTCCGTGTCATCTTTCTTATAGAAGCAATAATTTGGCAAAGCAATATAAACTTAAGCAACTTATTTAAGAGTTGCCCCTAACATTTTGGCGCCCGAACAGGGACCCACCAAGTTGCTACAAGAGGTGGCTGAGCTACGCTGACGGAACGAAAGGACAGGCATTCCGGGAACCACAGATCAAAAAACCTGGCCAGGTAAGAAAAAGCTTTATTTTTCTTATATTCTGTGCTCCCCTGATTTGTGCCTATCCGTTCTGTCAGTTACGGTTCTCCTGGTTTTAAAACACCAGCCTCTGTAGTGGTGAGTCTAGAATTACTGCATATTTTAGTTTATATTGCTGGAATTATTTGTTTGTTTTGTTGTCTGTGTCTGTCTTGTCTGTCTTGTTGAGAAAGTGAATGAGCCTTGTCAAGGATGGTATGAGTTAGAAGGGGATTGCCGAACTAAGCAACGGAATGCGCCTTACCTCACATGATTGGGAACTTGAGGGCTTGTGAGCTTGGGGGTCTGACGCTTATGCTTAACCTCACATCTAACTCATAAACCATAGACGGGTTGAGAGTATAAGCCCTGTCTGCTCCATAAAGCAGGGATAAGAGTGTATGAGAGGGATTCCCAGATACGGGGAGGGAATAAGATCTCCAAAAGTCCGGAGATCTAGTCGGATACCTGGCCACTTAAAGGAATGCTTGTATATGTTGTAGCCGCATTTTTGCATATGTTGTAGCCGCATTCTGGTTTGTTATTGGGCTAGCATATAAAGTAATTATTTGTTATTGGGCTAGCATATAAAGTAATTTGATTTCAGAAATCTCATTCCGGAAGAGGTTTCTAGTATTCTAGCACCCTAGGAGGAAGGCAACGAGGAACTAGTGTAACTTAGCTGGTTTGTTATTGGGCTAGCATATAAAGTAATTATTCATTCTTGTATATGTTGTAGCCGCATTATATTGTACACTAAGTGTCCCACACGCTACCTAGGCAGGACTGTTAGAATGGGCCAGAGGAACACAAAACCCCGTCAGGGAATTGTGGCGCACTATATGGTGCCACAGATAATTAAGAACATTTATGGGAAAACCGAAGCACAGGACTTAAAGGTAAGGTGAAAGGAGCAGCGGGCTTAGACCCGGATGTATGGAGTGAAATAAAAAGGGACAGACAAGGAGAGGTGTTAGAGAAGCAATGGATGCGTCAGGTTCAATGCTTAATTAAGGTCTCAAATAGAGCAAAAGAAGAGGGGTGGAAGTATAATCCAGATTGTGATGGTTGGGATATGAAAGATAGAAGAACAAAAAATGTCGAGGCTCCCAGCTCAGCCATCCCACCCCCATACACTAACGTAGAACGCAAACCACACAAGATATATCCGGTACTTGAGGGGAGAGGATGGGTTTGTCAGGATTGTGGAGCACAAAACCCAGAATGGGCAGTAGAATGTGTGCATTGTGGGGCACAAAAACCTCATCCAGAAACTGTAGCTCCCGTACGCACTGATACACGCATTGTTCAGGTAAACAATCCAGAATTTGGAAAAGCAGCCCATCCAAATGCCCCGCCTACTGTCACTCGTAGAATGCAAATAAGGACTTGGGCACCATGGTCGGCAGACACCCTTATGGCATTAATACAGAGCGCCCCAGACCCGGTAGCAAAGCCAGCTGCTTTTTGTAGATTTGTGACACAGTTAATGAATACACATGAAGCGACCTGGCAGGATGGGGAGGATCTATGCAGACACAAAATGACTCTGACCCTGTTTAACCAGTTTATGACAGAAATAGGTCCACACAGACCTGCAGGACAAGTTGATGGGGAGGGCAACCTGGAGGCAGGACATGTCAGACATATAGACTCAAGGGCCCCTTTTATTGCTAGATTAGAAGCTTTTTGTCAGGCAAAACAACAGGAGAGGGGGTCCATATCACCCATGAAGCAAATGCCAGGACAGACTGTATCGGAATTTTACTTATCTATGGAAAGTATGATGGCAGATGAGGGATTGGACTTGGCCCTGCCAGTCACAATCCGAGCCTTCAATAGACAATTTATGGAGGGATTAATTCCACAGATAAGTGAGAGACTGAAAGCCTGCACACCAGAGTGGAGGGCAACTAGAGATAGAGGGACGTTGTTACAAAAAGCGCAAGGCATAGAGGCGGACTTAGCAGAAACCAAAGGGAGGAAATCTCATGCTATCAACGCACTCGGGGGTCCCCAAGAGCAAGGTAGAGGTTCCTTTCGCAAACCCCTTACCTGGTACTACTCTAACAAGATTGGTCACATCAGACGCAACTGTAGGAAAAGAATAAGGGATGAAGGAGAGGAAGGTGTTGATTCTCCAGTTAATCAGAGAAGGAACCAGCCCAGGGACAACAAAAATAGTCATATCAGGCAGCAGGGAGATGGTCCACGAGCATGACTCACCCCGGTTTTAGAAAAATCCAAAACAACAATGCTTAAGACAAATATAACGGTTGGTAATAAGAAAATCTCTTGTTTAGTCGATACAGGAGCTTCACGCTCGTTACTTTCTGACTCTGAACTACTCCCTGGCCAAAAATCACCTGACACTTTACTAATAACTGGATATGATGGCATTTTAGCCGACGCCCCGCTTACAAAACCTCTGAAAGTTAAAGTAGGAAACCACATGTTCCTTTCACGCTTTCTGGTATCCAGAGGAGCCCCCACTAATTTGTTAGGAGCTGACATTTTGCAGAAAATAGGAGCTAACATTACCTATCACCCAGATGGCACTGTCACCTTAGCTATAGGGGATAATCAAGAACACATGGAGATGTGTAACCTGATACAATACCTAGAGGAGGAATCGGAATTGTCCGGCCCACCTCCTTCAGACTTAGATCAGATTTTGTCGTCCCTTCCAGGAGAACTATGGGAGAAACATCCAGCTGATGTTGGACTTTTGCCCATACCTCCGGTTACCCTACAGCTGATTCCAGGAGCAGTGCTTCCCCAACAAAAGCAGTATCCACTTAGTGCACCCCAAGAGACGGCCATAGAAATGCAGGTCCAATCCTTCTTAAAAAGTGGAGTTCTAAAAGAGGTAAAATCACCGGCAAACACTCCCTTGTACCCGGTTAAAAAGAAATCAGTAGCCGGTAGTCCGGTTAAGTATAGAATGGTCCAAGACCTTAGAGCGGTCAACAAAATACTAGCCCCGATGACACCTTTAGTACCCAATCCACATACATTACTGTCACAAATACCATCAACCAGTATGTACTTTACGGTTATAGATTTAGCGAACGCTTTCTTTTCCGTCCCGCTTGCTGAAGAATGCCAACTTTGGTTTGCATTTTCCCTCAAAAATCGGCAACTAACCTGGACACGCCTACCTCAGGGTATGGCGCATTCACCTACCTTGTATTCGCAAGCATTGCAAACGGTGTTGGGAGAATGGGTACCACCAGATTCCTGTGTATTGTTACAATATGTGGATGATTTATTGTTATGCTACCCTGACAAGGAAACTTGTTTGGCCACCACCCTTAATTTGTTGCGATTTTTGGCAGAAAAAGGTTGCAAGGTTAATAAGAAAAAGTTACAAGTGTGTCAGGAAAAAGTTATCTTTTTGGGACATTGTATATCACAGGGTACGAGACATCTCACTGAGGAGAGGGTTCAAGTGATAAAGGGAATGTTACCCCCACGGAATTTCAAACAATTGCGTATGTTTTTAGGTATCGTGTCATATTGTAGACAGTGGATACCACATGCTAGCGCTTTGATGCAGCCATTATACGATTGTTTGAAAATTGTACCGTATGTGCTTACAGAAGTAGCATATGAGTCGTTTGTCACTTTGAAAAAGCTATTAATTTCTGCCCCGGCTATTGATATACCAGATTACACCAAGATATTTAATCTGTACATTGCTGAGATCACTGGACATGCCACAGGTGTTCTGACACAGGCACATGTAAAACAAAGACCAGTCGCTTACTTTTCAGCAGCATTAGATCCAGTATCTAGAGGTTCACCGTCTTGTGTACGGGCGGTAGCTGCAGTGTCAATTATCATAGATAAGTCATCAGAGATTGTTCTAGACAATCCAGTCGTAGTGCATACCACACATGACATACATGCAATCTTGTCTCAGGTACAGCCCAAACACATTTCAATGGCTAGGCAATTAAGATTACAGTGTACTTTACTCTTACCTCCAAATGTCACTTTTCAGCGCTGTACAACCTTAAATTTGGCCACCTTTTTGCCTCTTCAGTCACCAGATTTGGCAAGGGGGAATGATAGTGCTAATAGTACTAGTGAGAAAGGAAATGAGGAAACTGACACTCTCTTGTTTAAGGAAGTAAATGAGCACGATTGTTTTCAGCTCATGGAACAGGAGACAATGGGATTCCCACATGTTACAGATACACCGATTTTAAATACTGAGCACACTTTGTACATAGATGGCAGTAGGTTTGCTGATGACAAGGGTAAATATCACACAGGGTATGCTGTAGTGACTGATACGCAGGTAATTGAAGCACAGGCCTTACCAGCCCACATGTCAGCACAGGAAGCAGAATTAAAAGCTTTAGAACAAGCCCTAGAATACTTAAAAGAACGAGAAGGGAATATTTACACTGACTCTGCCTACGCTTATGGTGTAGCGCACGATTATGGCCACATATGGAGGGCTAGAGGTTATCTGACAGCAGCAGGTACACCTGTAAAACATGGAGAAGGCATTAAGAGAGTCCTGAACAATCTTCAAAAGGTTAAACGAGTGGCCATCATGAAGATAGCGGCACACACGAGCGCAAAAACAATTTAGGCAAAAGGAAATGCATTTGCAGATTTGACTGCAAAACAGGCAGCTCTAGGGGAAGGAAGCCCTGAGACCTTAGCAGCGGTAGAGGTGAGTATCCCAGAACCAACATGGCAGCAGCTGGGTAAATTACAGGAGCAAGCAGGGGAGAGCGAGAAAGATAAGTGGGTCAGAATGGGAGCAGCACCAGACCTCGTCAGTTCCAATTCCATGTATAGGATTGTGAACCAAGGATGGCTCGCCCCTGGATTCAGTAGCACTGCAAGAAACTACTGTGCAGCCTGCCAAATCTGTCTCCTGAATAACCCAGGACAGAAAGTGAAAACCCCACGAAAACACCAGGTCCGGGCCCAATACCCCTTCCAGAGACTGCAAATTGATTACATACAAATGCCTAAAAGCGGCCCCTTTGAATTTGTCCTCGTGTGTATCGATTTATTCTCAGGTTGGCCCGAAAGTTATCCAGTAATATCGGCTACAGCTAAAGCCACAGCTAAGAAACTGATCACTGAGTTAATACCTAGGTTTGGTCTTCCTGAAACCATAGAATCAGATAGGGGGACACACTTTACAGGAGAAATCATGCAGAATGTGATGACCATGTTAGGGGTTCAACAAAGTTTTCACACCCCTTACCACCCACAGAGTTCAGGATCAGTGGAGAGAGTAAATGGGACAATAAAGCTAAAAATACAAAAAGCCATGCAAGAGTTAAACAAGCCTTGGCCAGAATGCCTGCCTCTGGCTTTATTCTCTATAAGGTACACTCCAACAGGAAAAACAGGATTATCCCCATACGAAATACTTTTTGGGAATGCACCTAGATTAGGTTTATACTTTCCACAGAGTATGCAATTGCAATGTGATAGTTTGACTGCATATGTGATACAATTACAACAACGTCTAACTAACATCCAAAAAAGTGTGTATTCTTCTCTTCCAGACCCTAATTCAATAACAGGTACACATATGCTGCTACCAGGGGATTATGTATATGTAAAGAAACACACCAGAAAGACATTGGAACCCAGGTTTGAAGGTCCTTACCAAGTACTCTTGACCACAGCCACCTCAGTAAAGCTGGAAGGAAAACCTACCTGGATACACGCATCACATTGCAAGAAACAACCCGAGAAAACAACATGATGAAATATCTACTTACATATTTTTTTGAGGATTGTTGTATTACAAATATATGCATGGACTCCTGGTATTAATGTACTTGAAGTAGACAACAACAACTTTCGAATGGGCTATAGATGATCCTAAAGTAGCAAATGATTATTGACAAAGGTAGACTAGTACATCTTTCCTCACAGATACAACAGGATACTGCACCACATTGGTGGGATATATTCAGTGGAATGTCTTCTACAGCAACCAATACCTTTCACTGGTTGTTAAGTCCAATGGTAATTATTATTCTAATATTAATATCACTTACAATCACGAATATATGTGTATACAGGAAAATAAATAGGAAAATTAGGAGAATAGACAGGGCATACCGATAAATGTGTATTGACATCACCCTACTCCTATAAAACTCCTCTTCTTGAATTTTAAGATGTTGGTAATACCTAGGGGGGTGGGTTCTACCCCTCTGACAACTCACGGTCAGGGAAAGGACTCTGGGGAAAAACTGACTAGAACTTATTCATGAGGACCCAGGGGGAGGGAGAGGATGATGTCAAAGGGGGAAATTGATAGGGTTGAAATAATGACTTAGAGTTCCACTGTAATTGTGTACGTATCAATTGTTCTATTTAAATTGTTTGTGCTCCTTTCTTACCTGTGTACGTATCAATCTGTATCTAGATGGAATTTGGAACTGCTGAATAATCATTACATGTTCGCTGATGAGAAACTCTTTGTACCTTAACCTCATTTGGTAATGCCGATAAGATTACTGCTTGTATAATTGCCTATAAAAGGCCTTTGAAAGAGTAAAAAGGCAGCAGTCCTTTATGCTGAGAACTGTGATACAGACATACCTGACTCCGTGTCATCTTTCTTATAGAAGCAATAATTTGGCAAAGCAATATAAACTTAAGCAACTTATTTAAGAGTTGCCCCTAACACTTCCGTTAAATATTTCTTGAATAAAGATCTTTCACTCCCAAGGAGACAAGAGCAGTTTATAATGGACCTTCTTGAATATGCCACTACGCACAATTTCTTTTGGCATAAGAATCAGTTTTTTCCTCCAAACGAAGGGTATAGCCATGGGGGCTAAGTTTGCCCCCAGTTTGGCAAATTTATTCATGGGGAAGTGGGAGGAGGACGTCATCTATGCCCAGCCGAGACCTGAACTGGTCTTGTGGGCAAGATATATAGATGACATCCTCCTCCTATGGAATGGTATCCATGAGTCTCTTTGTTTATTTATGGAGGATTTGAACAATAATGATAGGGGAATTGAATTCAAATATGAGGCTAGTCTACATACTGGTAATTTTCTGGACTTTAAGATCTGGAGTGAGGGTGATACTTTGTTCACCTCCACTTATTTTAAGGCCACAGATCGGAATTCATTTATACCCCGTGACAGTTGCCATCATAAAGCACCCCCAAGAGTCAATATATAAGAATGAGGCATAACTGTTCTACTATTACTGACTTTAAAGCTCAGTCTAAGGTACTTACCGACAGGTTCATAGAGAAGGGGTATAAGGCTTCCTTCCTCAAGGATAAATTGGATGAGGTAGAACCGCTCGATAGGGAACTTCTACTTATGGGGAAAGCTAAGACTGATCAGTGGAAAAATAATGAGTTTTCATGTCCTTTTATAACAGGATACTCTTACCAACATTCTTCAATTAAGAAATTGTTGTCCAAATATTGGCATATTGTTAAAAATGATGGCATACTAGGTCCTAAACTTCCGGAAAAACCCCAGGTAGTTTTTAGAGGGGTTCCCTCTATTAGATCATCTGTGGCCCCTAGTGTCTGTGACCCTCCTAATGAGAAACCTATGTTCTTCCAGAATTTAGTAGGATATTATATATGCAGAAACTGTGTGGTTTGTTCCATTAATGCCATTAAGGACAGGAAGGTTAATCACTTCCATTCCACTAGCACCTCTCGAGATTTCCCAACGAAATCTTTTATCACTTGCTCTACTACCAATGTTGTATACCTTCTGACCTGTCCATGTGGGTTGCAATACTTGGGACGCATGGTGCGACCCCTACAAGTCAGGCTCAACAAGCATATTGGGAATATCAGGAGAGGTTTTAAAGGCCATCCGGTGTCCAAACACTACCTGGATGTACACAGGCAGGACCCTAAGGGTACTATGTTTATAGGTATTGATAGACTTAAGCTACCATGGAGAGGTGGACCCAAAAGACGGGCAATTTCCAAGTTAGAAATGGAATGGATATACAAGATTAGATGTCTTAGACCCCTTGGGCTGAATGTAGACATCGAAATAAATGCATTTATTGATAATGCCTAGGATATGACATTCCATGTCTTTATGTAGTCTCTAACCATTGTTCTTTCTGAATGCTTATAATGTTGCGAGGAAGACACCAGGGCGATATGCTGTCACCCACCAACCAGACTTCATATTTTTATAATTAAGAGTTTTTTATTCCAACTTGTTCCGTTCCTGGTTGTCGTTGTTTACTATAAAGGTGATGGTTCAGTGCGTCGCCTGTGCCCCATTGAAGACGTCATCTATGACGAAACATGTAGGGCGTGGCTACGCACTGTACGCCATCACGTTGTTCGCCCCATGTTTACTATACACGGGTGTTCGCTTTGTATGCCGGCTTTTTAATATTTTTATATTTTTTACCTACATTGTATGGCGGAGATGTGCTCTCTGTTTTTATGAAGCAATAAATTACTCTAATTTTACTAAACCATCAGAGTTTTTTTTTGCCTCCTTTGCGCTCACAGCTCTTGGGACCAGCGAGTGCCTCCCTCTAGACTTACGTACCGGAACTGCCTCCTGTTGGAACACGGCACACAGTGGTTGATCCAGACGCTGCCATCCACCTGTCCCTGCAGAGGGCCATATCTGCATGCGCTTATGACCTTGCTATTAAGGAGGTCCACCGTTTCTGGTAAGGGTCCATTTTTATTGTCTTCTAGATTCACGGGCGGCTTGGAGTTCCTTTCACACTCCCTTTATTTTTCTTCCACTCAAATGGGCTGCGTCTAATGAGCTGTGGATATGTGATCTTCCCTCATGCAACTGGTTTGCCTTCACTGAACTCTCTATGAATGGACTGAACTTATTTCCACTACTACTTGAACTTTTCAATGCACTAGCAATTTATGACCTTGGATATTTTTCATTTTTATTTTTATCCTATTATGCAATTGGTCGTTTTTGTGTTAAGCCATTCTATGTTTACATTATTTAAGATTATTTACTTGTAAGCACTTTTTGAATCTGGTATTACTAATCATTGGTAACTCACTCACTCACCTTATATTGACTTACATAAGAGTCTAGTCATTTATATTCTATTCACTTTTCTGTCACCTCTTTGTTGAAATATCGATTCATGTCATTGAATGCGAGCACACTTAATTTTTTAATTTTTTGATTTACACCTCATTGATATTTGTGGTATTTGTTGCAGCTGCAGTCCGTTTTTTTTTACCTTTTGCTTTTTAGCACAGGTTCTTCCCAATTCTTATTTACTTTAGCATGCTATAATTGCCTAAATGGTACTGAAATATGCAGTATATTATTTAAGGATAATCTGCTTTTAAACTGTGTGAAAAAGTGATTTCTACACTGAAATATCTTTAAAAGTCTGAGAAGTGAAAAATTCCCCGTTTTGGACAACTAGGTGCCAACACAACTGAGCATGCTCAGACCTGAAAATAACTCTAATTTTAACTCAAGTGTCTTTTTTAGCCGGCGCTATAGTAAATACCAATATGAGAGCTAATTAGAGAGCATTTTTTTAAAATGAAAATCTGCTCTATTCTAGTCCAAATGAAGTATTAGCCATTGATTCTAATGGAACAATTGTAACTTTCACAAAAAAAACCTTTTAATGTTGGGATGAAATGTATCTTTCTTGTTGTTGCTTCTACTTAAAATATTTTAATTTTAAGAATTCTGGAATGTGGAATGTTTTGATTATTTGGTAAAATATATTTTTCTCTGTCACTTTCACTTGTTACTCTCAATCTCACAACAATCTTTACCCCAAACTCACACAGGTGTCTTTATAATCCACAAACAATACCATTGCTGATGCAAATTTAAAATGAATCACAATTTTTTGTGCTTTTTATTATTTCCAAATATTCATAATTTGAGCCCAAAAAATGTGATATGTGTACCAACATGAGAAAGCAAAATGTAATTCCCAAAAATTTGAGGGTAATATTCTACTCTCACCCACAAAAAAACCCACCAAATATAACAGAATAAATCAAGAAGAATAACTCTTGAGTAATGTAATTACTTGTCAGAGGGGGGGCGGGGTTACCCCTCTGACGTCACGGGGAATGCCACAGGGAAGTCCCCGTCAAGTTCCCGTGTGTCAGAGGGGGCGGGGTCACCAGGTGGCCCCGCCCCCATTGTTTAAGAACCGTCAGAACAGGAGAAGTGTCACACAGCATCATGGATGCGGAGCGGCCCGAGGAGAAGAAGGGAAGAAGACGGCGCGGAGGAAGATGCCGGACGAGAACACCGGAGGAAGAAACAGAAGAACCAGAAGAAGAAGATGGAGGAAGAAACCGAAGGAAGATAGAAGATAGAAGAAAGAAGAAGCATAATAAATAAATAAAGGAATTGTCAAAAACTGTCTCTTGTCATTTTTAAATTTTTTTACAGTTTTTTTGTGAAATGGTAGGGGTCCTTTTGTACCCCCTTACCATTTCACACAGGCAGGAGGGCCGGGATCTGGGGGTCCCCTTGTTAATGGGGGATTCCAGATTCCGATAAGCCCCCCGCCCGCAGACCCCCACAACAACCGGGCAAGGGTTG
Organism: Lithobates septentrionalis; assembly: GCA_037952835.1. Classification (NCBI taxonomy): domain Eukaryota; kingdom Metazoa; phylum Chordata; class Amphibia; order Anura; family Ranidae; genus Lithobates; species Lithobates septentrionalis. The sequence continues at coordinate 102,994 of JBBDGP010003907.1, forward strand.
TGGGGATGAGGCCCTTGTCCCCATCAACATGGGGACAAGGTGTTTTGGGGGGCTACCCCAAAGCACCCTCCCAATGTTGAGGGCATGTGGCCTGGTACGGTTTAGGAGGGGGGCGCTCTCTCGTCCCCCTCTTTTCCTGCGGCCTGCAAGGTTGCGTGCTCGGATAAGGGTCTGGTATGGATTTTTGAGGGGGACCCCACGCCATTTTTTTTTCAATTTTGGCCGGGGTTCCCCTAATATCCATACCAGACCTGAAGGGCCTGGTATGGAATTTAGGGGGACCCCCCACGCCTTTTTTTTAAATTTTGGTTTGGGGTTCCCTTGTGGGGAATTCCCATGTCGTTTTTATCAATGAACTTTTATGTGTATTGTCGGACCGGCAATTCATTAATAGCCATGAGTACTTTTAAATTACTTTTTTTTCTTTGAAATGTCATTTTGCTGTCAGACTGTTCTAAACACGGGAAACATGCGCCCCTTTACAGGCATACTATAGACACCCCCCGGTACGAAATTTAAAGGAATATTACACTTTTATTGTTTCACTCAAAACATTATTAAAATCACTGCTCCCGAAAAAACGGGCGTTTTAAAAAAAATTTTGGCATTGATACATGTCCCCTGGGGCAGGACCCGAGTCTCCAAACACTTTTTATGGCAAAGAACTTGCATATAAGCCTTCAGTGAGAACTTTGGATTTTGCAGGTTCGAGCCCCATTGACTTCCACTATTCCAGCATATGTGATCTGACAGGCATTATTGCCGCAATAGCGCTGCTTTCCATTTGCATTAGCGCTGACTTTCTGAGAGTTGAAGTCTTTCTGGCCTTTTTTGAGAGTTATTTTTTGGTACTGCAGGAGAATTTTTTGGCGCTATAGTAAATGACCCCCATTGAGATTGATTTACTAAAGGTTTTAGGAATGTTCATACAATACATTGTGTAAGGATTCACTTCAATTATCCAATGATAATGAAAAGAAATTCCTGTTTACTTATTTTATCCACACGATTGCATAACATTCTCAACTCTTGTGGTAAACCAGCTTCATTGTACAAAGACGATGATGTACATATCTAGCCCATCCCAGAAACTATTGTTTATGAATTTCTGAAAGAATGCAGAGGCATTCTACAAGTCAAAATTCATGACTTGGCCATAATGCCCACCCTGCTTGCTGAAGATCATTTTATATTTGTCATGAATGAGGCTATAGGCCCCCATAAATCCAGCTTAGTGACTATTGAACCTTTTTTAGGTTGATTAAACCATTCCAATATCAACAGCAAAAGGTACATTATATTATTCAACATCCTATTGTCAATGCAAAACTGTCATCTTTCTTGCTGGTGCAAAATAATTCTACTCCAGTGGGTACTTATTTTCTGATAAAACCCTGCTCCAGATTCTGTATGTATTCGGAAAACACCTTTGGTTCAAAGAGATGAGGTACACCTGGCCCCAAGAAAATGGGATTTTTTTAACAGCTTACCTGTAAAATCCTTTTCTTTTGAAGTACATCACGGGACACAGAGCCATAGTAATTACTATGTGGGTTATAGTCCACCTTCAGGTGCTGGACACTGGCACACCCTAAACAGGAAGTTGCCTCCTTACATAACCCCTCCCATACCGGGAGCATCTCAGTTTTGTAGTAAAGCAATAGACGTGTATACTAGAAAGAGGGGCGGGACGTCTGTGTCCCGTGATGTACTTCTACAGAAAAGGATTTTACAGGTAAGCTGTTATAAAAATCCTATTTTCTTTCATCGTACATCACGGGACACAGAGCCATAGTAATTACTATGTGGGATGTCCCAGAGCAATGCCAACTGAGAGGAGGGAGACACAACAAAAGTAGGGCACCATGAGATCAGAGGACTTATACTGCTGCCTGCAGTACACTGCGCCCAAAGGCGACATCCTCATGTCTTTTACATCCACCTGATAGAATCTGGTAAATGTATGGATTGAAGACCAAGTTGCGGCCTTGCAGATTTGAGCCATGGAGGCTTGGTGATGCACTGCCCACGAAGCACTAACAGCCCTAGAGGAGTGCGTTTTGATTTGAGAGAGTAGAAACTACCTCTTTAAACCATAAGCTAGAATGATTACTTGTCAAATCCATTTTGAATAGTAGATTTCCATGCTGCCTGTCCTCTTTTTGGACCTTCAGGCAATACGAACAAAACCTCCCTTTTCCGAATCTGAGCAGTCGTCTTTAAGTAGACTGCTCTCACCAAATCAAGAGAATGTAGTGATTTTTCTTCCATAGAACAGGGTTCTGGAAAAAATGAAGATAGAACAATATCCTGGTTTAAATAAAAACCTGATACTACCTTCGGTAAAAAGTTAGGATGAGGACGCAATACTACCTTATCCTTGAGAACAATAATAATATGGCTTTTTACAAGAAAAAGCAGCCAATTCTGATACCCTTCTTGCAGCAGGTATGGTTACCAGAAAAAATAGTTTCCTTGTCAAAAAAGGACCAAGGGAATATGTCGTATCGGTCCAAAAAAAGGCTGTTTTGTAATGCCGCCAAAACTAAATTCAAGTCCCAAGGGTTCAGAGATGACCTAACCGGGGATTAAGGCGTGTTACCCCCTGAATAAAGTTACGAGCCAAAGAAAGTGAAGCAAGTGGTTGTTAAAATAAGGCCGAGACCTGTCCTTAGAAAGCACTTAAGGCCAGCTTTATTTCTTACCCCATCTGCAGAAAGTCAAGGATTCTACCTTTGATCTATTTCCTGGGGTGCAACCCCTGGTTTCACACCAGGAGACATATGCTTCCCAGACTCTATAATATATAATTATGGACGCCGGCTCCCTTGCATTAACCAAGATAGAAACCACTGAACCTGACAGCCCACGTTTCTTCAGAGTGTGGGTCTCAATAGCCAAACCGTTAAATTTAGTGTTTGTAAAGTAGGATGGAATACCGGACCTTACGAAAGAAGGTCTGGCCTTGGTGGTAGGGTCCATGGGTCCCCTACTGTCATCTTTATGATCCCTGCATAGCATACCAAGATTTCTTGGGCCCCGCTGGGGGCCACAAGAATCACCGACTTCTATTCCTGCATGATCCTGCGAAGAAGTTGTGGACGCAGGCAGAATAGGAGGGAATGCATAAATCAGTGAGAACCGATTCAACGGGAATATCAAGGCATCTGTTCCGCATGTTTTTGACACAAAGTTATCTATTTCTTTGTTGAAACTGGACGTAAACAGATCTATGTCTGGGATCCCCCATCTTTGACATATTGACAGGAAGATATCGGTGTGAAGGAACCATTCACCCGGGAACAACTGCTGGCGACTCAAGTAGTCCGCCTGCCAATTTTATATTCCTAGAATGAACACCGCCGATAGGCAAAGTTTATTGTTTTCTGCCCAAGATAGGATATGATTCACCTTTCTCTGGGCCGCACAACTTCTTGTGCCCCCTTGGTGATTAATATAGGCCATTGCTGTGGCATATTCGGATTGAATCCTGGCAGGACAATACCGTAAACTGAACGTTCAGGCCCTCAGAACCAAGTGCTCTGCCTGAATTTCTAGAATGATAATGGGCAAGGTCATTTCTGATCTGGGCCACTTCTGTGGTAACTGAAGGAAGGATTTCCCCCTTTGCAGATTTTTGGATATTAACCATAAACTGGCTACAAGACCATCAGCAAGAAGCTTGGTGAGGAGACAACTGTTGGAGCGATTATTAGCGAATTGAAGAAATACAAAATAACCATTGATTGCCCTCAGTTTGGAGCTCCATGCAGGATATCGCCCCATGGAGAAAGGATGATCATGAGAAAAGTGAGGGATCGGCCCAGAACTACATGGGAGGAGCTTGTGAATGATCTCAAGGCAGTTTGGACCACAGTCACCAAACAAATCATTGGTAACACAATATGCCGCCATGGATCTAAATCCTGCATAGCCCGCAAGGTCCCCCACCTCCAAAAGGCACATGTACAGGTCCGTCCGAAGTTGTCCAGTGAACATATAAACGATTCAGAGAAGGATTGGTAGAAAGTGCTGTGGTCAGATAAGACAAAAATTTAGCTCTTTGGCATTACCTCAACTTGCCATGTTTGGAGGAAGAAAAATGCTGGCTATGACCCTAAGAACACCATCCCTACAATCAAGCACGGAGGTGGAAGCATTACTGTATGATTTGGGGCTGTTTCTCTGTTAAAGGTACAGGCCAACTTTGCCACATTGAGGGGCCAATGGATGGGGCCATATGTTGTAATCTTGGATAGGAACCTTCTTCCCTCAGCCAGAACACCAAAGATGGGTCTTCTAGCATGACAATGCCCCAATATTACTGCCAAGGCAACAAAACAGTGGCTCAAGAAGCACATTAAGGTCATGAAGTGGCCTAGCCTAACCCTGGATGGAGCTAAAACTTTGAGTTGCCAAGCAACAGCCAAGAAACCTTTAGGATTTAGAGAAGATCTGTAAAGACGAGTGGGGACCAAAATCCCTCCTAAGATGTGTGCAAACCTGGTAACTAACTACAAGAAATGTCTTACCTCTGTGCTTGCGAACAAGGTTTTATCCACCAAGTGCTAAGTCATCAAATACTTATTTTACTCACTGAACTGCAACTCAATTTATAACATCTGTATCATGTGTTTTTTCTGGATTTTTGGTCCATAATATTTTTTGTCGTTTTGTGTGTCAAGTTACCACAACACCATTATTATCTTATATTTTTTAACCTCAAGGAGATTGGTTGGTGTCCCTTGTTAATTTGACATTATATTTTTAAAATGTACCTGCCTACTCACAAACAAACTGTCCTTTTTGAACTAAAACACATAGCCAAGTATTTGTAAAACTAAAATAGAAATTTATTAGGGATCAGAACAAAATAAAGAGGAAGGCAACACTGGATAAACTGTTGAAATTGGCGAAGCCTTTGTACCCCAGGGCAGACATCAATTATTTGACAGGCAAAATTGGTAGCCTGAGGAGTCCATTCAATAGGGAGCACAATACGGTCCAGGACAGAAATCAGGAGCAGCAGTAGATGACATGTATGTCCTGAGGCTGTGGTCTTACTACAGCCTGCGTCTTTTGCCAGACCAGACCGGACCCAGGCCATCACTCTCTTGTCTTCCTTCCACGCTTCCTTCCAGGCTCTGACTGTGGTGTTGGAGTTGTGGCAGGAGGTGGAGGAGGAGTATGGTCCAACTCACATACGTGACTTTTTTTTGTGAGTTCGCGCATCACCCCCTTATTTAGGGCCTGATACATGACCTCCTCACAAATGAGGCTTTGGCCCACCTCCATTTCCTGCAATTTGCTGGCTGCCATGCAGGCATAGGCCTCTTGAAGATTGGGGGTGGTTCTGAGGGCTGCAGTAGCCTGCCGAATCAAAGAAAGCGCTGACTCCTCCACGTTACTCCCCTTCCTGGGCCTTTTTGTTGGAAGGCAGAGGGGAGGAACCTGCGATTCGGTCAGGCTACGGGGCACGGCCACCTCCTGGCTGCCACATTCCACGGCCACCTTCTGTTTGCCACTTTCCACGGCCACCTCCTGACTGAGACTTTCCACGCCCTCCTCCTGGCTGAGACTTTCCTGTGTATGAAAATGGGACATAGTTTTAGTTTTTTGGTCATAAATCACACACAATTTAGAGCTCATGACTGTTGCAAATTGAATGTAACAAATAGAAAAGACTATCCTTCTGACCCCAGCATTTGTCATTCTTGTCCCAATAATTTTTGGCTACTACTGTCTATTGATATGTAAACCACTTTGTTACAGAAATTAGTGATCAATAATAACATCTAGTTAACATCATTAATTTTTGGCAAGAAATATGTTGAACAATGCTATACCTGGCTCAAGCTGGGCTCCTCCACATCTTTCCAGGTTGGACTTCTGAAGCCTCATCTGAGGTGGAAGAATGAGTGGAAGGAAGAGTAGAAGGAAGGGTTGAGAGTTATGGCCTGATTTCAGTCTGGTCTGACAAAAACCACAGCCTGTCGCAGTACCACAGCCTGGGGGCATAAACGTCATCTGCTGCTGCTCCTGATCTCATGGAATCCTGGACCTTCTTGCGCTCCCTGTTATATGTGCTCCTCAGGCCACCAATTTTGCACTTCAAATAGGGGATGGTTGCCGTGCGAATCACCGGCTTCACCAATTCCAGCAATTGATCCAGCGCTGCCTTCCTCTTTATTTTATTATTATAAAAAGGGCGTTTTCCCTGCCACAGACAGGGCAGCTCCCTGTATTTATCAATGAAGCTAGGGAGGAAGTCATGATCGTTGAATCTATCCATTTTCTCTGCAAGACACAACACAAGACAAACCCAAATGTCAGGCTAAACTCTCCTAATCTTGTCCCAATATAGGCCTCAATCTATAAGCAGTATAGGCCACTGATGCCCCAAGTTAAAATTGTACCTTTGTTAGCACGATCAGCGCTTACGCTACTCTGTCCTCCGCTCACAGATCGTATACAGAGCGCATGCATCAAACTCCGCCCGCCCCTGACCTTCTTTCTAGTATATTCCCCGTCCCTTCTCTTTTTTGTCGCAGTGGGAGAGCACATGGCGGAGACAGAGCAGGTGCATGTAGAAGAGGACGAAAGCCCGGAGCCACAAATGTCACGATCCAGGAGATTTAAGGCCTCAAATATGTCCTTTGGTGAAATGGTGGAGATGGTGGACATCTTGAAGAGGGCTAACTATGACGGGAAATATGGACCGTACAGAAACCCAAACATGAGAAAGGCCAAAATCATGACTAAAAATGTGAAAAGTCTGCAGAAGAATTTTGGGGTACGGAGATCCAAGGATCAACTGAGGAAACGATGGTCAGACCTCAAATTGAGGGAGCAGGATCAGTACAGAAGAATGAAGAGAGTGCTACACAAAAGAAGTATTTTGTCGTGTGTTCCTATTATTATTATTACAGGGGGTCCCCGGGTTACAAACAAGTTAGGGACTATAGGTTTGTTCTTAAGTCGAATCTGTTTGTAAGTTGGAACAGGTACATTTTTTAAGTGTAGCTCCAGCCAAAGAAACTATTTTTAAGCTTTTTGGATAGCATAGGGAAGGGTTATCACTCCTGTGACATTTGTTTTGCTGTCTGTGCCCCTGTTCAGAAGATTTCACCTCACTTTCTGTCCCAATGACAATTGGATTTTGAAAATTTTGGGTTGTTGTGGAAACAAGCCTTTGTGATAAAGCATCAGTGGAGGTACCTTTTCCCCAAAATAGCTCTTACAGGAGAGAATTTCCCTTCCTAGGGGTAGATTTCCTCTCACTTCCTGTTGTCTGCCTCCGTTTGTAAGTAGGAGTCGTTTGTAAGTCGGATGTTTGTAACTAGGGGACCCCCTGTACTTTAGTACTGCTCCATGTGCTTTTCTTTACTGTTGTAAAGTTTAAAATGGCATTTAAAATGGCAAGTTTCAGGTTCGTGGACACTGTAATCGTTCGTAGTAAACATGGTTCGTTCAACCACTAATACGATGTTTTTTGCAAGTGCAAATATATATATATATATATATATATATATATACCGTATTTATCGGCGTATAACACGCACCGGCATATAACACGCACCCCAAGTTTAGGAGTGAATTTTAAGGAAAAAGAACTTTTAGGAGGGAAGTTTAAGGAAAAAAAACTTACATTAAAATGCCCATCAATGCAGCCTTATCTGTCCATCTACAGCCTTTTCAGTGTCAGTACAGCCTTGCCCCAGTGCAGCCTTGTCAGTGCAGCCTTGTCAGTGCAGCTTTGTCAGTGCAGCTTTGTCAGTGCAGCTTTGTCAGTGCAGCCTTGACAGTGCAGCCTTGACAGTGCAGCTTTGTCAGTGCAGCTTTGTCAGTGCAGCCTTGTCAGTGCAGCTTTGCCCTAGTGCAGCCTTGCCCCAGTGCGGCTTTGTTAGTGCAGGTTTGCCCGTGCAGCTTTGCCCCAGTCCAGCCATGTCAGTGCAGCTTTGTGCACTCGCCGCCGACATACACAGCCGTGTGTAGATTCAAATATGGCGCCGAGACTCCGACGAGAGCCGAGATACACATACCCGAGTGTTCTCTGCTTTTTTAGGCGCCGCTCACAGTCACGTCCAGTCCCGCCCTATGATGGACATAACACAGGTCCAAGGGCGGGACTGGGCATGACGGCGGCGCCGAAAAAAGCCGAGAACACTCGGGTATGTGTATCTCGGCTCCGACAAATCCCTGCAGTCTCGGCGCCATATTTGAATCTACCCACGGCTGTGTATGTCGGTGGCGATCGCGGCAATTGCCGCGATTGCTCCGATCACACAAAATCGGCGGGGATCGGCCTATAACGAGCACCCACGATTTTCCCCTGATTTTCAGGGGAAAAAAGTGCGTGTTATATGCCAATAAATATGGTATATATATATATATATATATATATATATATATATATATATATATATACAGTATCTCACAAAAGTGAGTACACCCCTCACATTTTTGTAAATATTTTATTCTATCTTTTCATGTGACAATACTGAAGAAATGACACTTTGCTGCAATGTAAAGTAGTGAGTATACAGCTTGTATAACAGTGTTATTTTGCTGTCCCCTAAAAATAAATCAACACACAGCCATTAATGTCTAAACCGCTGGCAACAAAAGTCAGTACACCCCTAAGTGAAAATGTCCAAATTGAGCCCAAAGTTTCAATATTTTGTGTGGCCACCATTAATTTCCAGCACTGCCTTAACCCTCTTGGGCATGGAGTTCACAAGAGCTTCACAGGTTGCCACTGGAGTGCTCTTTCACTCCTTCATGACGACATCACGGAGCTGAAATGTATAGTTATTCCTGCACTACCATGTGAACGAAGGGCAATGAACGTTGAACTGCTGCAAGCACCGAATATAGGTCAAGCTCAGCCCATACAGCAATAGAAATAAGGTATGTAAAAATTGGTGCTGCGCTGTTCTTAAAAAAAAAACAAAAAAACAAAAAAAAAACCTATGCTGCTAGAGTTAGTAGTACAAAGGTAAATGAACACGTAAAATTATATAAACATATAAAAAACCAGAAACAATATAAGAATAAGTACAATCAATATAGAGCACTTCGATACCCAATAGATGCAGTGTGATATTCCACAATAATCGGTGGTAATAGCAAAGTGCAAAGTGCAAGAAAATCATTCAATAAAGGCTTAAAGCCAGATGTGATAAGTATCTTACTGGAAACACTAAAATCAATATACAATCACTAAAAACCTCAATGGACCGTGCAAGTAGGCAAAAAACATTGTGCAAAAAACAGCAATTAATAAATTAAATGTGCAACATGCGATCAATATGTGCAAAAATCGCAAATGCAGTGTATAATAAACATACAACAAAAAAATCAATATACAATCACTAAACACCTCAATGGATCGTGCAAGTAGGCAAAAAACAATGTGCAAAAAACAGCAATTAATACATTAAATGTGCAACATGAGATCAATATGTGCATAAATCGCAAATGCAGTGTATAATAAACATATAACCAAAATAAGTCCACTGTAGAACTTGTGAAAATTCAAACAAAGGCAAACGTGTGAAAAATATATAATGGGACTGGGAATGTAGTCCAATGCAATTTAAATCCTCTAAATGTGGCTAATCAGAAAATGTGCAAAAAAGTGCAATAAGGTGCTGATAGCATGGGGGTGATCTCCTCTTCGTGCACAGGACACACAGTGGTGTGAAGTGGCCTCTTACCTTGCGGTAAAGAGGTAACCGCATAAAGTTGCTGGTAATGGCTGCTTCTCCCTTGTACTCCTAACTGCCTCTCACTTGGATTCCTGGGCTGGATGGAGCTGTTAGTGGGTCTTTGTCTCTCAGTGGAGCAGGAGGGGGATTAAAGGAAATAAGGGGCCAGATAGTGTAGTATTTCAATCAGAGGTTGGTTTTTATTAAAACAATGGTGAGGGTACTCACTTCGCTTACAAGAAAAAACACACAGAAAACGTATCTCCTACGAGCGGCGAGCTCTTTTGCATATATCAGTCTTGGATGCCTATCCCGTCCCTACGCGTGACGTCACGGTCACGTGACTTCATCAGGGGATAAAGTGAGGCATCATAGGTGTCCTTAAATAGTATCTCCTATTACGTTTTTTTTTTTTTTTTCAAGAACAGCGCAGCACCAATTTTTACAGACATCACGGAGCTGGTGGATATTAGGGACCTTGCGCTCCTCCACCTTCCGTTTTTGAGGATGCCGCACAGATGCTCAATAGGGTTTAGGTCTGGAGACATGCTTGGCCCTTTACTCTCAGCTTCTTTAACAAGGCAGTCTTGGAGGTGTGTTTGGGGTCGTTATCATGTTGGAATACTGTCCTGCGGCCCAGTCTCCGAAGGGAAAGGATCATGCTCTGCTTCAGTATGTCACAGTACATGTTGGCATTCATGGTTCCCTCAATGAACTGTAGCTCCCCAGTGCCAGCAGCACCAGGCCATGACACTTCCACCACCATGCTTGACTGTAGGCAAGACACGCTTGTCTTTGTACCCTCATCTGTTTGCCGTCACACACGCTTGACACCATCTGAACCAAATAAGTTTATCTTGGTCTCATCAGACCACAGGACATGGTTCCAGTAATCCATGACCTTAGTCTGCTTGTCTTCAGCAAAACTGTTTGCGGGCCTTTGTGTGAATCATCTTTAGAAGAGGCTTCCTTCTGGGACAACAGCCATACAGACCAATTTGATGCAGTGTGTGGCATATGGTCTGAGCACTGACAGGCTGACCCCCCCCCCACCCCTTCAATCCCTGCAGCAATGCTGGTAGCACTCATACATCTATTTCCCAAAGACAACCTCTGGATATGACACTGAGCACGTGCACTCAACTTCTTTGGTCTACCATGGTGAGGCCTGTTGTGAGTGGAACCTGTCCTGTTAAACCGCTGTATGGTCTTGGCCACTGTGCTGCAGCTCAGTTTCAGGGTCTTGGCAATCTTCATATAGCCTAGGCCATCTTTATGTAAAGTAACCATTCTTTTTTTCAGATCCTCAGAGTTCTTTTCCATGAGGTGCCATGTTGAACTTCCAGTGACCAGTATGAGAGAGTGAGAGCGATAACACTTCACACCTAAGACCTTGTAATACTAATGAGCCAAATGACACCGGGGAGGGAAAATGGCTAATTGGGCCCAATTTGGACATTTTCACTTAGGGGTGTACTCACTTTTGTTGCCAGCGGTTTAGTCGTTAATGGCTGTGTGTTGAGTTATTTTGAGGGGACAGCAAATTTACACTGTATACAAGCTGTGCACTCACCACTTTGCATTGTAACAAAGTGTCATTTCTTCAGTGTTGTCACATGAAAAGATATAATAAACTATTTACAAACATGTGAGGGGTGTACTCACTTTTGTGAGATACTGTATACACTGTATCCAGTTTAGCTAGATCTCACTGCAGACCGTTCCTGGTGTACGTATTCAAATACACTTTCAGGCAGGCAGGACAGGCAGGTTATTCAGTGATCTGCAGTGCATTAAATCTATATATACAGTCCCCAACATATATATATCCACTGCATTCTAGTCTAGCCAAGCCTATATCTGATTGCAGGTAGTTCCTGGTGTACGTTTTCAAATACACTTTCAGGCAGACAGGCAGGTGATTCAGTGATCTGCAGTGCATAAAGATCTATATACAGTCTCCTACATATATATCCACTGCATGCTAGTTTAGCCAAGCCTATACCTGACTGCAAGCCATTCCTGGTGTACGTTTTCAAATACACTTTCAGGCAGGCAGGCAGGCAGATGATTCAGTGATCTGCAGTGCATAAAATATATATACTGTCTCCTACATATATATCCACTGCATTCTAGTCTAGCCAAGCCTATATCTGACTGCAGGTAGTTCCTGGTGTACGTTTTCAAATATACTTTCAGGCAGGCAGGTGATTTAGTGATCTGCAGTGCATAAAATATATATACAGTTCCCAACATATATATATCCACTGCATTCCAGTCTAGCCAAGCCTATATCTGACTGCAGGCCATTGCTGGTGTACGTTTTCAAATACACTTTCAGGCAGGCAGGCAGGTGATTCAGTGATCTGCAGTGCCTAAAATATATATACTGTCTCCTACATATATATCCACTGTATTCTAGTCTAGCCAAGCCTATACCTGACAATGGCCATTCCTGGTGTACGTTTTCAACGACACTTTCAAGCAGGCAGGCAGGTGATTCAGTGATCTGCAGTGCATAAAGATATATATACAGTCTCCTACATATATATCCACTGCATTCTAGTCTAGCCAAGCCTATACCTGACTATAGGCCATTCCTGGTGTACGTTTTCAATGACACTTTCAGGCAGGCAGGCAGGTGATTCAGTGATCTGCAGTGCATAAAGATATATATACAGTCTCCTACATATATATCCACTGCATTCTAGTCTAGCCAAGCCTATACCTGACTGCAGGCCATTCCTGGTGTAATTTTTCTAGTAAACTTCAGGTGGTGTTTTGCTAATCCAATTTTACAGCATGTCTGAAAGGCCACCAAGGAAAGTCAGATGCTCACAGGCCACTAAAAGAGTGCAAGCAGGCTCTGTGTCTACAGCCAACAGTGCTGGTCCTGGACACGGTGCATCCTCAGCATATAGCCGTGGGGCACGCTTGTCCTTTTTTTTGACAGCTGGCCGTGTTGAGCCACAACATGCAGAAGGGTTGGTAGAGTGGATCACAAAGCCATCCTCATCCTCTGTCATCCAGGCTAAGACAAGTTTGGCGGCCAATGCAGCTGCCAAAGCGGTCTATTTTATCGGCTCAATGGCATCAGTCACTCCTTCCCTAGCCCCACCATCATGTCCTGAGGAGTCCCTCGAACTGTTCGACCACAGTGTCAGGTACATGCTGCAGGAGGATCCGATGATGGTACCCAGGTTGAGGATGAAGGCAGTAACGTGAGCCCAGAGAGAGGGAATGCCCAAGAAGGACAAGAAACTGGCAGTCATGTTCCCCCAGCTGCAGCATACTGCCAGGTTTGCTCCAGTGGCGAGGAGGGAGGGGATGATGAGGTTACTGACTCTACGTAGGTGCCTGATAGAAGAGAGGAGGAGGAGGAGGCGGCACATCTCCAACGAGGCAGGATTCCCTCCAGGGGCCAGCTTAAGGACAGCCAACCGACTGCATTACACCGCAGAGCTCTGCATGTGCAGGGCGCTGCTGACTCCGTGCGTTTTTTTAAAAGTTCTTTGGTGTGGACCTTTTTTGAGACATGTGCACCAGATCTCACAGTTGCAGCCGCTTGGGCACCACATGCTTGACCAGACATATCTCGAGCTCCCATGCAGTCCGTTGGCAACAGTACTTAAAAGACCCACACCAAAGAACAAGGCGGACCTCTCCTTGCTCCTCATCAGCTGGGATCTCCAACCACACTATACCTTCAGTCCTCCCAGAGACCTGCACTGAGAGGAATGAAGGTGTAGAATTAAGTGTCCCAAGCACTTGCGGGCAATCTGCTAGCGGTACACCTAAATCCGATTGTAGCATGCAAATTTCCCTACCCAAGTTGCTAAACCGTCAAAAGAAATTCGGTCCCAGCCATCCATATGCTCAGCAGCTGAATGCTAGTTTGGCTAAATTGCTAGCACTCCAACTGCTGCCTTTTCAGCTGGTAGACTCTGCCCTCTTTCGAGAATTTGTGGAATGTGCGGTACCTCAGTGGCAGGTTCCCAAACGCCATTTTTTTTCTCGGAAGGCCATTCCGGCTCTCTACCAGCATGTGGAAGGCAATGTCTTGGAATTGTTGGACAGGGCGGTCAGCGGTAAGGTGCATATTACCGCTGACTCGTGGTCCAGCAGGCATGGACAGGGACGTTACTTTTCTTTCACGGCGCACTGGGTAACCCTGCTGGCAGCTGGGAAGGATGCAAGACAGGGTGCAGTAATGTTGGAGCTTGTTCTGCCACCACGCCTCCAAAATGCTGGTAGTGGTGATTCTGCCACACCTCTCTCCTCCACCCCTCCTCTCCTTCCTCTGCGGCTTCTTCCTGTGCGGAATCAGGGGTGCTCCGTAGGCGTTCTAGGGGCTATGCAAGCACTCAGGCAAAGAGATGCCATGCGGTGCTTGAGTTGGTCTGCTTAGGGGACAGGAGCCACACTGGGACAGAGATTATGGCAGCTCTGCAGGGGCAGGTTCAGAGGTGGTTGACACCACGCCTGCTTCAGGCAGCAATGGTGGTTTGCGACAATAGCACCAACCTCCTCTCCGCCCTCCAACAGGGACACATTTGACCCATGTTCCCTGTTTGGCTCACGTCCTTAATTTGGTGGCGCAGCGGTTCTTTTGCAGGTACCCGGGCTTACATGATCTCCTGAGGCAGGCCAGGAAAGTTTGTGGGCATTTCTGCCGGTCATATAATGCCAGTGCTCGGCTGGCTGACCTTCAAAAGGAATGCAACCTGCCCAAAAACTGCCACATCTGTGACATGCCTACCAGGTGGAACTCAATGTTGGCAATGCTGTAGCGGCTGCACACACAGCAGAGGGCCATCAATGAGCACCTGTGCAAGTATGGCACCAGGACAGAGTCAGGGGAGCTTGGCTTTTTTTCGCCACGCCAGTGGCTAATGATCAAGGATGCATGCACTGTCCTGTCACCATTTGAGGAAGCCACGTGCATCAGTGATAATGTCCCTCTTGTCTTCCTGTTGGAGCACACGCTGCGTGGAATAATGGACAGGGCACTTGAGGCAGAACAGAGGGAGGACTTCCTTACCTCTCAAGGCCCCCTTTATCCATTATTCCTGCAGGCCCGCCTATCACACAGGAAGAGTAGGGGGATTGTGTCAGCATGGAGGTGGAGCCTGGCACTCGGCATCAGCAGCAGTTTTCAAGGGATCATTTTCAGTCCTCAGAAACCCATGGACTTGCTTGTGGCTGGGAGGAGGTGGCTGCGGATCATGTCTTCCTTAGTGACCCAGAGGACTCCGGACCGAATGCCTCAGCAAACTAACGCTGCATGGCCTCCCTGATCCTGCAAAGCCTGCGAAAGGACCCTTGGATTTGTGGTATCAAGGAGAGGGATCAGTACTGGCTGGCAACCCTTCTTGATCCATGCTACAAGGGTAAGGTTGCGGAACTTATCCAGCCTTCGCAGAGGGAGCAGAGGATGAAACATCCTCTGGAGGCTTTGCAGAAAGCTTTGTGCAATGCGTTTCCAGAGCCTGGGAGGTTGCAATTTCCTGGTCCTCCTGGACAACGTGCTGCTGAGGCTTCAGTCAGTCACAGAAGGAGAAGGTGGCCGTCTGACCGATGCGTTCAGACAACGTTTTAGTCCGCAGCCACAAGGTCTGATCGGTTCCAGCAACCATCGCCAGCGTCTGATTTACATGGTGCAGGAATACCTTGGGGAAAGATTTGACTTGGAGACCTTTCCAATTCAAAATCCACTGGGTTACTGGGTCTTGAGGATGGATCACTGGCCAGAGCTTGCACAGTATGCAATTGAGCTACTGGCCTGTCCTGCATCCAGCGTTCTATCTGAACGCACATTTAGTGCTGCTGGAGGCTTTGTATCTGATCACAGAGTGTGCCTGTCCACAGACTCGGTTGATCGGCTCACCTTCATAAAAATGAATCAGTCTTGGATCACCAGCTACCAAGCACCTGATGCTGATGTAACCGATTAATTTTTTATGAATGTTAAATCCCTTGAAGACTGCCTATGCTGATGCTGAGTGACTATCCTGTTATGCTAAGTGACTATCCTATTCCTCCTCAATGTTCATCTTGATAGCTTCTAAGAACATTTTTGGTTCTGGGCACCACCACCAGTGCCTAAAGCCCAATTTTTCTGCCCCTGTTTAACAGGGGCGTGTAACTACAATTTTTGCTGTATAATTTTGCAGCAGGGCTTGTTCCTGCTCTCAACTAGAGTATCTGTGAGGGGTTGTAGTGTTGTGGCACCAGCACCAGTGCTTAAGGCCCAGTTTTTCTGCCCCTGTTTAACAGGGGCATGTAATTACAACTTTTGCTGTAATATTTCGCAGCAGGGCCCATTCCTGCGCCCACCAAGAGTAACTGTGAGGGCTTACAGTGTTGTGGCAACACCACCACACCACCACCAAAGGCCCAATTTTTATTCCCCTGTTCAACAGGGGCATGTTATTACAATTCTTGATATAATATTTCACAGCAGGGCCCGTTCCAGCGCCCACCAAGAGTAACTGTGAGGGTTTACAGTGTTGTGGCACCACCAACACTTAAAGCTTAAGAGTTAATATGGGAAAAAGGTGTCTGATCCACTGATGCTTTATCACCAATCCTCGTTTCCCTAAAAACCCCAAATTTTCTAAATCCAATTGTCATTGGGACAGAAAGTGAGGTGAAATCTTCTGAACAGGGGCACAGACAGCAAAACAAATGTTACAGGGGTGATGATAACCCTTCCCCATGTTATCCAAAAAGCTTAAAAATAGATTTTTTGGCTGGAGTTACACTTAAAAAGTGTACCTGTTCCAAATTACAAACAGATTCAACTTGAGAACAAACCTACAGTCCCTATCTTGTTTTTAACCCGGGGACCGCCTTTATACTGCTGTTCAGAGTATATAGGGCCTGGGGGCCCCACGCCTTTTCTTTTTTTAATTTGGGTGCAGGGTTCCCCTTAATATCCATACAAGACCCAAAGAGCCTGGTAATGGGCTGTGAGGTCACCCATGCCGTTTTTCGCAATAATTTTCATCCATATTGCCGGGACCCGACATTACATTACAGCCGCAAGCCGTTTTTAATGTCTTTTTTTCCTTTAGAAATGTAATTTTGTGCAGGGACTGTTCTAAACACGGGAAAGGCACGCCACTTTACAGGCATACTATAGACACCCCCCAGGTATGATATTTAAAGGAATTGTCAGGAAAGGTCCCCTCCGCTGGTAATATCGATCATTTGGCGTGCAGTACTGAAATCCATCAGCAGGTGTCTCCTGGCAGTTTGGAGCTGTCAGAAGAGCTTTTTCCTGCTGGTATTCTGTCACTTTTAAGCCGCAGTACTGGCGTCCACCAGTGGAGGAATCCTGGCAGTATGGAGCAGGTAGTCCCCTCTGCAGACAGGTGTCACCTGACCTTAATTAGCAGCTGCAGTATAAATACCCGGCAAGTACACACTCATCTTGCCCTGGTATTTTACTTGAGCCCTGACCTGCAGCCTGCATCCTGTTTACCTGATTCCTGAAGCCTGATTCCTGTTCTTGAGACCTGATTCCTGTTGTTCCTGTTCCCTGTCTGTTTCCTTGCTCTGGACCCTGAGCCTTGTATCTGACCCGTCCCTCCTGTGATCCATCCTCTCTTGTCCTGTTTGTTTCCCTTCCCCAGCTGCTGACCTCCCGTTGACGACCCTGGCCTGGCTCTGTTTATGATCTCGGTATTTCCCTTACTTGTATATATTTGTTCTGTTATTATTATTATTATTATTTGTGGGGTTCTGTTTTGTATTGGTTGTGGTGCACTAAGTGATATTGGAGGTGGATGTGTTATATTTATTCATTTATCTTTAATAAATCATTTATATTTTCACTTATACATGTCTGGGTTTCCTCTCTTGCAGTCCACACAGTTCTTGTCTTATCTGGTACATGATAGAATACCAGGGCCATCCCTGACCAGAAGTGGCTGCACAGAGGAACCATCTTGGTTCTGCTGGCTTTGCTAGAATGAATCCCAATGTGATCCCATATTATGCTCTGCTGGCGTCAGAAAGTGGTGAGTATCTCCGCCAGCCACTAAAAGAGTGGACCAATGACCAGCTACTTGAGCTCATCCGTTTGGCTCACTCCCTGGTTGACCAGGGCTGTATGTTGTTTAGGGATGTGCAGCCTTTGATCCAAATATGTGCTGAGCTAGCCCTGTCCTGTGTTCCTAAGACCAGTGATGATTTTTCTCCCCCTTTCAGTGCTGATCAGGTGGAGTCTCTGGTGTGGCTGTTAGAGGATGATTCCTCATGCTTTTTTGAGCATTATTCCATCTGTTCTCTGCAGAAGCTTTTGGAGCGTATTCACTCAGTACAGACCCTTGTTAGACAGGCAGCATGTGATCCGTCCTTTGTCCAACCCATACTCTCAGCATGGTCTGATATGTTACAAGCAGCCCCAACCAATCCACAACAAACCACCTCTGCAATCAGACACCTACCTGCCCACAAGTCTGTCTCCCCATCACCCACACCAAACTCAGTTGCAGCTCAGTATACATTGCTCCCAACCAGATACTTATATCCGGTCTCTGCTCCCTGTACCTATCCTGCATTTAATCCACCTGCCTCTTCTCAGCCGCCTACTAATCCACAAAAACTTCCCCCAGCTACTGTTATCTCTTCTCCACCATATCCCAATCCTCCTTTCCAGTCTGCTGCACCCCCCACCTACAGAGCCTCAGTGACTAAACCCAAGAAAAAACGAAAGTTTTTCCAACCAAGACGATCCTGCCAGTAACCCAACCTGCCTCTGCACCAGCTAATGCAATCCATTCTGACGTCCAAGTGCCTGTTATCCAGTCTGATGTCCTGATGTCCGCTTTCCAGCCTGATGTCCTGGTACCCGCCTTCCAGCCTGAGGTGCCAGTGTTGCAGCCTGGGGTGCCAGTGTTCCAGCCTGAGGGACCGGTGTTCCAGCCTGAGGGACCGGTGTTCCAGCCTGAGGGGCCAGTGTTCCAGCTGGAGGTGTTTCAGCCTGAGGGGCCACTGTTCTGATGAACCCGCCTTCCAGCCTGATGTGCCTGCTGCCCCGCTTGATGTGCCTGCTGCCCAGCTTGAAGTGCCCGTGCCTGCTGCCCAGCTTAAAGTGCCCATGCCTGCTGCCCAGCTTGAAGTGCCTGTGCCTGCTGCCCAGCCTGATGTGCCTGCTGCCCAGCTGAAGTGCCTGTGCCTGCTGCCCAGCTTGAAGTGCCCGTGCCTGCTGCCCAACCTGATGTGCCTGCTGCCCAGCTTGAAGTGCCCGTGCTGCTGCCCAGCTTGAAGTGCCCATGCTTGCTGCCCAGCCTGATGTGCCTGCTGCCCAGCTTGAAGTGCCCGTGCCTGCTGTCCAGCCTGATGTGCCTGCTGCCCCACTTGATGTGCCTGCTGCCCAGCTTGATGTGCCGTGCCTGCTGCCCAGCCTGATGTGTTCATGTTCGCTGCCCAGCCTGATGTGTTCCTGGCCGCTGCTCAGCTTGATGTGTTCCTGTCCGCTGCTCAGCCTGATGTGTTCCTGTCCGCTGCCCAGCTTAGTGTGTTCCTGTCCGCTGCCCAGCTTGGTGTGTTCCTGTCCGCTGCCCAGCTTGGTGTGTTCCTGTCCGCTGCCCAGCTTGGTGTTTTCGTGTCTGCTGCCCAGCTTGGTGTGTTCCTGTCCGCTGCCCAGCCTGGTGTGTTCCTGTCCGCTGCCCAGCTTGGTGTGTTCCTGTCCGCTGCCCAGCTTGGTGTGTTCCTGTCCACTGCCCAGCCTGATGTGTTCCTGTCCGTTGCCCAACCCGATGTATTCCTGTCTGCTACCCAGCCTGATGTGCCACTGCCAGCTGCCAAGCTGGTGCCCGCTGCCCAGCTGGACATCATGGACTTTCCCCAGCAACGGCTAGTTGGAGCGTCCAGAGGTCGCTCCTTCGAGGGGGGGTACTGTCAGGAAAGGTCCCCTCCGCTGGTAATATCGATCAATTGGCGTGCAATACTGAGGTCCACCAGCAGGTGTTTCCTGCCAGTTTGGAGCTGTCAGAAGAGCTTTTTCCTGCTGGTATTCTGTCACCTTTGGGCCGCAGTACTGGCGTCCACCAGCGGAGGATCCTGGCAGTATGGAGCAGGTATTCCCCTCTGCAGACAGGTGTCACCTGACCTTAATTAGCAGCTGCAGTATAAATACCCGGGAAGTACACGGTCATCTTGCCCTGGTATTTTCCTTGAGCCCTGACCTGCAGCCTGCATCCTGTTTACCTGATTCCTGAAACCTGATTCCTGAGACCTGATTCCTGTTGTTCCTGTTCCCTGTCTGTTTCCTTGCTCTGGACCCTGAGCCCTGTATCTGACCCGTCCCTCCTGTGATCCATCCATCCTCTCTTGTCCTGTTTCTTCCCCTTCCCCAGCTGCTGACCTCCCGTTGACAACCCTGGTCTGGCTCTGTTTATGATCTTGGTATTTCCCTTACTTGTATATATTTGTTCTGTTATTATTATTATTATTTGTGGGGTTCTGTTTTGTATTGGTTGTGGTGCACTAAGTGATATTGGAGGTGGTCGTGTTATATTTATTCATTTATCTCTAATAAATCATTTATATTTTCACTTATACACGTCTGGGTTTCCTCTCTTGCAGTCCACACAGTTCTGGTCTTATCTGGTACATGACAGGAATATTTCACTTTTATTTTTTCACTTTAAGCAACATTAAAATCACTGCTCCCGAAAAAACGGCCGTTTTTAAAACTTTCTTTTGCATTGATACATGTCCCCTGGGGCAGGACCCGGGTCCCCAAACCCTTTTAAGGACAATAACTGGCATATTAGCCTTTAAAATTCGCAATTTTGATTTCTCACGTTCGAATCCCATAGACTTTAACAGTGTTCGAATGATCGCGTGAACATTCGTTCCGTTCGCATGTTCTGGATGCAAACCAAACTGGGGGGGGTGTTCGGCTCATCCCTATTCATGACGTGGTTGAAATACTGATCACAACAGGTAAATGTCTGAGACCACTGCTTCAGGTAATAGATGTATGCCTGCATATTTATAATACATGGTGTGTTTTTTTTATTTTAGGTGATGTGGATGTTGTGGAAGAAGAAACTCATTTCACAAGTGCACACGTCCTCATCGGGGAGATCATGGTGTGCAATCGTGATTTAGAAAAGATAAAGGAAAACATCAATGATGTTCAACAAAAAATGAAGAACATCATTGATGTTTTAGGCACAATCCAAAACACACAAAGATTGTACCGTTTTGTCAAGGACTTTTTTTTATTTTGATTCAAGTTTTAAAGTATTTTAAAAGCCAAATGTTGAAGATGCACACAGTGTGTCAACATGTGCTTTCTGCCATCACGGGATATCAAGGTATGCGTTTTGGGGTGCAACCCCTTCCTCGCAACTAAAGTAGATGAGAGGAAGGGGTTGCACCCCCTAAACACGTCTATTGATCCCCCATGATGGGAGCTAGCACACGTTGACATTAGGCATGGAATCAGGAGGGAAATCCACATTTTGACGCCCAATTTATGTGCATCTTCAAAATTTGGCTTTTACAGGGGTGACATCACCCCATCTGATGGAGGCAATATCAACACAGTTTTGACATACTAATGTCTGATATTGCCTTCACTTTTTCAATGTTGAACTTTGTAAATTCATGAGTTGTGTATATTATGGTTTGAAACATGCCTGTTTAACCAAAAAATTATATTTCTAATATCAAACATAAAAACAAAGATGTTGGTTTGTTCAAAATCCCTTTTCTAACCGAATACTCTGAACAGCAACAGTATACAAGCGGTCCCCGGGTTACAAACAAGATAGGGACTGTAGGTTTGTTCTTAAGTTGAATCTGTTTGTAATTTGGAACAGGTACATTTTGTAAGTGTAGCTCCAGCCAAAAAAAAAATCAATTTTTAAGCTTTTTGGATAACATAGGGAAGGGTTATCATCACCCTTGTAACATTTGTTTAGCTATCTGTGCCCCTGTTCAGAAGATTTCACCTCAATTTCTGTCCCAATGACAATTGGATTTAGAAAATTTTGGGTTATTAGGGAAACAAGGATTGGTGATAAAGCATCAGTGGAGACACCTTTTTTCCATATTAACTCTTAGAGGAGAGAGTTTCAATTCCTAGGGGTAGATTTCCTCTCACTTCCTGTTGTCTCCCTCTGTTTCTAAGTAGGAGTCATTTGTAAGTCGGATGTTTGAAAATAGGGGACCGCCTGTATATACTATACGGCCTGCCCTATACGCTCTGCAGAAAATTGGGCCTTAGGTGTTGGTGGTACCAGAACAGTGTAAGCCCTCACAGTTACTCTTGGTGGGCACTGGAACGGGCCCTGCTGTGAAATATTATATCAAGAATTGTAATTATGCGCCCCTGTTAAACAGGGGCATAAAAATTGGGCCTTAGGCGGTGGTGGTGGTGGCACAACACTGTAAAGCCTCACAGATACTTTTGTTGAGTGCAGGAATAGGCCCTGCTGTGAAAAATTAGATCAAACATTGTAATTACGCGCCCCTGTTAAACAGGGGCAGAAAAATTGGGCCTTAGGCGGTGGTGGTGGCACAACACTGTAAAGCCTCACAGATACTTTTGTTGAGCGCAGGAACAGGCTCTGCTGTGAAATATTAGATCAAAAATTGTAATTACGCGCCCCTGTTAAACGAGGGCAGAAAAATTGGGCCTTAGGTGGTGGTGGTGGAACAACACTACAGCCTCACAGATAGTTTTGTAGAGCACAGGAAGAGGCCCTGCTGTGAAATATTAGATCAAAAATTGTAATTACAAGCCCCTGTTATACAGGGGCAGAGAAATTGAGCCTTAGGCAGTGGTGGTGGTTCCCTGAACTGAAAATATTCCTAGAAGCTATCATCATGAAGATTGAGGAGGAATAGGATAGTCACTCAGCATAATAGGATAGTTACTCAGCATATGCAGTCTTGAAGGGATCCGATCAACAGAGTCTGTGGACAGGCGCACTCTGTGATTGGTTACAAAGCCTCCAGCAGCACTGAATGTGCGTTCAGAAAGAGTGCTGGATGCAGGACAGGCCAGTAGCTCAATTGCATATTGAGCAAGCTCTAACCAGTGGTCCATCCTCAAGACCCAGTAACCCAGTGGATGTTCTGGTGGAAAGGTCTCCAAGTCTGATCTTGCCCCTAGATATTCCTGCACCATGTAATTCAGATGCTGGCGATGGTTGCTGGAACCAATCAGACCTGGGTGCTACTCGTGAAGACTGCTGCTTATGCTGAGTGTTATCCTCTACCTCCATGCTGACACAATCCTCCTCCTCTTCTTCTTCTTGTGTGATCGACGGGCCTGCAGGAATACTAGTATCTGGATAAAAGGGGCCTTGAGAGGTAAGGAAGTCCTCCTCTTCCTCCCGCTGTTCTGCCTCAAGTATCCTGTCCATTATTCCACGAAGCGTGTGCTCCAAAAGGAAAACAAGAGGGACAGTATCACTGATGCATGCACTGTCACTGCTCACCATCCTCGTGGTCTCCTCAAATGGTGACAGGACAGTGCATGCATCCTTGATCAGTAGCCACTGGCGTGGCGAAAAAGAGCCAAGCTCCCCTGACCCTGTCCTGGTACCATACTCATACAGGGACTCATTGATGGCCCTCTGCTGCATGTGCAGCTGCCGCAGCATTGCCAATGTTGGGTTCCACCTGGTGGGCATGTCATAAATGAGGCGGTTCTTGGGCAGGTTGCATTCTCTTCGAATGTCAGCGAGCCGAGCACTGGCATTATATGACCGGCGGAAATGACCACAGACTTTCATGGCCTGCCTAAGGAGATCCTGTAAGCCCGGGTACCTGCTCAAGAACCGCTGAACCACCAAATTTAGGACGTGAGCCAAACAGGGAACATGGATCAAGTGTCCCTGTCGGAGGGCGGAGAGGACAGGGGGCAGGCAAACTACTCTAACCTTGGCTGACAGAGGATGACGAGGATGAGGACGGCTTTGTTATCCATTCCACCAACTCTTCTGCATGTTGTGGCTCAATAACACGGCCAGCTGCAGAAAAAAAGACAAGCGTGCCCCCACGGCCACATGCTGAGGATGCACAGTGTCCATGACCAGCACCGTCGACTGTAGACACAGAGCCTGCTTGCCCTCTTTTAGTGGCCCAGGAGCGTCTGCCTCTCCTTGGTGGCCTTCCGGACATGCTGTAAATTTTGTTTAGCAAAACCACTACACTTTATTGTGTACTGTGTACACCACCAGAAAAGTAATAGCAACTGCACTATGGGTGCACGGTACTGTATACACCAACAGAAGTGTAATAACAACTATGGGTGCACTGTATGTATTGTGTACTCCACCAGAAAAGTAGTAGCAACTGCACAATTGGTGCATGGTACTGTGTACACCGACAGAAGTGTAATAACAACTATGGCTGCACTGTATGTATTGTGTACTGTGTACACCACCAGAAAAGTAGTAGCAACTGCACTATGGGTGCACGGTACTGTGTACACCAACAGAAGTGTAATAATAACTATGGGTGCACTGTATGTATTGTGTACACCACCAGAAAAGTAGTAGCAACTGCACTAGGGGTGAACCGTATTGTGTACACCACCAGAAGTCTAATAGCAACTATGGGTGCACTGTATGTATTGTGTACTGTGTACACCCCCAGAAAAGTAGTAGCTACTGCGCTAGGGGTGCACGGTATTGTGTACACCACCAGAAGTCTAATAGCACCTATGGGTGCACTGTATGTATTGTGTACTGTGTACACCACCAGAAAAGTAGTGCACGGTACTGTCTACACCAACAGAAGTGTAATAACAACTATGGGTGTACTGTATGTATTGTGTACTGTGTAAACCACCAGAAAAGTAGTAGCAACTGCACTATGGGTGCACGGTACTGTGTACACCAACAGAAGTGTAATAACAACTATGGGTGCACTGTATGTATTGTGTACACTACCAGAAAAGTAGTAGCAACTGCACTATGGGTGCACGGTACTGTGTACACCAACAGAAGTGTAATAACAACTATGGGTGCACTGTATATATTGTGTACACTATCAGAAAAGTAGTAGCAACTGCACTAGGGGTGAACGGTATTGTGTACACCACCAGAAGTCTAATAGCAACTATGGGTGCACTGTATGTATTGTGTACTGTGTACACCACCAGAAAAGTAGTAGCTACTGCACTAGAGGTGCATGGTACTGTGTACACCAACAGAAGTGTAATAACAACTATGGGTGTACTGTATGTATTGTGTACTGTGTACACCACCAGAAAAGTAGTGCACGGTACTGTCTACACCAACAGAAATGTAATAACAACTATAGGTGTGCTGTATGTATTGTGTACTGTGTACACCACCAGAAAAGTAGTAGCAACTGCACTATGGGTGCACGGTACTGTGTACACCAACAGAAGTGTAATAACAACTATGGGTGCACTGTATGTATTGTGTACACTAACAGAAAAGTAGTAGCAACTGCACTATGGGTGCACGGTACTGTGTACACCAACAGAAGTGTAATAACAACTATGTGTGCACTGTATGTATTGTGTGAACCACCAGAAAAGTAATACCAACTGCACTAGGGGTGCACGGTAATGTGTACACCACCAGAAGTCTAATAGCAACTATGGGTGCACTGTATGTATTGTGTACACCATCAGAGAAGTAGTGCACGGTACTGTGTACACCAACAGAAGTGTAATAACAACCATGGGTGTACTGTATGTATTTTGTACTGTGTACACCACCAGAAAAGTAGTAGCAACTGCACTATGGGTGCACGGTACTGTGTACACCAACAGAAGTGTAATAACAACTATGGGTGCACTGTATGTATTGTGTACACCACCAGAAAAGTAGTAGCAACTGCACTATGGGTGAATGGTATTGTGTACACCACCAGAAGTCTAATAGCAACTATGGGTGCACTGTATCTATTGTGTACTGTGTACACCACCAGAAAAGTAGTAGCAACTGCACTATGGGTGCACGGTACTGTGTACACCAACAGAAGTGTAATAACAACTATGGGTGCACTGTATGTATTGTGTACACCACCAGAAAAATAGTAGCAACTGCACTAGGGGTCAACGGTATTGTGTACACCACCAGAAGTCTAATAGCAACTACGGGTGCACTGTATGTATTGTGTACTGTGCACACCACCAGAAAAGTAGTAGCTACTGCACTAGGGGTGCACGGTATTGTGTACACCACCAGAAGTCTAATAGCAACTATGGGTGCACTGTATGTATTGTGTACTGTGTACACTACCAGAAAAGTAGTGCACGGTACTGTCTACACCAACAGAAGTGTAATAACAACTATGGGTGTACTGTATGTATTGTGTACACTACCAGAAAAGTAGTAGCAACTGCACTATGGGTGCACGGTACTGTGTACACCAACAGAAGTGTAATAAGAACTATGGGTGCACTGTATGTATTGTGTACACTACCAGAAAAGTAGTAGCAACTGCACTATGGGTGCACGGTACTGTGTACACCAACAGAAGTGTAATAACAACTATGGGTGCACTGTATATATTGTGTACACTATCAGAAAAGTAGTAGCAACTGCACTAGGGGTGAACGGTATTGTGTACACCACCAGAAGTCTAATAGCAACTATGGGTGCACTGTATGTATTGTGTACTGTGTACACCACCAGAAAAGTAGTAGCTACTGCACTAGAGGTGCATGGTACTGTGTACACCAACAGAAGTGTAATAACAACTATGGGTGTACTGTATGTATTGTGTACTGTGTACACCACCAGAAAAGTAATAGCAACTGCACTATGGGTGCACGGTACTGTATACACCAACAGAAGTGTAAAAACAACTATGGGTGCACTGTATGTATTGTGTACACCACCAGAAAAGTAGTAGCAACTGCACTATGGGTGCACGGTACTGTGTACACCAACAGAAGTGTAATAACAACTATGGGTGCACTGTATGTATTGTGTACACTACCAGAAAAGTAGTAGCAACTGCACTATGGGTGCACGGTACTGTGTACACCAACAGAAGTGTAATAACAACTATGTGTGCACTGTATGTATTGTATGAACCACCAGAAAAGTAATACCAACTGCACTAGGGGTGCACGGTAATGTGTACACCACCAGAAGTCTAATAGCAACTATGGGTGCACTGTATGTATTGTGTACTGTGTACACCACCAGAAAAGTAGTAGCTACTGCGCTAGGGGTGCACGGTATTGTGTACACCACCAGAAGTCTAATAGCAACTATGGGTGCAGTGTATGTATTGTGTACTGTGTACACCACCAGAAAAGTAGTGCACGGTACTGTCTACACCAACAGAAGTGTAATAACAACTATAGGTGTGCTGTATGTATTGTGTACTGTGTACACCACCAGAAAAGTAGTAGCAACTGCACTATGGGTGCACGGTACTGTGTACACCAACAGAAGTGTAATAACAACTATGGGTGCACTGTATGTATTGTGTACACTAACAGAAAAGTAGTAGCAACTGCACTATGGGTGCACGGTACTGTGTACACCAACAGAAGTGTAATAACAACTATGTGTGCACTGTATGTATTGTGTGAACCACCAGAAAAGTAATACCAACTGCACTAGGGGTGCACGGTAATGTGTACACCACCAGAAGTCTAATAGCAACTATGGGTGCACTGTATGTATTGTGTACACCATCAGAGAAGTAGTGCACGGTACTGTGTACACCAACAGAAGTGTAATAACAACCATGGGTGTACTGTATGTATTTTGTACTGTGTACACCACCAGAAAAGTAGTAGCAACTGCACTATGGGTGCACGGTACTGTGTACACCAACAGAAGTGTAATAACAACTATGGGTGCACTGTATGTATTGTGTACACCACCAGAAAAGTAGTAGCAACTGCACTATGGGTGAATGGTATTGTGTACACCACCAGAAGTCTAATAGCAACTATGGGTGCACTGTATCTATTGTGTACTGTGTACACCACCAGAAAAGTAGTAGCAACTGCACTATGGGTGCACGGTACTGTGTACACCAACAGAAGTGTAATAACAACTATGGGTGCACTGTATGTATTGTGTACACCACCAGAAAAATAGTAGCAACTGCACTAGGGGTCAACGGTATTGTGTACACCACCAGAAGTCTAATAGCAACTATGGGTGCACTGTATGTATTGTGTACTGTGCACACCACCAGAAAAGTAGTAGCTACTGCACTAGGGGTGCACGGTATTGTGTACACCACCAGAAGTCTAATAGCAACTATGGGTGCACTGTATGTATTGTGTACTGTGTACACTACCAGAAAAGTAGTGCACGGTACTGTCTACACCAACAGAAGTGTAATAACAACTATGGGTGTACTGTATGTATTGTGTACACTACCAGAAAAGTAGTAGCAACTGCACTATGGGTGCACGGTACTGTGTACACCAACAGAAGTGTAATAAGAACTATGGGTGCACTGTATGTATTGTGTACACTACCAGAAAAGTAGTAGCAACTGCACTATGGGTGCACGGTACTGTGTACACCAACAGAAGTGTAATAACAACTATGGGTGCACTGTATATATTGTGTACACTATCAGAAAAGTAGTAGCAACTGCACTAGGGGTGAACGGTATTGTGTACACCACCAGAAGTCTAATAGCAACTATGGGTGCACTGTATGTATTGTGTACTGTGTACACCACCAGAAAAGTAGTAGCTACTGCACTAGAGGTGCATGGTACTGTGTACACCAACAGAAGTGTAATAACAACTATGGGTGTACTGTATGTATTGTGTACTGTGTACACCACCAGAAAAGTAATAGCAACTGCACTATGGGTGCACGGTACTGTATACACCAACAGAAGTGTAAAAACAACTATGGGTGCACTGTATGTATTGTGTACACCACCAGAAAAGTAGTAGCAACTGCACTATGGGTGCACGGTACTGTGTACACCAACAGAAGTGTAATAACAACTATGGGTGCACTGTATGTATTGTGTACACTACCAGAAAAGTAGTAGCAACTGCACTATGGGTGCACGGTACTGTGTACACCAACAGAAGTGTAATAACAACTATGTGTGCACTGTATGTATTGTATGAACCACCAGAAAAGTAATACCAACTGCACTAGGGGTGCACGGTAATGTGTACACCACCAGAAGTCTAATAGCAACTATGGGTGCACTGTATGTATTGTGTACTGTGTACACCACCAGAAAAGTAATACCAACTGCACTAGGGGTGCACGGTAATGTGTACACCACCAGAAGTCTAATAGCAACTATGGGTGCACTGTATGTATTGTGTACTGTGTACACCACCAGAAAAGTAGTAGCTACTGCGCTAGGGGTGCACGGTATTGTGTACACCACCAGAAGTCTAATAGCAACTATGGGTGCAGTGTATGTATTGTGTAATGTGTACACCACCAGAAAAGTAGTGCACGGTACTGTCTACACCAACAGAAATGTAATAACAACTATAGGTGTGCTGTATGTATTGTGTACTGTGTACACCACCAGAAAAGTAGTAGCAACTGCACTATGGGTGCACGGTACTGTGTACACCAACAGAAGTGTAATAACAACTATGGGTGCACTGTATGTATTGTGTACACTAACAGAAAAGTAGTAGCAACTGCACTATGGGTGCACGGTACTGTGTACACCAACAGAAGTGTAATAACAACTATGTGTGCACTGTATGTATTGTGTGAACCACCAGAAAAGTAATACCAACTGCACTAGGGGTGCACGGTAATGTGTACACCACCAGAAGTCTAATAGCAACTATGGGTGCACTGTATGTATTGTGTACACCATCAGAGAAGTAGTGCACGGTACTGTGTACACCAACAGAAGTGTAATAACAACCATGGGTGTACTGTATGTATTTTGTACTGTGTACACCACCAGAAAAGTAGTAGCAACTGCACTATGGGTGCACGGTACTGTGTACACCAACAGAAGTGTAATAACAACTATGGGTGCACTGTATGTATTGTGTACACCACCAGAAAAGTAGTAGCAACTGCACTATGGGTGAATGGTATTGTGTACACCACCAGAAGTCTAATAGCAACTATGGGTGCACTGTATCTATTGTGTACTGTGTACACCACCAGAAAAGTAGTAGCAACTGCACTATGGGTGCACGGTACTGTGTACACCAACAGAAGTGTAATAACAACTATGGGTGCACTGTATGTATTGTGTACACCACCAGAAAAATAGTAGCAACTGCACTAGGGGTCAACGGTATTGTGTACACCACCAGAAGTCTAATAGCAACTACGGGTGCACTGTATGTATTGTGTACTGTGCACACCACCAGAAAAGTAGTAGCTACTGCACTAGGGGTGCACGGTATTGTGTACACCACCAGAAGTCTAATAGCAACTATGGGTGCACTGTATGTATTGTGTACTGTGTACACTACCAGAAAAGTAGTGCACGGTACTGTCTACACCAACAGAAGTGTAATAACAACTATGGGTGTACTGTATGTATTGTGTACACTACCAGAAAAGTAGTAGCAACTGCACTATGGGTGCACGGTACTGTGTACACCAACAGAAGTGTAATAAGAACTATGGGTGCACTGTATGTATTGTGTACACTACCAGAAAAGTAGTAGCAACTGCACTATGGGTGCACGGTACTGTGTACACCAACAGAAGTGTAATAACAACTATGGGTGCACTGTATATATTGTGTACACTATCAGAAAAGTAGTAGCAACTGCACTAGGGGTGAACGGTATTGTGTACACCACCAGAAGTCTAATAGCAACTATGGGTGCACTGTATGTATTGTGTACTGTGTACACCACCAGAAAAGTAGTAGCTACTGCACTAGAGGTGCATGGTACTGTGTACACCAACAGAAGTGTAATAACAACTATGGGTGTACTGTATGTATTGTGTACTGTGTACACCACCAGAAAAGTAATAGCAACTGCACTATGGGTGCACGGTACTGTATACACCAACAGAAGTGTAAAAACAACTATGGGTGCACTGTATGTATTGTGTACACCACCAGAAAAGTAGTAGCAACTGCACTATGGGTGCACGGTACTGTGTACACCAACAGAAGTGTAATAACAACTATGGGTGCACTGTATGTATTGTGTACACTACCAGAAAAGTAGTAGCAACTGCACTATGGGTGCACGGTACTGTGTACACCAACAGAAGTGTAATAACAACTATGTGTGCACTGTATGTATTGTATGAACCACCAGAAAAGTAATACCAACTGCACTAGGGGTGCACGGTAATGTGTACACCACCAGAAGTCTAATAGCAACTATGGGTGCACTGTATGTATTGTGTACTGTGTACACCACCAGAAAAGTAGTAGCTACTGCGCTAGGGGTGCACGGTATTGTGTACACCACCAGAAGTCTAATAGCAACTATGGGTGCAGTGTATGTATTGTGTACTGTGTACACCACCAGAAAAGTAGTGCACGGTACTGTCTACACCAACAGAAGTGTAATAACAACTATAGGTGTGCTGTATGTATTGTGTACTGTGTACACCACCAGAAAAGTAGTAGCAACTGCACTATGGGTGCACGGTACTGTGTACACCAACAGAAGTGTAATAACAACTATGGGTGCACTGTATGTATTGTGTACACTAACAGAAAAGTAGTAGCAACTGCACTATGGGTGCACGGTACTGTGTACACCAACAGAAGTGTAATAACAACTATGTGTGCACTGTATGTATTGTGTGAACCACCAGAAAAGTAATACCAACTGCACTAGGGGTGCACGGTAATGTGTACACCACCAGAAGTCTAATAGCAACTATGGGTGCACTGTATGTATTGTGTACACCATCAGAGAAGTAGTGCACGGTACTGTGTACACCAACAGAAGTGTAATAACAACCATGGGTGTACTGTATGTATTTTGTACTGTGTACACCACCAGAAAAGTAGTAGCAACTGCACTATGGGTGCACGGTACTGTGTACACCAACAGAAGTGTAATAACAACTATGGGTGCACTGTATGTATTGTGTACACCACCAGAAAAGTAGTAGCAACTGCACTATGGGTGAATGGTATTGTGTACACCACCAGAAGTCTAATAGCAACTATGGGTGCACTGTATCTATTGTGTACTGTGTACACCACCAGAAAAGTAGTAGCAACTGCACTATGGGTGCACGGTACTGTGTACACCAACAGAAGTGTAATAACAACTATGGGTGCACTGTATGTATTGTGTACACCACCAGAAAAATAGTAGCAACTGCACTAGGGGTCAACGGTATTGTGTACACCACCAGAAGTCTAATAGCAACTATGGGTGCACTGTATGTATTGTGTACTGTGCACACCACCAGAAAAGTAGTAGCTACTGCACTAGGGGTGCACGGTATTGTGTACACCACCAGAAGTCTAATAGCAACTATGGGTGCACTGTATGTATTGTGTACTGTGTACACTACCAGAAAAGTAGTGCACGGTACTGTCTACACCAACAGAAGTGTAATAACAACTATGGGTGTACTGTATGTATTGTGTACACTACCAGAAAAGTAGTAGCAACTGCACTATGGGTGCACGGTACTGTGTACACCAACAGAAGTGTAATAAGAACTATGGGTGCACTGTATGTATTGTGTACACTACCAGAAAAGTAGTAGCAACTGCACTATGGGTGCACGGTACTGTGTACACCAACAGAAGTGTAATAACAACTATGGGTGCACTGTATATATTGTGTACACTATCAGAAAAGTAGTAGCAACTGCACTAGGGGTGAACGGTATTGTGTACACCACCAGAAGTCTAATAGCAACTATGGGTGCACTGTATGTATTGTGTACTGTGTACACCACCAGAAAAGTAGTAGCTACTGCACTAGAGGTGCATGGTACTGTGTACACCAACAGAAGTGTAATAACAACTATGGGTGTACTGTATGTATTGTGTACTGTGTACACCACCAGAAAAGTAATAGCAACTGCACTATGGGTGCACGGTACTGTATACACCAACAGAAGTGTAAAAACAACTATGGGTGCACTGTATGTATTGTGTACACCACCAGAAAAGTAGTAGCAACTGCACTATGGGTGCACGGTACTGTGTACACCAACAGAAGTGTAATAACAACTATGGGTGCACTGTATGTATTGTGTACACTACCAGAAAAGTAGTAGCAACTGCACTATGGGTGCACGGTACTGTGTACACCAACAGAAGTGTAATAACAACTATGTGTGCACTGTATGTATTGTATGAACCACCAGAAAAGTAATACCAACTGCACTAGGGGTGCACGGTAATGTGTACACCACCAGAAGTCTAATAGCAACTATGGGTGCACTGTATGTATTGTGTACTGTGTACACCACCAGAAAAGTAGTAGCTACTGCGCTAGGGGTGCACGGTATTGTGTACACCACCAGAAGTCTAATAGCAACTATGGGTGCAGTGTATGTATTGTGTACT
Organism: Lithobates septentrionalis; assembly: GCA_037952835.1. Classification (NCBI taxonomy): domain Eukaryota; kingdom Metazoa; phylum Chordata; class Amphibia; order Anura; family Ranidae; genus Lithobates; species Lithobates septentrionalis. The sequence goes on from JBBDGP010003907.1 coordinate 136,161, forward strand.
GTGTACACCACCAGAAAAGTAGTGCACGGTACTGTCTACACCAACAGAAGTGTAATAACAACTATAGGTGTGCTGTATGTATTGTGTACTGTGTACACCACCAGAAAAGTAGTAGCAACTGCACTATGGGTGCACGGTACTGTGTACACCAACAGAAGTGTAATAACAACTATGGGTGCACTGCATGTATTGTGTACACTAACAGAAAAGTAGTAGCAACTGCACTATGGGTGCACGGTACTGTGTACACCAACAGAAGTGTAATAACAACTATGTGTGCACTGTATGTATTGTGTGAACCACCAGAAAAGTAATACCAACTGCACTAGGGGTGCACGGTAATGTGTACACCACCAGAAGTCTAATAGCAACTATGGGTGCACTGTATGTATTGTGTACACCATCAGAGAAGTAGTGCACGGTACTGTGTACACCAACAGAAGTGTAATAACAACCATGGGTGTACTGTATGTATTTTGTACTGTGTACACCACCAGAAAAGTAGTAGCAACTGCACTATGGGTGCACGGTACTGTGTACACCAACAGAAGTGTAATAACAACTATGGGTGCACTGTATGTATTGTGTACACCACCAGAAAAGTAGTAGCAACTGCACTATGGGTGAATGGTATTGTGTACACCACCAGAAGTCTAATAGCAACTATGGGTGCACTGTATCTATTGTGTACTGTGTACACCACCAGAAAAGTAGTAGCAACTGCACTATGGGTGCACGGTACTGTGTACACCAACAGAAGTGTAATAACAACTATGGGTGCACTGTATGTATTGTGTACACCACCAGAAAAATAGTAGCAACTGCACTAGGGGTCAACGGTATTGTGTACACCACCAGAAGTCTAATAGCAACTATGGGTGCACTGTATGTATTGTGTACTGTGTACACTACCAGAAAAGTAGTGCACGGTACTGTCTACACCAACAGAAGTGTAATAACAACTATGGGTGTACTGTATGTATTGTGTACACCACCAGAAAAGTAGTAGCAACTGCACTATGGGTGCACGGTACTGTGTACACCAACAGAAGTGTAATAACAACTATGTGTGCACTGTATGTATTGTGTGCACCACCAGAAAAGTAATACCAACTGCACTAGGGGTGCACGGTAATGTGTACACCACCAGAAGTCTAATTGGAACTATGGGTGCACTGTATGTATTGTGTACACCACCAGAGAAGTAGTGCACAGTACTGTGTACACCAACAGAAGTGTAATAACAACCATGGGTGTACTGTATGTATTGTGTACTGTGTACACCACCAGAAAAGTAGTAGCAACTGCACTATAGGTGCACAGTACTGTGTACACCAACAGAAGTGTAATAACAACTATGAGTGCACTGTATGTATTGTGTACACTACCAGAAAAGTAGTAGCAACTGCACTATGGGTGCATGGTACTGTGTACAGTACACCAACAGAAGTGTAATAACAACTATGGGTGCACTGTATGTATTGTGTACACCACCAGAAAAGTAGTAGCAACTGCACTAGGGGTGAAAGGTATTGTGTACACCACCAGAAGTCTAATAGCAACTATGGGTGCACTATATGTATTGTGTACTGTGTACACCACCAGAAAAGTAGTAGCAACTGCACTAGGGGTGCACGGTAATGTGTACACCACCAGAAGTCTAATAGCAACTATGGGTGCACTGTATGTATTGTGTACTATGTACACCACCAGAAAAGTAGTGCACGGTACTGTGTACACCAACAGAAGTGTAATAACAACTATGGGTGTACTGTATGAATTGTGTACTGTGTACACCACCAGAAAAGTAGTAGCAACTGCACTATGGGTGCACGGTACTGTGTACACCAACAGAAGTGTAATAACAACTATGGGTGCACTGTATGTATTGTGTACACCACCAGAAAAGTAGTAGCAACTGCACTAGGGGTGAACGGTATTGTGTACACCACCAGAAGTCTAATAGCAACTATGGGTGCACTGTATGTAGTGTGTACTGTGTACACCACCAGAAAAGTAGTAGCAACTGCACTAGGGGTACACGGTACTGTGTACACCAACAGAAGTGTAATAACAACTATGGGTGCACTGTATGTATTGTGTATACCACCAGAAAAGTAGTAGCAACTGCACTAGGGGTGCACGGTATTGTGTACACCACCAGAAGTCTAATGTACACTGCCTGAAGTATACAGTGGAACCTCGGATTACGAGCATAATCCGTTCCAGTAGTATGCTCGTAATCCAAAATACTTGCATATTAAAGCGAATTTTCCCATGGAAGTCAATGGAAACGAAAATAATTTGTTCCGCATTGACTTCAATGGGATGCAATATGGTATGCGGCCAGAGGTGGGGGGTGCCGGAGAGCCTCGGAACGGCCGAAAAGGCCCAAGGACACTTCGGCTGACCTCGGCAAACCTCGGAAAGACTTCCTACCCGAGATTTGCCGAGGTCAGCCGTGCTGTATTCGGGCCTTTCCATGCATCCCCCCCACCTCAGGCCAAAAGTGGTACTGCAAACCGCTTTGGCCAGAATCGTGCTCGTTTTACGAGACAACACTCGCAAAGTGAGTTACGATTTTTAAAAATACAGTGCTTGTATTGCGAAACACTCGTTAACCGCATTACTCACAATCCAAGGTTCCACTGTATTAGAAAAAGTACACCAGGAATGGCCTGCAGTCAGATATAGGCTTGGCTACACTGGATGCAGTGTATATATATATATATATATATATATATATATATATATATATATATATATATATATATATATATATATATATATATATATATATACACACACACTGTCTGTATATATATATATATATATTAAATACTGCAGCCAACTATATAACCTGCCTGCCTGAAGTATATTAGAAAAAGTACACCAGGAATGGCCTGCAGTCAGATATAGCTAAACTGGATGCAGTGGATATATCCTGTGAAGAAGTCGATGTGATGAAACATGGAGGCGTGGCTGTACGGCAACCTATCATCTGAGATCAAAGTGTGACGTGTTGTGCTGTGCGTTGTACACTGTCTACTGGTCGGCGGAGACCACCTCGTGCTGCTGAAGATCCAACGAGGGGAAAAGGGTGAGGTTAAATACTGCATCCCGGGTCCGCCGTGACCACAATACAACACTACAGCCATGTCACATGGAGTTTTTCGTTTATGCCCTGTTTTTATTATAAAAGTGTGAGTACAATGATTATAGCTCTTCAGTGTGCATGATAAATAAATGTTTTATACGGTATCACACTATTGGAAGCATTATCATTTCTTTCATGTGGATACACTTGATGAGTACTGCTGCTTATTGAAGGATATAACCTGCTGCAAATACGGTTTCATTCACTTTGGCTAGCCGCCCCTGGGAGGCTAAATTTCTGCTTTTTGGCCGAGCATGAGAATGCAAGGCAAATTTTTCCGGTGAGTGCGGCTCCATAAGAGTGGATCACAGTCACGGATGGTGTGGTGGAAAATGTTTTACTGTATAGAAAGTTGCTGCATTCACTTTTTTGACACTGAATACCTTGCATGAACTTTATCTTATTCATTTTTTAGTTCTCATTTTATTATTTAATTTGTATGGACTGTTGTCAGTATTTATTTGAATATTTTATTTGAAGCTAAAAAGGTCCCTACCTGCAGTGGGAGGGATCATTGGATGATCACTACACGGACCCACTATCACCAGTGGGTGGTTCATCACATTTAATATACACATTTTTTACACTGATTCACAATTATTTAGTTAATCTGTCATTTAGCGCCACTATTTCCATTGGGGATTATTCACTTTAAATATATATATATATATATATATATATATATATATATATATATATATACACACACATGCGACTGTCTGTATATATATATTAAATACACTGCAGCTAACTGAATAAAGTGCCTGCCTGAAGTATATTAGAAAAAAGTACACCAGGAATGGCCTGCAGTCAGATATAGTTAAACTGGATGCAGTGGATATATATATATATATATATATATATATATATATATATATATATATATATATATATTTATATATATATACACACACGAGACTGTCTGTATATATATATATATATATATATATATATATATATATTAAATATACACTGCAGCTAACTGAATAACCTGCCTGCCTGCTCAATCTAAATTACACTCTCCGTCCACGCCAACAACACACTACACAGGGCCGACATGCAGGCAGCCTTATATAGTGTGGGGCGTGGACTTAGTCCCCCTGAGCCATGATTGGCCAAAGGCACCCTGCCTTTGGCCAATTATGGCTCTCTTAGCTGAGGGCGCTGGGATTGGCCAAAGCATGAAAGTCATGGTGCAGCCAATCATCATAAAGCAATGCACTTACGCAGTGCATTATGGGGCGTTATGCGGCGCTCAAATTTGGCACGAACGCCCCATAATGTTCTGTTTTCGACGAACGGGCGACCAGCCAATGTTCGAGTCGAACTCATGCTCGACCCGAACATAAAGTTCATGCTTACTGTATATATGTACATATGTGTATACACATATATGAGACACTCGGTGTCAAGGACAATCGCAAAGAATCATAAAAGTCTTTATGAAACTCTATAAGTGAGCTCACATAAAATGGATATACAATATGTTCAAATATTAACAGACACAGCAACCATGATGGCTCGGATTTCACAAAATTCAAAGTTAAAAACATTGTAGCAAAGTGTAATTTCTTCAGTGTTGTCACGTGAAAAGATATAATAAAATATTTACAAAAATATGAGGGGTGTACTCACTTTTGTGAGATGCTGTATATCTGCAGTGTTTTGTTATCCCTCTTCAAATCACTAAGTCCTGTAGCTGCCTCCTGCTCTGTTCTAATGTTATGAGTCTGATAATGCCTGACAAGTTCTTCACATATGACATATGCTATAAATAGATTAGCAGAGCCCTGAACTATTCAACGATCAGCTCTGAAAGTCTCTACCTATCAGGAGAGGCGTTGTGTGCCTTTCCTACAATCAGCTGTCTTGGCTGTATGGCCAGACTTAACTTCAGTGCTGACCAGGAAGAGAAAATCTCCTAACACGATCTGAACTTTCTAAACAGTATATAAAGCTGAAGACAGGAGATATACATGTAAAACTTATGTAGGGAGATTTCAACCCTGTGTATCATCTGAGGCTGTTCACTTCACTGGGTATGTATGAGGGTTTACATCCACTTTAACACACAGGTCCCAGAAGACAGCGGGGGGGGGGGGGGGGGGGGGAGAGAAAAAAGGTACAACGACAAAAAAAAAAAAAAAAAAAGATATCAAAAAACGAGGGGGAGGGGGTGTTCTAATTTTCAAGACCTAGATTATTTTTAGCTTGGAACTCCACTTTAAGGCTTTAGATCCACTTTAACCCTCGCCCTGCCGTCTGGGGCAGCACCTAACAAGCTCAATTTCGCCCTGCTTACATGTGGCTAAAAATAAAGACCCTACTGGCCCGTACACACGATCCGAAAATCGGATGACAGATTGTCCGACTTTTTTCGCTTAATAGTTGCAAGTAGTGATTGAATAGGTTACTAAAGTCATGAAAATTCTCGTACGACAGAAAAAAAAATCAGAAGTGATGTCATGATTTTTTTGTGTATTGTATTTTCGGACAACAACTGTACTGACTAAACGAAAATTGTACGATCTGGCATTGTACAAGGAAATTTTTCGTGCTAGTCCGATTGGATAATATTGGATGAATTGTCGTAATCGGCTCTGTACTAACGATCCAATTATTGCATGATCGCGTCGAAATCTGTAGTTTTCGTATGATTTTCGGATCGTGTGTATGGGCCATTAGGCTGGGTTCACACTATCTTCGCATGTGGCTCACAGCAGGGGTCCCTGTTCACCATTTCATGTCTGACTTCAATCCGAATTTTTGGCTGAATTCGTACCTGAAACAGACCAAAAGAAACACAGGACTCTTGTGCAAATTCGCACCTCAGCAGCAGCGGAGATATGTGAATCGGCTCCGTAGAGAGCCCATCACAATCTTCTGCTATTGCTAACTGGATACTGGAAATCCGCATCCAATTCGCAATAGTGTGAACCCAGCCTTATCCTTCGTGGGTTGAAGCGTACATCATTTTGTCACCCAATGCTCGTGCTGCTTTCGATCCCGCCACAGTCTGAAATAACGGGAGCTGTAGGCACATGTGGGATTTCTTTCTTATTTTTCAAAGGCTAATAAAGCATGTGAATGTGTAGTAAGCTGCCTCTGACTGAAGAACAGTGTGCGCTGAGTGTTTATTACTCCTGTATGAGGGCGAGACACCAACACGGCTCTTTCATTCAACTCTCTCTTCTCGCCTCCCCTCCTCACTTTCTCTTCCGCCTATTAACATAACCCGCAGCCGGCTCGGGTGACTGAAGCTCCCCGCAGGGCACGACATGGCGGGGAGGAGGAGGAGAAGGCGGGGATCCCATTAAGACAATGGGCGGCCAGAAAAAAAAAATGGCATCATAATAAAGGAAAAGGCACGCGGGCCAGACGTGCTTGCTTTTTTTTTTGTCTGGGAGACCTCCTCAGCTGTGCGTGAGGTAATTCCGCTACCTCACATAACACAGAGCCGCAGTGGCCATTTTAGCACATCCTCCTCCGCCTGAGACCTCCGAGCAGGCCTCGGGCACAATACACACACCTCTCACTGGGGAGCTTTATTTACACAGACACTTGTCTGCTACACGAAGGCGGGAGGGGGGGAAGATAGGAGACTTGGTTTCCACCCCCCTCCCTCCTTCTCCAATGACCGAAGGCTCACTATCTGGCTCCCCATCCCCCTCCTCCTTCCGAATGGTCTCTCCCAGAGGTTACCGGAAGTAGTGCGGCGCTGCCATGTTTTCAGCTGCTTTGTTGTAGGTTTCATATAGGATCTTGTGCTGGTTTTTTTTTTTTGTTGCTCCCTCCCTCCCCCCTTTTTCCTCAGTTCCAGAAGGCGTACTCCTCCTCCTTCCTCCTCCTCCCCGGGATCGCCATGGAGGCCAACTGGACGGCTTTCTTATTCCAGGTAAGGGAGAAAATCCCGATAAAATATATCTATGTGCCCGGGAGAAGCAGTGCCAGGACTCCGGAATCTCCCCCCCCCCCCCTCCTTTCCCCCCAGCCGCCTCCCTCCTCTCCCCTCCCCGGGAAGCGGGGACACCCGGGAGCAAACATCGCCCCCCCTTCACCTCCTCCTCCCTCCACATCCTCCTCCTTCCCCGCTCACACACACTACTCTCCGGCCGCCGCACGTTCCTCTCACACGCACTCACTGAGCCTGGAAGAAAACGGCCGCATAACGGGACGTGAGGGAAGGCGGGGGCGCCGGAGAACAAAAGGCTCCAACCTATCCCAGCGCCATTTATTCACAGACGTGTAATCCGATAGGTGCCATTTTCTGTCTCCTTCGTGTGAGGCGGCCTTTTATCCCGCCGCGGTGTGTGCTATAGATAGTCGGGGGAAGGAGCCGTGTATTGAGGGGAGAGTGCCCCTCCCCCACTCCCCTCAGTAATGTGTCGGCTGCGGATTATGGCGGGCTCCGGCGGCCGCACTCTCCTCCTTGTGTGCAATGATGTGGGCCGCTTTGTGCTCTACAAATCTCAGCAGCCTTTTCTATAGTCTTATCTATGGCCGGCTGGAGGCTCTCCTGATAGTAGTCACCCTGCATACGCCTTCAGCCCTCTCACATTTGGGCCTCGTGAACACTGAGGCTCTTCTATTAGGGAGTACACACGGGCTCTTTTAAAGAGTATTGCACATTGGCTCTTCTAAAGAGGAATGCTTTTTCCTCTGTGAGAATAAAAGCACTTAGTGCTTTCCTCCTATAAGATGAAAAGCATTTAGAAGCGCCTCAGTGTGCATGAGGTGGCCCAAATGTGAGAGGGCTGAAGGCGTGTGCGGGGTGACTATCGAGCCGGGAATAGATGAGCCTTGTACACAATGACAATATCAGACAATCCATCGTTGTCGTTTTTTTTGCATGACAGTCTCATATCAAAAATGAAGAGGTTTCTAAAGTTGCACTTTCTCGTATGACAGAATACAATGTCGGAAGTAATGTAACGTATTTTATTCTTTTGTTTCCGAACATGGGTTGCCTTAAAGCGGAGCTCCACCCAAAAGGGAAGATCCGCTTCATTGCCCCCCCCCCTTCAGCTGTCACATTTGGCACCTTTGGGGGGGAGCAGATACCTGTCAAAACCAGGTACCCGCTCCCACTTCAAAGTGAGATCACTCCACAGCGATCTGCGCTGTTTTTAGCTCCTCCTCCTTCCCCACAGAGAACCCAGAAGACAGCAGGACCATTCAGAAAATGCAGCGCGTCTCACGCAGTGGGAAACCGGATGTGAAGCCGCAAGACTTCACTTCCTGTTTCCCTTAGTGAAGATGGCGGTGTTCTGTCTAAAGAGCCAACTGGTCAGAATCTCCAATTACGTCAGTTCGTGTGGCTCTCCAGCAGCCATAATTGCAGTTTTCGATGACTTGGTTTGACGGAACACCGGTAGCGTATACACTACGGTACACGAGTTGGCAGTTTTTACGGAACACCGGCAGCGTATACACTACGAGCTGGCAGTTCTGACGGAACACCGGCAGCGTATACACTACGAGCTGGCAGTTCTGACGGAACACCGGCAGCATATACACTACGAGCTGGCAGTTCTGACGGAACACCGGCAGCGTATACACTACGAGCTGGCAGTTCTGACGGAACACCGGCAGCGTATACACTACGAGCTGGCAGTTCTGACGGAACACCGGCAGCGTATACACTACGAGCTGGCAGTTCTGACGGAACACCGGCAGCGTATACACTACGAGCTGGCAGTTCTGACGGAACACCGGCAGCGTATACACTACGAGCTGGCAGTTCTGACGGAACACCGGCAGCGTATACACTACGAGTTGGCAGTTCTGACGGAACACCGGCAGCGTATACACTACGAGTTGGCAGTTCTGACGGAACACTGGCAGCGTATACACTACGAGTTGGCAGTTCTGACGGAACACTGGCAGCGTATACACTACGAGTTGGCAGTTCTGACGGAACACTGGCAGCGTATACACTACGAGTTGGCAGTTCTGACGGAACACTGGCAGCGTATACACTACGAGTTGGCGGTTCTGACGGAACACCGGCAGAGTATACACTACGAGTTGGCGGTTCTGACGGAACACCGGCAGCGTATACACTACGAGTTGGCGGTTTTGACGGAACATCGGCAGCGTATACACTACACGACGAGTTGGCGGTTTTGATGGAAGATGGGCAGCATATACACGACGAGTTGCCGGTTTTGACGGAACACAGGGTAAGGAGGAAAAAGGTTGACGCCGCCATGTTGGTTACTAGCAGACAGACTAACCACGTCCACTTATATTGTGTACCGTAGTGTATACTCCCGGGTTCTGTGAAAACAGCCAAATCGTCCAAATCTCCTATTACAGATGCTGGAGCGTCACCATAAGTGATGTGGTTAGAGATTTTGGTGAGTTGGAGTTTTCAGCAGAACACCGGCGCCTGCATCCACAGCCGATGGACAAATTGGCTTGGGGTGCCGACATTGTGGGATACCTGGACAGTTAAGTGTCCTTATATTAAAATTCAGCAGCTACAGTATTTGTAGCTGACTTTAAAAAAAAAAAAATTTTTTTACAGACTGGAACTCTGCTTTAACCACTTCAGCCCCGGAAGGATTTACCCCCTTCCTGACCAGAGCACTTTTTACAATTCGGCACTGCGTCGCTTTAACTGCTAATTGCGCGGTCATGCAATGCTCTACCCAAACGAAATTTGCGTCCTTTTCTTCCCACAAATAGAGCTTTCTTTTGATGGTATTTGATCACCTCTGCCGTTTTTATTTTTTGCGCTATAAACGGAAAAAGACTGAAAATTTTGAAAAAAAATGATATTTTCTACTTTTTGTTATAAAAAAAATCCAATAAACTAAATTTTAGTCATACATTTAAACCAAAATGTATTCGGCCACATGTCTGTGGTAAAAAAAATGTCAATAAGCGTATATTTATTGGTTTGCGCAAAAGTTATAGCGTCTACAAACTAGGGTACATTTTCTGGAATTTACACAGCTTTTAGTTTATGACTGCCTATGTCATTTCTTGAGGTGCTAAAATGGCAGGGCAGTACAAAACCCCCCCAAATGACCCCATTTTGGAAAGTAGACACCCCAAGGAAATTGCTGAGAGGCATGTTGAACCCATTGAATATTTTTTTTTTTTGTCCCAAGTGATTGAATAATGACAAAAAAAAAAAAAAAAATTTACAAAAAGTTGTCACTAAATGATATATTGCTCACACAGGCCATGGGCATATGTGGAATTGCACCCCAAAATACATTCAGCTGCTTCTCCTGAGTACGGGGATACCACATGTGTGGCACTTTTTGGGAGCCTAACCGCGTACGGGGCCCCGAAATCCCAGCACCACCTTCAGGATTTCTAAGGGCATACATTTTTGATTTTACTCCTCACTACCTATCACAGTTTTGAAGGCCATAAAATGCCAAGATGGCACAAAACCCCCCCAAATGACCCCATTTTGGAAAGTAGACACCCCAAGCTATTTGCTGAGAGGCATGGTGAGTATTTTGCAGCTCTCATTTGTTTTTGAAAATGAAGAAAGACCAGAAAAAAAAATTTTTCTTTTCAATTTTCAAAACTTTGTGACAAAAAGTGAGGTCTGCAAAATACTCACTATACCTCTCAGCAAATAGCTTGGGGTGTCTACTTTCCAAAATGGGGTAATTTGGGGGGGGGGGGGGTTTGTGCCACCCGGGCATTCCATGGCCTCCGAAACTGTGATAGGCAGTGAAGAGTGAAATCAAAAATTTACGGCCTTAGAAAGCCTGAAGGCGGTGCTTGGTTTTCGGGGTCCCGTGCGCGGCTAGGCTCCCAAAAAGTCCCACACATGTGGTATCCCCGTACTCAGGAGAAGCAACAGAATTTATTTTGGGGTGTAATTTCACATATTCCCATGGCATGTTTGAGCAATATAACATTTAGTGACAACTTTGTGCAAAAAAAAAAAAATTTGTCTCTTTCCCGCTACTTGTGTCACAATATAAAATATTCCATGGACTCGACATGCCTCTCAGCAAATAGCTTGGGGTGTCTACTTTCCAAAATGGGGTCATTTGGGGGGGTTTTGAACTGTCCTGGCATTTTATGCACAACATTTAGAAGCTTATGTCACACATCACCCACTCTTCTAACCACTTGAAGACAAAGCCCTTTCTGACACTTTTTGATTACATGAAAAAATTATTTTTGTTTGCAAGAAAATTACTTTGAACCCCCAAACATTATATATTATTTTAAAGCAAATGCCCTACAGATTAAAATGGTGGGTGTTTCATTTTTTTTTTTCACACAGTATTTGCGCAGCGATTTTCAAACGCATTTTTTGGGGAAAAAACACTTTTTTAAATTTTAATGCACTAAAACACACTATATTGCCCAAATGTTTGATGAAATAAAAAAGATGATCTTAGGCCGAGTACATGGATACCAAACATGACATGCTTTAAAATTGCGCACAAACGTGCAGTGGCAACAAAATTAATACATTTTTAAAAGCCTTTACAGGTTACCACTTTAGATTTACAGAGGAGGTCTACTGCTAAAATTACTGCCCTCGATCTGACCTTCGCGGTGATACCTCACATGCATGGTGCAATTGCTGTTTACATTTGACGCCAGACCGCCGCTTGCGTTCGCCTTAGCGCAAGAGCAGGGGGGACAGGGGTGCTTTTTATTTATTTATTTTTTTTCTTTATTATTTTTTTGCTTTTTTATCTTATTTTTAAACTGTTCCTTTCATTTTTTTTTTTTTTAAATCATTTTTATTGTTATCTCAGGGAATGTAAATATCCCCTATGATAGCAATAGGTAGTGACAGGTACTCTTTTTTGAAAAAATTGGGGTCTATTAGACCCTAGATCTCTCCTCTGCCCTCAAAGCATCTGACCACACCAAGATCGGTGTGATAAAATGCTTCCCCAATTTCCCAATGGCGCTATTTACATCCGGCGAAATCTAAGTCATAAAATGCTCGTAGCTTCCGGTTTCTTAGGCCATAGAGATGTTTGGAGCCACTCTGGTCTCTGATCAGCTCTATGGTCAGCTGGCTGAATCACCGGCTGCATTCTCAGGTTCCCTGTTGAGACAGGAGAGCCAGAGAAAAACACGGAAGACGGTGGGGGGGGGGGGGGCATTCCCTCCCACTGCTTGTAAAAGCAGTCTAGAGGCTAATTAGCCGCTAGGATTGCTTTTACATGAAAGCCGACCGCTGGCTAAAAAGAATGATACCAAGATGATACCTAAACCTGCAGGCATCATTCTGGTATAACCACTCAAAGTCGTGAATGGCGTACCTGAAGACAAAAAAATGGTTAACAATAAAGCACAGTAAACGGTAAAGTATAAAAAATTGCATACCTGAAAAGCAAACATGATAAAACATAATAACAATAAAACATTGCAGAATAGAATACAGTAAAAAAGAGCAGAACAATAGAGAGAGAATAGAGAGAGAGAACAATAAAACGACAACTATTTTTTTTTTATTTTTGTTTGTTTTTTTTTTTTTTTTTTACACTTTTTTTTTTTTTTTTTTTGTAACTGTAACTTTTATAACTGTAACCGGTTCCATGTTCGGGTCTCTCAAAATACTGTGAAAGTGTGCCTAGTCTGTGCAATGCTGTACCCTACGCCAGGGCTCGACAAACCCCGGGCGCCAGGTCGCATTTGCGACTAGAATTAGCGACCTGGCGCCTGGGACGGCACAGCTGTGGTATCCTGTGTCCGTTCGACACCCCCCCCCCCCCCCCCCGCCCGCCGCGATCGCGCTGGGCCGCGCCGGTAATTGAGGCCCCGGCTTTGCGGCCTACTGCAGTCCTATGGTTCCTTCTGCAATCGGGCGCCCTCTGGTGGTGGCCGTTGGTACTACAAGACATCCACCAATGCTAATGGAGCTTTCCCTACCTGTTTTCACTGCCTGCTCATCTCCTTCCCTTTACTTAGAACCCCCAAACATTATATATATTTTTTATTCTAACACCCTAGAGAATAAAATGGCGGTCATTGCAATACTTTCTGACACACCGTATTTGCGCAGCGGACTTACAAGCGCACTTTTTTGGGAAAAAATACTTTTTTTAATTAAAAAATAAGAAAACAGTAAAGTTAGCCCAATTTTTTTTATATTGTGAAAGATAATGTTACGCCGAGTAAATTGATTCCCAACATGTCACGCTTCAAAATTTCATCCGCTCGTGGAATGGCGACAAACTTTTACCCTTTAAAATCTCCATAGGCGTCGTTTAAAAAATTCTACATGTTGCATGTTTTGAGTTACAGAGGAGGTCTAGGACTAGAATTATTGCTCTCGCTCTAACGACCGTGGCGATACCTCACGTGTGGTTTGAACACCGCTTTCATATGCGGGTGCTACTCACATATGCGTTCGCTTCTGCAAGCGAGCTCGGCGGGACGGGCGCATTTTTAAAAATTATTATTTTTTCTTATATATTTTACTTTTTATTTTTTATTTTTACACTGTTTTTAAAAAAAAAATAAAAATTGTGTCACTTTTATTTCTATTACAAGGGATGGGGCACATTTAAATTTTTTTTTTTTCTTATTTATTTTAACTTTTTTTTTTTTTTTTAAAAGAACAGTGAAAAAATAAAAAAATCACTTTTATTCCTATTAGAAGGAATGTAAAAATCCCTTGTAATAGAAAAAAAGCATGACAGGACCTCTTAAATATGACATCTGGGGTCAAAAAGACCTCAGATCTCATATTTACACTAAAATGCATTAAAAAAAAAAAATTGTCATTTGAAAAAAAAAAAAAAATGTCCCTTCAAGAGCTATGGGTGGAAGTGACGATTTGACGTCGCTTCCGCCCTGCAATGACTTGGAGATGGGCGGGGGGGCGGGGGGCCATCTTCCTCTCACTTGTCTCCATGCCAGGCCAGGGACAGATCCGGATCGCCTCCGCCGTTACCGACGGCCACGGTAAGCGGTGAAGGGCACCGGAGCGCGGCGGTAGGGGGGGCCCTCTCCTGCCGCCGATAAAAGTAATCTCGCTGCTAATCTGCTGCAGAGACCACTTTTATCTGAAAGAGAACTGCCAGCTCTTGAAGAAGATACCGGGGTTATGGTGGATAGCTGCTACCATAACAACAGTATTTCTCTTCAAAGACAGGACGTATATAGTCGTCCTGCGGGAAGGAAGTGGTTAATTAAAATGAATTTATTATTTGTCATCTCTCTGCTTGGCCCCTTTCACACGGGCTGTCTGATCAGGTCCGCCTGTCAGTTTTTCAGGCGGACCTGATTGGATCCTTAGCGGGAATATGGCGGTCTTATGTCCCTGCATGGCAGGAAATAAAAGCAGTCACATTAGTTCTAGTCGTCTCTGTGTAAATTTAAGATTGGTTAATTTTTATATTGAAAATAAAGCTTTGTCGGTCGTTTAAAAAAAAAAAAAAAAAAAAAAAAACCTGGCTCCTAACTTTTTTAGCTGGCTCCTAGATTCCAAGCAAATTTGTCAAGCCCTGCCCTACGCTAATACTCAACTAGTGAATGGTAGCGTTCAAAACATTCACCAATGCAAAGACCAGGATTGTCAGGACAGGAGGGACAATAATAGTGGGCGTCACGTCTATATGCGCGCTTGCTGCAGACACAACATCTTTTTTGGGGGGGTTCGTTGGGTAGGGGTACTTGGGAGGATATATAAATGCCTCTCATGCAGTCGACTGCATTTGGTTGGGGATGTGAATGGGGGAAGTACGAGCGCTGCAGAAGCGGTGGGTTCCCAATTAGGATTGGGGAATGCAGCAGGAAGGGCACTATGGGCACGACGGGCCTGTGTTTGTCTTTTTGGTGGCAGCGGGACACTACTTGTGCTTGCCACCTCACCAGCTTGAACTGCACTTATGGGACTCGCCACGTCACCAAGTGTTACTGCAGTGCTGGTTTGACTACGACCGGGGTGTACTAGGCCGCTGGTGCTTGCCAGTTCACCAAAACGCTACAAAAAAAAGTGACAGTGATCGATCGATACTGCACTTGGGTGGGCTGGGCCGGGCGGAGGGGCAAAACGCAGGTGCTAGCAGGTATCTGGGCTGATCCCGCTAACACTGCGTTTTTGGGAACCCTAAACTGCTGGGGACGCTAGTATAGATCTGATCAGATATTGATGCGTTCAGATACTATACCACTAAGGGAGGTGTACGGTGCGTGTACGGTGCGTGGGTGTTCGCGGTACTGGCGCTAATCTGACGCTGCCTAGGGCGACGCATATCACCGCCGGGCGATCAGGGGGCTAAACCTTTTTTCGGTAATAAACGGCGGGTGCCCTGACACTATAAAAAATAAACGAACTAACCAGCGTCACCCGTAATGGTTATACGGTGATCAGTGGTAAAAGGGTTAACTAGGGGGCCATCAAGGGGTTAAAACATTTATTAGATAGTATATGGGGGTCCCTGTCGCTATAAAACACTGACGGCGAACCTAAATATTTACGTCCCTAACTAGCGTCACCAGCGACACTAATACAGCGATCAGAAAAATGATCGCTTAGCGACACTGGCGACGGGGTGATCAAGGGGTTAAAACTTTATTGGGGGGGGGGGTAAGGGGGGTACCCTAGACCTACAGGGGGCTAAACCTTTATTCGGTAATAAACGGCGGGTGCCCTGACACTATAAAAAATAAACGAACTAACCAGCGTCACCCGTAACGGTTATACGGTGATCAGTGGTGAAAGGGTTAACTAGGGGGCAATCAAGGGGTTAAAACATTTATTAGGTAGTATATGGGGGTCCCTGTCACTATAAAACACTGACGGCGAACCTAAATATTTACGTCCCTAACTAGCGTCACCAGCGACACTAATACAGCGATCAGAAAAATGATCGCTTAGCGACACTGGTGAGGGGGGTGATCAAGGGGTTAAAACTTTATTAGGGGGGGTAAGGGGGGTACCCTAGACCTACAGGGGGGTAACACTCACTACCCTAACACTGCTAACTGTCACAAACTGACACTATGCAGTAATCAGGAAAAAAAAAAAAAAAAAAAACCTGCTTGGTGTCAGTTTGTGACAGGGGGGGGGGGGGTGATTGGGGGGGGGGGGATCGGGGGTGTAATGTATGCCTGGCATGTTCTACTGTGTGTGTGTGTGTGTGTATTGGTGCACTTACATGTCATCTCTCCTCGGCGCTGGAACGGAAACTGGCCAGCCGAGGAGAGATGACATCACATCCTCTGCCTCTGTGTACTATACAGAGGCAGGGGATGTTTCTCATTGGCTGGGAGCGATCGCGAGGGGGGGGCCACGATCGGATGGCCTCCCCCTCGTCTCTCATCGCTTCCAACCAAATGCCGACCGCAGTTGGCACCGGGGGGGGGGGGTCCGATCGGACCCCCCACCCGCGGGAAGGCAATCACGTTTCAGGTACGTGATTTTGCCTGCCCGTGCCGCTCTGCTCACGTATATAGGCGTGAGGCGGTCGGCAAGTGGTTAACTCCAGGTTCACACTACTGCGATCACAGACCTGCGGTGCATATCACATGTGAGTTCATGGCTGAACTCATTATATTCGCAGGAAAAAAAGTACAGGGACTTTTTTTTTTTTTTTTTTCCCCCCGCACTGAAATCGGATCGCATGGGTTTTCTCTTCGTGTGAGTTCAATTAGTACTGCAATCTGTGAACTGATCTGGGGGTGTGATTACCAATGTACTGACACCCCCAGCAGTTCGCAGAAGGCAATGTGAACTGCCTGCGGGAGAGATACGATGCGGAAAGGTTCCCGAATCGCATCAGTGTGAACCTAGGCTTAAAGTGGTTGTAAACCTAGTTACACTACAGGTAAGCCTATAATTGCACAAATTGCCAGCAATGGCACCGTCTGAATAGGTGTGGTGCCCCACCGATTCCCAAAAGTAGTTTCTGTACTACATTTGGCGACATCGGGGTACGATTTCCATATACATCGGTGGCTTTTTCGGAGACATCTGTGCGAGTTTCTGCACAGAAGTCGGGACTGACATGCGGGAATGAAATGGTGTGACTTTAGCTGAACTCGCACCATTACATTCCCGCTTGTCCGTGTGAACCAGGGTTTAGTTTCTCAAGAAATTAGATAGGCTGCCAGTCCATTAGGTGTGAACAATTTTCAGTGATTAGCACCATAGCTTGTAAACTCTAACTTTGCACAAAGCCCAAATAATTGGGTTATTTTTACTAAAGAAATGTATAACTTTTCATTTATAGCACTAAAAATAAACCCAGTGATGATTAAATACCACGAAAAGAAAGCTCTATTTGTGTGAAAAAAAGGACAAACATTTCATATGGGTACAGTGTTGCATGACTAATTGAGTAATTGTCATTCATAATGTGAGAGTGCTATTTAGGAAGGGGGTTTAAGTGCCCAGTTGGGCGAGTGGTTAAAGGGAACATGAGTGATTTTTTTTTTTTTTTTTTTTTTGCAACTGCTTTAAATGAAAATCGATTGTTCTGGTATCGTATAGGGAAGAAAAAAAATTGCTTGTCCCTTCAGATAATTTCGCTTCAGAAGTGGTATTTTTCATCTTTTTTTTTTTTTTTTTTTTCCCTTACCATCACGTGTACTAGACATAAGGGTCCATGCACATGGGGCATAAAAATACTGCTTATACAGGCTTTTGGAGTTTTTCAGCCTGTAGAAGCAACTCTGATGCCGCGTACACACAATCGCACATTCCGACAACGAAATCCATGTTTTTTTTCTGACGGATGTTGGCTCAAACTTTTATTGCATACACACGGTCACACAAATGTTGTCAAATTCCGAACGTCAAGAACGTGGTGATGTACGACGAGCCAAGAAAAATGACGTTCAATAGCCAGTGCGGATCTTCTGCTTGATTCCGAGCATGCGTGGAATTTTGTGCGTCGGAATTGTGTACACACGATTGGAATTTCCGACAACAAAATCCGTTGTCGGAAATTCCAATCGTGTGTACACACGGTCGGAATTTCCGACAACCTGCTCCCATCGAACATTTGTTGTCGGAAATACCGACCGTGTGTACGCGGCATTAGGCTTCATTCCCACGAGGCGGATCCGCTGCCACGGAGTCTGCCTCTGTCCGCCAGCTCAGCGGGAGATCTCTCCGTTGATCGCCACTGAGCCAGCGGATGACGGGTCCCTCTCCACTCACTGAGCGGGGAGGGGCCTGTCGAGCGCCGCTGGTTGCTATAGAGAGATTGGACCAAAATAGACAGCATGTCCATTTTCATCAGTCCAATCCGCCAGGGACAGATGCGAACGTAGAGCCATCCATCTGATTTTAGCGAATTAAACTGGGTCGGATGTCAGCGGACATGTCACTGCTGACATCCGTCGCATTATAGACTAACATGAAGCGCCCGTTCAGGTCCGCCGACAAAACTGACAGGCGGACCTGAACGGTCCGACAGTGTGAAAGGGGCCTTAGCCCCACAAAGGATGTTACAAGGTGAAAGAAGAACTATTTAAAGCAGAGCTCCACCCAAAAGGGGAAGCTCTGGTTGACCGGTAACGCTCCCACTTCTGGCTTAGTTGGCTGCTGTGAAGTGAGCCGGAAGTTTGGCCACCTCCTCCTTGCCCTTGCAGCCGGCCCATTTACAGAGCGCATCGCAATTTGCGCAGTAGGAAACTGTCTGTGGAGCCGCACAGCTTCACTGCCGGTTCCCCTTGAGATGGTGGCGCAACACCCAACTTATTCAAGAATGGGCTTGGGGGAAGGACACCGCTAGATGCCTGGACAGATACGTGCCTAGCTAGGGCTGAAACAACTAATTGATTAATCGACAACTAATCGATTATGAAAATGGTAATCGATTAATCGGCCTGTAACATAATGGGGTTCAAAAAACCTAAAATGAGCCCTTTATAGTACTAAAAGAGCAAATCGCTACTGTAAATATTACTTTCACAGTTCTACAGTAAAAAAAAAATGAACCCCTTACAGTAGTGATTATTTGCTTTTTTTTGTACTATAAAGGGCTGATTTTAGTTTTTTTTAACCCCATTATGTTACTAAACGTCTTAGACCTGGTACACATCCATGTGGTTTTTTTTTTTTGGTGCTTTTTGCAGAAACACACTACAGTTCATTTACATGGTTTCCTATGGGACACGTTCACATCTATGCTTTTTTCAGCTGCTGTGTATTTGTAGAGGGTTAGGGACTTTTTTAATGCAAAATGGTGCTTTTTTGGTTCAATATACTTCAATGGAGAAGCTGCAGAAAAGCATGTAATGTGTTTTTGCAGCAATTTGTGTTTTTTCATCTGCCCAACAATAAATTGGGCAAAAAAATGCAAAAATGCAAATCGCACCAAAAACACGTGCGTAAAAATCAAAACGCACAGCAAAAAGCACTGCAGAAACAGATCAGAAGCAAACTGCATAGATGTGTACCGTGCCTTATGCTGGCCACAAGGATCAATTTTCAGAGGAAAAATCTTCGTACATTCGCTAAATGAAAGAATGTTGTTTGAAATTTTCACTTGTTTTTAACATTCTGTAATTAATGAATGTAATTTCTGAACGAAAGCCACATACACTTTGACCAAGAAGTTTTCTATTTCCAAATTTTCCCATCACCGTACTTGAAAATGAACGTCAATTTGACCCCACTAACGATTAGAAAATTGAACGAACGTTCTTAAAATTAAATTTTATTTGAAGGAAGACATTGTTTTTTTTTTTTTTAATAAAAAAAGTGATCTCTGAGTCTGATTATATTTACCAGATTCACCCTTTAATAGTATATCTCTCCTCTAATAGTATATACAGTATATATCTCTTCTAATAGTATATACAGTATCTCTCTTCTGTCATTCTCAGAGTGGATGAGAGTTTGCTCCCTAACCATATAGTTGGTTATTTATATTTACCGCTGCATATAAATATTTAAGAATAAATTGCCTTTTTTTTTAAATTTACATATTAACTAAATTATACACCACAATTCTTTGTAAGGTTATTAACCAAAACAATAATCGGCCGACTAATCAATTATGAAAATAATTGTTAGTTGCGGCCCTATTTGTAGCTGCTGACTTTTAATTTTTGGAGGGGGGGTGGAACTCTGCTTTAATAAATTAAACCACAGGACCTCAAGCAGTGGATGTGTATGAATTGTGGAGAATAAGGCTATTGTTTAGCATCACTTTAAGTCAGGGTTCGACAAACCCCGGGCGCCAGGTCGCATTTGCGACTAGAATTAGCGACCTGGCGCCTGGGGCGGCACAGCTGGGGTATCCTGTGTCCGTTCGACACCCCCCCCCTGCCGGCGCGATCGCGTTGGGCCGCGCCGGTAATTGAGGCCCCAGCTTTGCGGCCTACTGCAGTCCTATGGTTCCTTCTGCAATCAGGCGCCCTCTGGTGGTGGCCGTTGGTATGACAAGACATCCATCAATGCTAATGGAGCTTTCCCTACCTGTTTTCACTGCCCGCTCATCTCCTTCCCTTTACTTAGAACCCCCAAACATATATATTTTTTATTCTAACACCCTAGAGAATAAAATGGCGGTCATTGCAATACTTTCTGTCACACAGTATTTGCGCAGCGGACTTACAAGCGCACTTTTTTGGGAAAAAATACTTTTTTTAATAAAAAAAATAAGAAAACAGTAAAGTTAGCCCAATTTTTTTTATATTGTGAAAGATAATGTTACGCCGAGTAAATTGATTCCCAACATGTCACGCTTCAAAATTTCGTCCGCTCGTGGAATGGCGACAAACTTTTACCCTTTAAAATCTCCATAGGCGACGTTTAAAAAATTTTACAGGTTGCATGTTTTGAGTTACAGAGGAGGTCTAGGGCTAAAATTATTGCTCTCGCTTTAACGATCGTGGCGATACCTCACGTGTGGTTTGAACACCGCTTTCATATGCGGGCGCTACTCACATATGCGTTCACTTCTGCAAGCGAGCTCGGCGGGACGGGGTGCGTTTAAAAAAATTTTTTTTTTTCTTATATATTTTACTTTTTATTTTTACACTGTTTAAAAAAAAAAAAAATTGTGTCACTTTTATTTCTGTTACAAGGGATGGGGCACATTTAAATTTTTTTTGTTTTTCTTATTTATTTTAACTTTTATTTTTTAACTGTTTAACCACCTCAATACTAGGCACTTTCGCCCCCTTCCTTCCCAGACCAATTTTCAGCTTTCAGCGCTCTCGCACTTTTAATGACAATTACTCGGTCATGCTACACTGTACCCAAATAAAATTTTTATCATTTTGTTCGCACAAATAGAGCTTTCTTTTGGTGGTATTTATTCACGACTCCATTTTTTTTTTTTTGCGATATAAGCGCAAAAATAGTGGAAATTTGGAAAAAAAACAATATTTTCTTTTTTCTGTTTTAAAAGAAATCCAGTAAAATCGAATTTTGTCATAAATTTAAGCCAAAATGTATTCTGCTACATGTTTTTGATAAAAAAAATCCTGTTAAGTGTATAATAATTGGTTTGTGTGATCACGGACATATGTACGCAAATGATCATGTACAGATGTGTGCAGGTGATCACGTACATATGTGTGCAGATTACCATTGGGACATGTGATTTTAGTGTGACATATGTGGGGGACAGCTTTTTTTATTATTTGGGGACATGTGTTTTGGGGACATGTGTGTTTTACATTATGTGGGGACATGTGTGTGTTTTACATGTATGTATTTACATGTGTGTTGACACTAGGTTGGTGATCAGTGAGTAAAAAGCTGTAAAAAACAGCTCATACTCACTGATCATCAGCCGGCTGCAGCGATCCCCTCTCCTCTCCTCCTCAGCGACAACTTCCGTGAGAGGAGAGCTGATCGCCTAGCAACCGGCTGTGTTTACATCACATGACGGCTGTGATTGGACACGGCCGTCATGTGATCAGGAGGGCCAATCACAGAGCCCTCCTGCCGATCCGAGATGCGCCGTGTCCGGGGGACACGAGCGCATCGGGATCGCGCCGCTGCGCGGGCGCGATCCCGCTCCTTCTGAGGGACGTTCCTGAACGTCCACTCAGAAGGAGAGAGCGCCCACCCGGCCGTTTATGTACATTGGCCGGGTGGGAAGTAGTTAAAAAAAAAAAAAAGTCACTTTTATTCCTATTACAAGGAATGTAAAAATCCCTTGTAATAGAAAAAAAGCATGACAGGACCTCTTAAATATGAGATCTGGGGTCAAAAAGACCTCAGATCTCATTTACACTAAAATGCATTAAAAAAAATTGTCATTTGAAAAAAAAAAAAATAAAATGTCCCTTTTAAGAGCTATGGGTGGAAGTGACGATTTGACGTCGCTTCCGCCCTACAATGACTCGGAGATGGGCGGGGGGGCCATCTTCCTCTCACTCGTCTCCATGTCAGGCCAGGGACAGATCCGGATCGCCTCCGCCGTTACCGACTGCCACGGTAAACGGTGAAGGGCACCGGAGCGCGGCGGTAGGGGGGGCCCTCTCCTGCCGCCGATAAAAGTGATCTCGCTGCGAATCTGCTGCAGAGACCACTTTTATCTGAAAGAGAACCGCCGGCTCTTGAAGATACCGGGGTTATGGTAGCTAGCTGCTACCATAACAATGGTATTTCTCTTCAAAGACAGGACGTATATAGTCGTCCTGCGGGAAGGAAGTGGTTAATTAAAATGAATTTATTATTTGTCATCTCCCTGTTTGGCCCCTTTCACACGGGCTGTCTGATCAGGTTCGCCTGTCAGTTTTTCAGGCGGACCCGATTAGATCCTTAGCGGGAATATGGTGGTCTTGTGTCCCTGCATGGCAGGAAATAAAAGCAGTCACATTCGTTCTAGTCGTCTCTGTGTAAAGTTAAGATTGGTTAATTTTTATATTGAAAATAAAGCTGTCGGTTGTTTAAAAAAAAAAAACCTGGCTCCTAACTTTTTTAGCTGGCTCCTAGATTCCAAGCAAATTTGTCAAGCCCTGCTTTAAGTCTATGATGAATGCAAGCATGAGGACTTGCCTTTCTTTCTTTTCTGGAAAAAAAAATAAAAATTTTACTGAGCATTGTGAGTACAGCTATTATTACACTTCCAGTACCCATTAAAACTAAATTAATAAGACCACGGGGAGGCGTATACCCTTTACCTCAGGGCTTGACAAATTTGCTTGGAATCTAGGAGCCAGCTAAAAAAGTTAGGAGCCAGGTTTTTTTTTTTTTTTTTTTTTTTTTTTTTTTAAACGACCGACAAAGCTTTATTTTTCAATATAAAAATTAACCAATCTTAAATTTACACAGAGACGACTAGAACGAATGTGACTGCTTTTATTTCCTGCCATGCAGGGACATAAGACCGCCATATTCCCGCTAAGGATCCAATCAGGTCCGCCTGAAAAACTGACAGGCGAACCTGATCAGACAGCGCATGTGAAAGGGGCCAAGCAGGGAGATGACAAATAATAAATTCATTTTAATTAACCACTTCCTTCCCGCAGGATGACTATATACGTCCTGTCTTTGAAGAGAAATGCCGTTGTTATGGTAGCAGCTAGCTACCATAACCCCGGTATTCTCTTCAAGAGCCGGCGGTTCTCTTTCAGATAAAAGTGGTCTCTGCAGCAGATTCGCAGCGAGATCACTTTTATCGGCGGCAGGAGAGGTGCCCCCCCTACGGACGCGCTCCGGTGCCCTTCGCTTACCGTGGCCGTCGGTAACGGCGGAGGCGATCCGGATCTGTCCCTGGCCTGACATGGAGATGAGTGAGAGGAAGATGGGCCCCCCCCCGCCCGTCTCCAAGTCATTGCAGGGCGGAAGCGACGTCAAATCGTCACTTCCACCCATAGCTCTTAAAGGGACATTTTATTATTTTTTTTTTCAAATGACAATTTTCTTTTATTTATTTTTTTAATGCATTTTAGTGTAAAGATGAGATCCGAGGTCTTTTTGACCCCCAGATCTCATATTTAAGAGGTCCTGTCATGCTTTTTTCTATTACAAGGGATTTTTACATTCCTTGTAATAGGAATAAAAGTGACATTTTTTTTTTTTTTTTTTTTTTTTTTTTTTTTTTAAAAGAACAGTGAAAAAAAAAGTTAAAATAAGAAAAAAAAAATTTAAATGTGCCCCATTCCTGGTAATAGAAATAAAAGTGACACAAATTTTTTTTTTAAAACAGTGTAAAAATAAAAAGTAAAATATATAAGAAAAAATAATAATTTTTTTAAACGCGCCCCGTCCCGCCGAGCTCGCTTGCAGAAGCAAAACGCATATGTGAGTAGCGCCCGCATATGAAAGCGGTGTTCAAACCACACGTGAGGTATCGCCACGATCGTTAGAGCGAGAGCAATAATTCTAGTCCTAGACCTCCTCTGTAACTCAAAACATGCAACCTGTAGAACTTTTTTCAACGTCGCCTATGGAGATTTTAAAGGGTAAAAGTTTGTCGCCATTCCACGAGCGGGAGCAATTTTGAAGCGTGACATGTTGGGAATCAATTTACTCGGCGTAACATTATCTTTCACAATATAAAAAAAATTGGGCTAACTTTACTGTTTTCTTATTTTTTAATTAAAAAAAGTATTTTTTCCCAAAAAAGTGCGCTTGTAAGTCCGCTGCGCAAATACGGTGTGACAGAAAGTATTGCAATGACCGCCATTTTATTCTCTAGGGTGTTAGAATAAAAAAAATATATATATAATGTTTGGGGGTTATAAGTAAAGGGAAGGAGATGAGCAGGCAGTGAAAACAGGCAGGGGAAGCTCCATTAGCATTGGTGGATGTCTTGTCATACCAACGGCCACCACCAGAGGGCGCCCGATTGCAGAAGGAACCATAGGACTGCAGTAGGCCGCAAAGCCGGGGCCTCAATTACTGGCGCAGCCCAACGCGATCGCCGGGAGGGGGGGGTGTCGAATGGACACAGGATACCCCAGCTGTGCCGCCCCAGGCGCCAGGTCGCTAATTCTAGTCGCAAATGCGACCTGGCGCCCGGGGTTTGTCGAGCCCTGCTTTACCTTAATGCATTCTGTGCATGTCAGTGTGAAGTCATCTGTGCGGCTTCATGCACAGAGATAGAGATATACATACATACATACATACATACAAGTCACGCCTGAAATCATCAAAAGTAGTGCAGGAACTAATTTTTCAAATCGCGTCATTGCCAATTTGGCAATACTTCATATTCCCATCGCACATATTCCTGGTATAAGCTCTCAAGGTTTGGGTGCTGCAGTAACAACCAGCTGGTTACTGGTTCAAGTCACAACATAAATATTTGCCAGCACACCAAGGATCAGCACAAAGTGGCGTCCAAACGGGTAGTTTATTGCATGACAACACAAGAAAGGTGCAACGTTTCAGAGTCACGCAGGACCCCTTCGTCAGGCATAACTCCAAAACGTTGCACCTTTCTTGTGTTCATGCAATAAACTACCACTTTGTGCCGATCCTTGGTGTGCTGACAAATATCTACGCTATCGCCATTTTGCCGTCGCACCAATTTGAACAATCCCATTACCGATGGGATGCAACTTGTCATCGACCTGTCAAATAGCATGACAGGTCTCTCCAATGTGGTTAAAAGACTAGGGATTTACATATAAATTCTGGCTCGCCCTCGCTGAAAGTACTACTTTCTTATGCTGACAAAAAAAGCTCTGCCTGAGTTTTGTGACAGGTGGTAGGTAACCGGTTCATCAAGTGCCTGAAGGCAAAAAAAAATATACTGATAATGGTTCTGTTTTATTCTTAGTTTATATAACTGCTTTATACATAATGTGTGTGTGTATTGCACAATCGAACAGCGAAAGTAACTGAATTCAATCGATTTTTAGAAAGGTACAGCCGTGGCCAAAAGTTTGGAGAATGACACAAATATTCATTTTCACACGGTCTGCTTCCTCGGTTTTTATGATGGCAATTTACATATACTCCAGAATGTTATGAAGAGTGATCAGATGAGTTGCAAAATCCTTCTTTGCCATGAAAATTAACTTAATCCCAAAAAAAAACATTTCCAATGCATTTGTGAAGAAGGCTTTAAGGGGCCCAAGAAAGTCCAGCAAGTGCCAGGGCCGTCTCCTATGGTTAATTCAGCTGAGAGATCGGGGCATCACCAGGGCAGAGCTTGCTCAGGAATGGCAGCAGGCAGATGTGAGTGCATCTGCATGCACAGTGAGGGGATAACTTTTAGAAGATGGCCTGGTGTCAAGAAGGGCTGCAGAGAAGCCACTTCTCTCCAGGAAAAACATTGGGTCAGACTGATATTCTGCAAAAAGTACAGGGATTGGACTGCTGAGAACTGGGGTAAAGTCATTTTCTCTGATAAATCCCCTTTCCGATTGTTTGGGACACCCAGAAAAAACCCTCACTGGAGAAGAAAAAGGTGAGTACTACCATCAGTCCTGTGTCCTGCCAACACTAAAGCATCCTGAGACCATTCACGTGTGGGGTTGCTTCTCGCTCACAATTTTTCCTAAGAACACAGCCATGAATGAAGAATGGTACAAAAACATCCCTTGAGAGCAACTTCTCCCAACCATCCAAGAACTGTCATGATGGAGCACCTTGCCATAAGGCAAAAGTCATGACAAAGTGGCTTGGGGAATAAAACCTCTAAATTTTGTGTCCATGGCCAGGAAACTCCCCAGACCTTAATCCCATTGAGAACTTGTCCATCCTCAAGATGCGGGTGAACAAAAACCCCCCACAAATTCTGCTAAACAGCAAGCATTGATTATTCAAGAATGGGCTGCCATCAGTCAGGATGTGGCCCAGAAGTTGATTGACAGCATGCCAGGGCAAATTGCAGAGGTCTGGAGGGGGGGTCAACACTGAAAATATGGACTCTTTGCATAAACTTAATGTAATTGTCAAAAGGCTTTGACACTTATGAAATGCTTGTAAGTATACTTCATTATACCATAGTAACATCTGACAAAAAGATCTAAAAACACTGAAGCAGCAGACTCTATCATTCTCAAAACTTTTGGCTACGGCTGTCTAGACCTTTTAAAGCGGAGTTACAGGCTTTTTTAGTTTATTAAAAGTCAGCAGCTACAAAAAGTATAGCTGCTGACTATTAATAAACAGATACCTGTTCCATCGTCCAGTGATACGGCCGCACAGAGCCCCACTCCTCTCCTCAGCGCCTCCATTGAAACTGTGGGCATCCGGCCGTGACAGCTTGTGGCTTCACAGCCGGGTGTGCGCTGCGCTCTCCCAGTGGACAGGCAATCTTCTGGGACCTGTTCTGTCACAGAAGATTGCCGAGAGGGAGGGGCCGCCTAGGAGGAGAGGAGGAGTCGCCTAGGTGGAAGCAGGAAGTGGGACAGTAAGTCGCACTCAAAACTAAGCACCAAAGACCCCACCCCCAACAAATTACATGCCAAATGTGGCATGTAAGGGGGTGAGGAGTGCTTAAAGTGGAAGTTCCACTTTTGGGTGGAACTCCGCTTTAAGGGGTTGATTTACTAAAACTGGAGAGTGCAAAATCTGGTGCAGAGCTGGTAAACATCTAACTTCAGCTTGTTCAATTAAAGTGGTTCTAAAAGCTCAACCTCTGTGCAGCAGCAGCTTCCCCTAATACTTACCTGAGCCCCATCTTCCTCTAGCGCTGTGCACAATAGCCACAGCTTTTCGGGGACTCTCCCTCCTCATTGGCTGAGACAGCAGCGGGAACCATTGTCAATCACAGCCAGTGAGCCAATGAAGAGAGAGGGGCAGGGCTGAGTCATGGCTGTGTGTGTAAATGGACAAGCGGAGCAGCGGCTCAGGAGCGTGCCTTCTTGGGTGCTCCCATAGCAAGCTGCTTGCTCCTGGGGGTACTTGGCATGAGGTAGAGGCCAGGAACGCCAGGGGGAGGGTGCATGAGAAGAGAATAATTGGGGCTGCTTTGTGCAAAACCACTGCACAGAGCAGGCAAATATGACATGTTTGTTATTTTAATGTTAAAAAAAAAAAAATCTAGCTTTTTATTATCACTTTAACCACTTCAGCTTCGGAAGGTTTACCCCCCCCTTTCATGACCAGGCCATTTTTTGCGATACGGCACTGCGTTACTTTGACAATTGCGCAGTCGTGCAATGCTGTACCCAAATAAAATTTTATATATTTTTTTTCCCCACAAATGGCTTTCTTTTGGTGGTATTTGATCACCTGCGTTTTTTATGTTTTGCGCTATAAACAAAAAAGACAAGACAAAAAAAAAAAAATTTTTACTTTCTGCTTTAAAACACATCCAATAAAAATCGAATTTCTTCATCTATTTAGGCCAATATGTATTCTGCTACATATTTTTGGTAAAAAAAAATCCCAATAAGCTTATATTGATTGCTTTGCTCAAAAGTTATAGCGTCTACAAACGATAGGATATATTTATGGAATTTTTATTTAATTTTTTACTAGTAATGGTGGTGATCAGCGACTTATAGCTGAGCTGCGATATTTCGGCGCACAAATCGGACACTAAGTGGCACTTTTTTTGGGGACCGGTGACACTAATGCAGTGATAAAAATATGCACTGTCACTGTACTAATGACACTGGCAGGGAAAGGGTTAACAGGGGCAATCAAAGGTTTAAATGTGTGCCTAGGGAGTGTTTACTAACTGGGGGGGATGTGCTTGTACTCTGGGAAGACAGACTGTGTTCCTGCTTAGCAGAAACACAAGATCGCAACTTTTCCTACTGACAGAATGGCGATCTGCCTTGTTTTACATAGGCAGTCCGCCGTTCTGCTTCTCTCCCAAACAATCGCCAGGTGCCGGCAGACATCGATTCCACCGGACCCGCTGATCGGCTCCTTCTGTGTCCAATTGCAGCAGGAGCAGGTCGCTGGCAGCACACGCGTGCGCGCCCAAGACCCAACAGTGCAGAATTACGTACCTGTTTGTGATTCTGTGCAGACGAGCCGCCGCCATGTACGTTGTGTGGTCGGCAAGAGGTTAAGCTTTGACAAATAAATCCTAGAAGCTGATTGGTCCCTATGCAGACTTGCGCCAGATTTTGCAATCTCCAGTGTTGGTAAATTAACCCCTCATGGTCAGGAATAATTGGACTTGTGTATGGGGGGGACTGAAAAAAGCATTTTATCTTCCATCCTGCCCAAAATCCAGTGTGCTCCTACCTTTTTTTTAATCTGCAAAAAAAGTGCTTTTTATTTCTTTTTTTAAAGTGAGCTTAAAGTGTAAAATTTCAAAATTTGTTTAATGGATAAAACAAAAAAAAACATTCTAAAAATTGTATTCATTACTAGAATACATTACTTTTTCTGAATGGCTAAACACTGATCAGGTAGACTGTATTGTGTTCTGGGTATGAGATGGGAAGTCTCAGCTCAAATCTGGAACACGGTGTGATATGCTGTATGTTGCCTCAGCTACATAAAGTATATACTGCACAAACAGCTGCCTCACATGATAGTGAGGGACATATTTCATTTGGTCCTACTTGTAAAGTAGAATAAAGTATCAAAAAAATGGGATTCAGCTTTAAAATTACTCTTAGCACAGGGTCACTTGTACACCAAGCCCACATGCTAAGAGACAATATATGTATCTTTCCAGTGACCCATGTCTTGACATGCCACTGCATTACCAGAAGTTTATTTAAAGTATATCTAAACCCCTAGTTCTTGGTCCCTTCTCGGCTATGCTTTTCTCCACTATACATAAGGGCCCTACACACAGGCTGAATATCGGACGGCATCGGCCGGTTCAATAGAAACCTGCCAACATTTAGCCCCTGTGTACGGCGGGCGGTCCGACAGCCTCGTAGGGGACTGAAAAATCTGCCGATCGGCACTTGATTGGCTGAGAGCGCTGACCGTTGTGTTCTGGTGGAGGAGTCGTCCCTCTGTCAGAACACAATAGTGCTCAGAAGGGAGGAGATCTACCATTGATTTTAGTACAGGGGCTCCTTCTGAGCTCTTCAGTGTGTGTGTGTGTGTTTTTTTGTTTTGTTTTTTGTTTTTGTTTTTCCGTTTAGCCAGCTGGGTTGAACCAAAAAAAAAAAAAACTACTTGTACCAGGCAGAAACTGCCATGGTTCTCACACAGGATAGACATCAAACATGTCTGCTTTTGTTCATCTCCATCACATGGTGGATCAATTGGATTGGTAGTGTACAAAGGAGATATTATTCTGTTTTCTGTCTTTTCGGCTGCCAGGAAATAATAAAACTGCATTTCTGGCAAGATCAACAGTTATTTTCTGTGATTGCTAAAAATGTTAGCCTGAAATATCAAAACTAATGCAGCCACCACCTCTAAGGACTGTTGAGCTTTATTATACTACATTTTTGTTTTTGGGTTTGGATATACTTTATTGGAAAACTATTTCACCCCTTCCTGTAATCTGGAGTGTTGAGGCTCCTGTGGAGAGAGACACTTTGACAGAAGCAGTTGACAAGCTCTTAAAGTAAAATGCAGACCATTAAAATAAAAAAATTAAAAAATAAATGCAATTAACATTTACTTGTAGAGAAGATAGTCCATACAGTACACTAGCAGTCCCAGAGCCTATGAGCCTCATAATGCTTACAATGGCGAGCAGTCATTGGTCATATGACTGCGCTGCCCAATAAACACTTGCTATAGCAAGCATAAAGATGCTTACAGGCTCTGGGGATGCTAGTGCAGTGTTCAATCGTCTTTATTAAAAGTAAACTTGTACTTTTTAATAGTTAAAACAAAGACTGTGTTAATGTGAAACATTCATCCTTTACATTTTTGTCTGTCTTCTTCCTTGCTGTATATATTGTGTATGCCCTTTGTAAAAACAAAAAACAAACTGCTAGGTAGGCAAACTACTTGTACAGTTTTATTCAAATTGGCCTACGCATGCAAATGCTGCTAAAAAGACATCAAAGCCCCCCCCGGTCATAAAAGTTTTAAACCTAGCCTTAGAATGTTTGAGTGGTTCTTACACTAGCAACACGTATATTGTAAAACTTTACTACGGATATGTCACTGTTGGGAGCCAAGTTTAAAAAGATGGCTGTCCCAACAGAATTGCCAAACGTGTTTTCTTTATTAGTCAGAGTGAAGTGAGAAAGGCCTGGAACATTAACAGCAAGTATAAAGATTCCTCTCCATTCTAGCTTGTTGCTCATCATAGTCTTTTCTTCTCTCTCTTGCATTATTGCAACACAGCATCACTGATTTAACTTTAGATGTACACACCATCTGTCATTACATAACGTTAAACTACAAGAGCAGCAATTGCTTCAGTCAACCTATGCCTTTTATTTAATTCCCCTGCAATAACTGCTAACCACCTCATCGAAATGTTGTATTATACAATGACAATAAGAGCTGTTCTAATAAACCTGATCTTGCCCTTCCTGCTTCTTCACTCCCCTATTTTGTTTCATTAAAATGCCAATTAAATTTTTAGTTATCAAAAATGGTAATGGTGCGCTGTTCCTTTAAAAATGAACTGATGTGGCCTAGTACTCCAGTAACAGGTGAAGTGAATAAAAATAACCAAATATGGTGAATCTAGTGGCAAACAGTGATTTCACTTTAGAATGAATAAATATGTGCATAAAATATTCATTCTAAAGTGAAATCACTGTTTGCCACTAGATTTACCATATTTGGAAGCTGCACCTAAAATGTTTTTTACTTTCATGCAGGGCATGCATTGGGTTAAAAAAACTTTAGCCTTCACAACCACTTTTATATAAAATCTAATGCATACACTATTTTTTCTACACCATATATTTTCCCCAACATATAGGAAAAACTAGCAAAATTGGCAAAATTTGGTATTGCATATTTTAAGACTTGGCTTTTACATTTGTATGTGATCAAAATCAACAGAACATTGTTTTTCACCAGTATTTTTTTTTTCATTTTCAAACAAAATTAAAGTACATCATTTAAAGTGTGGTATCAAACGAAAGTAAAATCTGTCCCCCGAAAAAAAAAAAAAAAAATTACGATTTGCTGTTAAACCATCCACACAAAGCAGTTACTGTATTGTAAAATCTATTGCATGGCCAAAACCTGAGAAAATCCTTGGAACTAAAGGGAGTTTATATAGGTTAAAGGTGCTGGAACTCAAAGTGGTTAAACAATCAAGCCTAAAGCGCACGATGTGATCATATAAAGACTATGTTCAGGCAGCCATGCAAGGACTAAAATGTTTATAGATTTCCTTTTTGATTTACTTTTATGTATGTGCAGTATACTGTAGCTACAAACAGTATACAGCACTGTTTCGGCAGCAGTATAAGGACTTCTTATCGCAGTTTTAAAAACAAACTGCCCCGCCATTGCATTTTAATGATTGAATACAAGGCTTCCTCTGGCTGTGGTAGCGGATGAGCTCATGATCTCCACCTCAGCCAGTCAGAGGAAGCCTTGAATATATTGATAAAATACAAAGCTTCTTGGTAAGGGCTTAGCCCAACTTGATTTTTTTTTCCTGCAGCAGACAAAGTCCTCCTACCACTGCCAGTACACAGCACTGTATAGTTTTATGTAGCTAATGCTACATACAGTTTATACAGTGCTGACAGTGGCAGCGTGTATTAGTAAAGGAAATAGTTTGTTTGAGCCATAGCAAAGTGATAGCAAAACTGTCAACACAGGATGACTTTATGTAAAAGCATACTTGTAATAGAAGGGGCAATATTCTTAACTTTGTAATGCTGCTTTGTCGAAACGCTTCCTATTTGCTGCCCCTCTCTCACTTTTTCAGGTAATATGGTCCTTAAATAGAAAAAAAATTCCAGCATGTTGTATATTTATTTACTTTTCTTTAAACAGATGTTGAATACTTGGGTCTCATTGGGATGGTTTAAGGGGGCGTGCTTTTTTTTTTTTTTTTTTCTTACTCCTGACTTGTGTTTCCAGATTAGGTGAGACTTTTTCTAAGAAATCTTCCAAAACAGCCTAGGTTGTCCTAACTTCTTTTCTGTAGTCTTTGCAGCTATATGCATATTGCACTTGTAACTGGAATTTAAAATGTTTTCAGAAATGTTTTTAAATCCAATTTTCTTTTTTTTTTTTTTTTTTTTCAGGCTCACGAAGCTTCACACCACCACCACCATCATCACCATCATCACCAACAGGCTGCTCAAAACAGCTTGCTGCCATTATTGGGAGCACCAGTTGAGCCTCCCGATCAAAAACCTATGTTACCTTTACCAATAAATCAAAAACCTCAACCTCCCCCAGAACCTATGAAAGAGCCTGTTGTAATAAAGAAAGAAAAATCTAAAACCTCCTTTGTGTGCACATATTGCAGCAAAGCTTTTAGGGACAGTTACCATTTGAGGCGCCATGAATCTTGCCACACAGGAATTAAGTTAGTGTCACGGCCAAAGAAAACACAAACTGCGCCAGTTGTGCCACTCATATCGACTATTGCTGGAGACAATAATAGAACATCCTTGGTTTCAACAATTGCAGGGATACTGTCTACTGTTACAACATCGTCTTCGTCTACAATTCCTAGTGCAAGCACTAGCATCCCAACAATGCCAGTTCCCCAGCCAGTGAAGAAGCCTAGCAAACCTGTTAAGAAAAACCATGCCTGTGAAATGTGTGGAAAGGCCTTCAGGGATGTTTATCATTTAAATAGGCACAAGCTTTCCCATTCAGATGAAAAGCCGTTTGAATGTCCAGTCTGCAATCAACGTTTTAAAAGAAAAGACCGCATGACCTACCATGTAAGATCGCATGAAGGAGGAATTACCAAACCCTATACATGTAGTGTTTGTGGGAAAGGATTTTCAAGGTATGTCATTTCAGTTCATGACAGAAATATCATGCTGTAATGCCAAACTCTGGGCACACCTAAAATATCAATGTCCATTCTCCCAAATGATGCAGAAGTTGGTCACTTTTTTAACTTTTTGTTTCCCGCCAGGCCTATATTTAAGTGCATGGCCTGGCGGGGCATGACATCCTACTCAAAGCGCGCCCTATGAGCTGTGAACTGATCTGTCACCGCGGTGTCCAAAAGATGACAGATTAGTGTACCAGCACCATGTGATCGCTGTGACCAATCACAACATCTCACGTGACAATTGTACACAATGGATGGCTTCCATTTATACCATTGATTGTTTACTATTGTGTTTACTATTGTGTTTATCTTTGTGATTGATCACGTGGTACAGGCGGCCAATCATAGCCCATCTGTACCATGTGATTAGCTGTGGCCACAGTAGCTTACCAGTGAGTGGGGGGGGGGGCAGCATGTCAGAACAAATCCTGGAGGAGAGCACACTGAGTTCCCAGTACAGAGAACTGACCACACTGTCTTCTTCTGCTTAGCGTGGTCAGTTTTTAGTAGGAGAGCAGAGGAACGGACAATAACACCAGATATTTCATACAAAGAGATCAGAATACTTTTTCATACAAGTACAGGGTACAGCAGGCACATATCAGGAATATGAAATGTTGGGAATATCATAGTCTTTAACTTTATACATAGAGTACTATCATCTCTAACTGATGGGTTTTGGTCTGCATGTGGCTCAATCTTTTGCAGTCCTGAGTTGGTTTAAAAAATGAAAATGTAATGAGGCTTTAGCTCAGGTGGCCCTCCTGCTGTTGCGGAACTACAAGTCCCATCATGCCTCTGCCTATGGTAGTCATGCTTGTAACTGTCAGCCTTGCAATGCCTCATGGGAATTGTAGTTCTGCAACAGCTGGAGGGCCAGCAGTTTGAGACCCCTGCTTTAGCTGGTTTCCAGTTTATAAAGATAGGGCTAGCTATATGCAGCTAGACTTCTCTCATTCAGGCCACAGCTGTACCTCCCAATTTTTCAGTTGACTTTTTTTGAGCCAGGTGGTGCCAATGGGGTCACCCACGGATCTAATTTCGCTCTAATTCACACCCTTTTGGTATTTCTAGCTGTGGCCATCTTTAGTAAGTATGCCCTTCGCTCAGAAATGCAGGCAGGGAGGATGTACTCAGCTGGGAAAGCCCCTCTTCCTTATGAAAGAAAAAAATGCCCATGAAGACTAATGGGATTCACAGCATAATTTTGGTCTAGGCCAGAAACCAGGAAGCAACTGAAGAAATGTTTTTTTTAAAAAAGGGTTAAAACAAGTGAATAAAATATCGCTTCCTAGCCATTTACTAATGGTAGCGGAATAAGGATTAAAAATAGTCAAGAGAGTTAAGTTCCATTTAAGCACATTAAGACCAGCCGCCACAGCTGTACTGCGGCAGCTTGGCTCTCCTGGGGGAATTGCCATTATTGTATGTCGGCCGCTTTTAAGAGCTCTAGGGGTGCGCACCCGCGACTCCAGAGCCAATGTGCGTTGCTGGTGGCTGCAATGTCCGCCGGCCACCCGCGATCGCTCCTGAGAGGGACAGAATGGAGATCTGTCAATGCAGATCTGTCTCTCCTCCCGTCAGCTCTACATTCTGTCAGGGGAGGAGAGAGACAGATCTGCTGTTCCTAGAGATTAGGAACAGCCATCTCTCTCCTCCAGTCACTACACCCTCAGTTAGAAACACCTCCCTAGGGAACACTTAACCCTTTGATCGCCCCATAACCACTTCCTTGCCAGTGACATTTATACAGTAATCAGTGGCTATTTTTAGCACTGATCGCTGTATAAATGTCAATGGTTCCAAAAAAAGTGTCTGATCTGACTGTCGCAGTCCCGCTAATAATTGCTGATCACCGCCACTACTAGTAAGAAAAATAAAAAATGCCATAAATATATCTCCTATTTTGTAGATGCTATAACATTTGCGCAAACCAATCAATATACGCTTTTTTTTCTTACTTTGATACTTTTTTTTTTTTTTTTACCTCTGTAAAGCAAAAGGCATAATGATCTACTATGCACCGCATAGTAGCTCATTATGAAATACTTACCTTAGAACGAGGCGTCGATATTTTTTTTACCTACAGGTAAGCCTTATTATAGGCTTACCTGTAGGTAAAAGTTTAAAAAAAAAAAGACTATACAACCACTTTAACTAGTTCAATAATTGTGCAGCTGAATAATTGAGTAAATGTTGTTGTGTGTATGTATGTGTGTGTGTGTGTGTGTGTGTGTGTGTGTATATATATATATATATATATATATATATATATATATATATATATATATATATATATATATATATATATATATATATATATATATATATATATATATATATATTAATTACTGCAACCGAGTAGATGTGGCCCCTTAAAGATTTACTCCACTTTGACATGCCTAATATAGTGCCTTAATGATGTATGCAGGAGTGTGTACTGCTGAAGCGTGGTGACTGATTTTCTTCAAATGGTTGTAGCAAAACAAGAATGCATAGGGATTAGTACATTTTGATAGATCAGGAGTTGCTTGTACAATGTTTTAATGCATTCCTTCACCCAATTTGTTGTGGCGTTTGTCCGGCCCGCCGAACGCCCCACAATGCACTGTGTGCCGCACAGTCCATTGAAAGCCCTGATTGGCTGAAGCAATGAAGGCTTTGCCCAATCAGGGCACAGAACACTGTCAAAGCCATGATTGGAGAAAGTAATGATGACTGTCATGGTTCATTGCTTATAGACCCACTCCACACTATAAAAGGTTCCTTCTGCGGAGCAGCCATTTGCAGGGAGATATTGGATTGGAGTTAGATACAACAAGGCTCTGTTCATTGCTACAAGCGAGTTAGTGTGCTATTTTGATTCTATTATGAGTGTGAAGTATCGGTGTCGTGTGAATATAGTTATAGTGCAGAAGTAAAAGTGAAATGCAGCGCTAAAAATGATAACCAATGGTAAAAGGCACATCAGACATGGTGACCATTACCAATATATACATAGCTGAAACACATGAAGCATAATACCAAAAAATTGAATATTAGACGGGATATAGTAAAGTCCCAATGTATGGCTATGAATCTGATACAAGAGAGTCCCAAACATAGGCTAAATATGAATGTTGGACTGATGTAGAAATCTTCTCTTGTATATCATGAGTTGTACGATCATGGGAAGTGAATAGATGGAATACGCTTACCAGCAGGAGTGGATTCGGATGACGGTGACAGAATCAAACAGGCTCTGAGATCCTTAATGGACGATGGTTGGTCCTGGAAATCCCGGATCTCGAGGGGGATCTATCCTCTATGGTCCACGTCACGACTGTCCGTTCAGAAGCCCGAGAGGGAATTCTCTGCCACAAACAAGTCTCCAGAGCATGGATGGTTCCCAAAAAGATAGATAGGACGCCAATAGTGCAGATCAAATGACGCATTTTATTGGATAGAACCAATAATCAACAAACTATATAAAAACGTGATCACGTGTAAAAAAAATATAATCAAGTGTAGGAAAGTGTAGGAAATGGTCACCATGTCTGATGTGCCTTTTACCATTGGTTATCATTTTTAGCCCTGCATTTCACTTTTACTTCTGTTTACAATATTGGTCATATTTTATGTAGCTGCTTTTCACATTGGGTTACTGCAGTGTTATTTATATTTTCTTTGAGATAGTTATAGTGCAGCGTGAGTGTGTTGCGACCTTCCCCCTTTTTTTTTTTTTTTTTTTTTTTTTTCCTTTTTAGTGTCGGTGCAGTCTTACTTCAGCATATTGACGTGTGTCGCTTTACTGCACTATAGTGAAGTGTCTGTGTAGAGTCCTCAAGTTAAAGTGCGCCAAACACCTTTCCATTGATTTAAAGTGCATCCAAGTACACAATTCTCCGTCTCTATTACATTTTGGTAATAAGCCCCCCCCGTCATGTCTGGGGGGCCAGCAAAGAAAGGCAGACTTTTTTTTTTTTTTCTTTCTGCTGACAAATCTGACCCTTAAGTGACACGTTTTTGGGGACCAGTGACACTAAGGCCCCGTTCACACGGATCTGCCAGCTCAGCGGGGAATCTCTCCTTGATCCCCACTGAGGCGGATGACAGGTCCGTCTCTGCTCACTGTGCAGGGACGGACCTGTCAGAGCCCCGCTGTTCTCTATGGGGAGATGGGGTGAAAACGTACAGCCTGTCCGTTTTCATCCGATCTGCTGGACGGATGGCAAACGTATCACCATCCGTCTGTCTTGTTGGATCAGATGGCAGGCGGGTGTCAGCGGACATATCTCCGCTGACATTCGCAGAGAGGCGGATCCGAGCGGGCCGAACGTGTGAAAGGGGCCTTCTACAGTGATCAGTGCTAAAAAAAATATGCACTGTCAGTAATGACACTGGCAAGGAAGGGGTTAACATCAGGGGCGATTAAAGGGTTATATGTGTACCTAAAGGAGTGCCTTCTAACACTGTGGTGATGCTTTAACTGTGGGAAGACAAAGATCTGTGTTCCTGCTTAGCAGAAACCCAAGATCTGTCTTCCCTACTAACAGAACAGCGATCTGCCTTGTTTTCATAGGCAGACCGCCGTTCTGTCTCTCTCGGGAACAATCGGCGGGTCCCGGCAGAAATCGGGTCCGCCGCACCCGCTGATTGGCTCCCTCTGTGTCCAATCACAGCGGGAGATGGTCGTCGGTGGCATGGCGTATACCTGGAAGAGTGAAATCATATACAGGTACGTGATTTTGCGCAGGAGAGCCGCCGCCCTGCAGTACATGTACGCGGTCGGCAAGTGGTTAAAGGAATTTTTTTTTTTGTTTGTTTCACTTTAACCACTTGACGACCGCTCACTGTATATGTACGTCATTTTTTTGAAGATGGATATCTCGGTAACGGCAGCAGCTGCTGCCACAACCGAGGTATCCATCTTTACAGTGAGCGGTTCTATACACGATAACGGTGGTCTCTGCGGCGGGTTCACCGCAAGATCACCGTTATCGGCGGCGGGAGAGGTGCCACCCCCCCCTCCCGCCGCTCTCCCGCGCCCTCCGCCGCTTACCGGAGCCGTTGGTAGCGGCGGAGGAGATCGGGACCTGTCACTGCCGAGGTACTGAGACGAGTGAGGCCAAGATGGCCCCCACCCGTCTCTATACCACGTGACGGCCGGAGCGACGTCGTTATGACGGCTCCACCCACTTCTCTTAAAGGCACAATTTTTTGTGTAATTTTTTTAAACGACTTTTTTATTTTTTTTTTATTTTTTATTTTTTTTTTGCATTTTAGTCTAAATATGAGATCTGAGGACTTTTTGACCCCAGATCTCATATTTAAGAGGACCTGTCATGTTTTTTTCTATTACAAGGGATGTTTACATTCCTTGTAATAGGAATAAAAGTGATCCAAAATTATTTTTTTTTTAAAACAGTGAAAAAATAAATAAAATAAAGTAAAATAAATAATAATAAAAAAAA
Source organism: Lithobates septentrionalis (assembly GCA_037952835.1). Taxonomy (NCBI): domain Eukaryota; kingdom Metazoa; phylum Chordata; class Amphibia; order Anura; family Ranidae; genus Lithobates; species Lithobates septentrionalis. The sequence goes on from JBBDGP010003907.1 coordinate 175,469, forward strand.
AAATTTTTTTAAAGCGCCCTGTCCCGACGAGCTCGCGCGCAGAAGCGAACGCATACGTGAGTAGCGCCCGCATATGAAAACGGTGGTCAAACCACACATGTGAGGTATCGCCGCGACCGGTAGAGCGAGAGCAATAATTCTAGCCCTAGACCTCCTCTGTAACGCAAAACATGCAACCTGTAGAATTTTTTAAACGTCGCCTATGGAGATTTTTAAGGGTAAAAGTTTGACGCTATTCCACGAGCGGGCGCAATTTTGAAGCGTGACATGTTGGGTATCAATTTACTTGGCGTAACATTATATTTCACAATATAAAAAAAAATTGGGCTAACTTTACTGTTGTCTTATTTTTTTATTCAAAAAAGTGAATTTTTTCAAAAAAAAGTGCGCTTATAAGACCGCTGCGCAAATACGGTGCAAAAAAAAGTATTGCAATGACCGCCATTTTATTCTCTAGGGTGTTAGAAAAAAAAACATATATAATGTTTGGGGGTTCTAAGTAATTTTCTAGCAAAAAAACCTGTTTTAAACATGTAAACACCTAAAATCCAAAACGAGGCTGGTCCTTAAGTGGTTAAGCACTTTAGAACCCCCAAACATTATATATTTTTTTCTAACACCCTAGAGAATAAAATGGCGGTCATTGCAATACTTTTTTTCACACCGTATTTGCGCAGCGGTCTTGCAAGCGCACTTTTTGGAAAAAATTCACTTTTTTGAATAAAAAAATTAGACAACACTAAAGTTAGCCCATTTTTTTTTTACATGGTGAAGGATAATGTTAAGCCGAGTAAACTGATACCAAACATGTCACGTTTCAAAATTGCGCCCGCTTGTGGAATGGCGTCAAACTTTTACCCTCAAAAATCTCCATAGGTGACGTTTAAAAAAATTCTACAGATTGCATGTTTTGCGTTTAGTGGAGGACTAGTGCTAGAATTATTGCTCTCGCTCTACTGATCACGGTGATACCTCACATGTGTGGTTTGACCACCGGTTTCATATGCGGACGCTACTCACATATGCGTTCGCTTCTGCGTGCGAGCTCGTTGGGACGGGGCTCGTTAAAATTTAGTTTATTTTTTCAGTCATTTTAAAAAAATGACAACAGAAAAATGTGCCCTTTAAGACGTGTTGGCGGAAGTGACGTCGCTTCCGCCCTCCTATGGTATGGAGACGGGTGGGGGCCATCTTCCCCTCATTTGTCTCCATACACGGACAAGGAAAGGTCCCGATTGCCTCCGCCACTACCAACGGCTCCGGTAAGCGTCGGAGGGCGCGGGAGGGGGTGGCACCTCTCCCGCCGCGGATAATGGTGATCTCGCGGCGAATCCGCCGCAGAGACCACCATTATCGTAAACAGAACCGCCGTCTCTAAAGATGAATACCTCGGTTGTGGCAGCGGCTGCTGCTGTTACCGAGATATCCATCTTCAAACTGCTGACGTATATCTACATGAGCCGGTTGGTGAGTGGTTAAGAAGGTTATTGAAAAATGGCACATTGTTTATGGGATATCAAGTTCACTGTAACGGACATGATGGTTTTTAAAATAGCAGCATGGATTATTCATCCAAGGGACACTGCAAGGGGCCATTTAAAACACTGTTGGTTTTATACCCATTTATGCTCCGTATCCAATTGTACTATAGAATTGCATTGGTATGCACAATAAGGGCATTTTTTTGTGAACTTGTGTGTGTTTTTAAGATGACATGTCCACATAGTAACAAGTAAAATGTCAGAGATAATACAATTCTCTATAGACTAATACAAAAACACCTGAAGCTGAAACACTGTAACAAAAACACGATGCTCAGGTGTGAATGCAGCCTCAGAGGTTTGGGACAAACCATTTAACACTGACAAGAGTGCTTACAATTATCAGCAGTAAAACCTTTATCCCAAAAGGAACAAAACTATTGCTGTCTAAAAGTTTTTCAGTTTGTAAATTGTGTCTGAATTTGCTAGTAAATCTTAACACCATCTCCCCCCTGTTGCTCTTTCATCCAGAGTGGAGGCACTCTAATACATGAAGTGTGTTTACTGGTCAGATCACCAGGAAATACAGAAGAAAAAAGCCTAAATAAACTATTACATCCAACACCTTTTATGATTGGTGAGCTGTAATTTATTTCATTTTTGGTAATGTAATATATTACAGCTCTAAGATGCAATTTGTCTTAAAGCCCAACTCCATGATATTGGCAGTCCTACCCAACTAAGCGCCTCCCTCAACCCCCACCCCCCACCCCAACTAGGTGTAACTACTGCTGCGGAAAAAAAGATTCAAATGCACATTTTACTTATTTGAAGCTACAGTCATGTGACAATCCTTTCTTCTGTTTACTTTCTGTGGTCTTTTGGAGGCAACACTTCCAGTGGCCAGGTCCTCTATCATAGGTGTCAAGAGGCAGCACTTGAAGGGGGTGGGGTGTCGGCAAGGAAAAATGTCTGGTCCCCAGGTCAGGAAACTAGCTTGGCTCAGGGAGGAAACTGTGACTGATTCATCACACTACAGGATGGCTTAAGCCTAGTACGCACGGGCCGAATGTTGCCTGGTTCTGTAGAAATTGGGCGACGTTCGGCCCCAGCGGCAGCCGGCCGCTTCTTAGCCAATGGCTGAGAGCGCTGACCAGTGTGTTCTGACAGGGGGAGGGGTGATCATCCCCCTGTCAGAACACAATGGCACAGCAGGAGAGATTGCTATATTAACATTGGATTGTTAGTACAGTGGCTCCAACCTAAGCTGTGAGGGGTGTGTTTTTTTTTTTTTTTGTTTTTTTTTTTCGACCCTAGTGGTGTGTACGATGCTTTGGGAAGAATCGTTTCGATTCAAGATTGAGGAGCCAGGTAAATGAGTGTTCCAAGGTGAGTAATGCATTGGGTGTAAATCAGGCATTTGCCTTCGTAGATGAAAAAGATAGTGGAAATTAATATTTATATATACAGTTGTGCTCATAAATTTACAAACCCTGGCAGAATTTATGATTTCTTGGCCATTTTTCAGAGAATATGAATGATGACACAAACTTTTCTTTCACTCATGGTTAGTGTTTGGCTGAAGCCATTTATAATCAATCAACGGTGTTTACTCTTTTTAAGTCATAATGGCAACAGAAACTATCCAAGTGACCCTGATCAAAAGTTTACATACCCCAGTTCTTAATACCGTGTATTGCTCCCTTTAACATCAATGACGGTTTGTGGATGAGACTCTTTATCTTCTCAGATGGTAAAGCTGCCCATTCCTCTTGGCAAAAAGCCTCCAGTTCCTGTAAATTCTTGGGCTGTCTTGCATGAACTGCACGTTTGAAATCTCCCCTGAGTGGCTCAATGATATTCAGGTCAGGAGACTGAGATGGCCTCTCCAGAACCTTCACTTTATTCTTATGTAGCCAATGACAGGTTGACTTGGCCTTGTGTTTTGGATCATTGTCATGTTGGAACGTCCAAGTACGTCCCATGAGCAGCTCCCTGGCTGATGAATGCAAATGTTCCTCTAGTATTTTTTGATAACGTACTGCATTCATCTTGCCATCAATTTTGACCAAATTTGTAGCTCACACATCCCCAAAACATCAGCGATCCACCTCAGTGTTTCACAGTAGGAATGGTGCACCTTTCATCATAGGCCTTGTTGACTCCTCTCCAAATGTAGCGTTTATGGTTGTGGCCAAAAAGCTAAATTTTGGTCTCATCACTCCAAATGACTTTGTGCCAGAAGGCTTGAAGCTTGTCTCTGTGCTGTTTGGTGTATTGTAAGTGGGATACTTTGTGGCATTTGTGTAGTAATGGCTTTCTTCTGGCGACTCGACCATGCAGCCCATCTTTCTTCAAGTGCCTCCTTATTGTGCATCTTGAAACAGCCACACCACATGTTTTCAGAGAGTCCTGTATGTCACCTGAAGTTATTTGTGGGTTTTTCTTTGCATCCCAAACAATTTTCCTGGCAGTTGTGGCTGAAATTTCAGTTGGTCGACCTGACCGTAGTTTGATTTCAACAGAACCCCTCATTTTCCACTTCTTGATTTAGGGTCGGTTCACACAGGGGCGGCACGACTTGCAGGTCGCCTCACCGAGGCGACCTGCACACGACATGCACGGCGACTTGCAAAACGACTTCTGTATAGAAGTCTATGCAAGTCGCCTCAAGTCGCCCCAAAAGAAGTACAGGAACCTTTTTCTAAGTCGGAGCGACTTGCGTCGCTCCTATTAGAACGGTTCCATTGTACAGAACGGGAGGCGACTTGTCAGGCGACTAGGTCGCCTGACAAGTCGCCCCAGTGTGAACCGGCACTAAGAGTTTGAACACTGCTGATTGACATTCTTAATTCCTTGGATTTTTATATCCCTTTCCTGTTTTCTACAGTTCAAATGCCTTTTCCCACAGATCCTTTGACAATTGTTTTTGCTTTCCCCATGGCTCAGAATGCAGGAACGTCAGTGCAGCACTGGATGAAAGATGCAAGGGTCTGTCAGGAGTCCAGAAACGTATTGACCTTTCTCACACACACACAAATTACAAGCAAACAGATTATGATTTAAAAAGCGTAGTTGATTGATAATAAATTGCTTCAGCCAAACACTAACCACGTTTTGCACAGAGTGGCCCCGATCATCCTCTTCTGGGGTCCCCAGCGCGGCTGTTCCCCGCATCGTATAACCCCCGAGGAGAAGCGCTCTCCCGGGGTTACCTTGCGGGCGCGCTTCCGAGTCCAGCATTTGCATCCATAGACACAGAATGCAAGACTTGATCCCGGCGCCTGTGTCATTGGGTTTGATTGACAGCAGCGGGAGCTAATGGCTGCGCTGCAATCAATCTATCCAATCAAGAGCTGAGAACCCTGGGCAGAGGAGAGGAGCGCATCTCCTCCGAGGGAACAAACGGACTCAGGTGAGTAAAACGGGGGGGCCGGTCACTGTCAAGTTTTTTTTTTTTTTTTTTTTTTTTTTTTTTTTTTTTTTTTTTTCACCTTAATGCAGTGGTTCTCAACTCCAGGCCTCGGGACCCACCAACAGGCCAGATTTTAAGTATTACCTTGGGGAGTTGCAGACTAGAATACTGCAATCACTGAGCAGCAAGTGATATCGCCTGTGATGTATTTCAGCTATCTTGCAAACCTGGCCTGTTGGTGGGTCCTGAGGACTGGAGTTGAGAACCACTGCCTTAATGCATAGGATGAAAAAAAAAACACGAGGGTTTACAACCCCTTTAATTGAACGAGCCAAGGTTAGAAGCTGATTGGCTACCATGCAAGCTGCACCAGATTTTGCACTGTCCAGTTTTAGTAAATCAACCTCATGTGAATAAAATTACTTTTTTTTTTTTTTTAGGCCCCCTCTCTGACCGTGTTATTTGTCCTCATTGCTGTTACTTTTATTGGACACAAATTTTATAAATGTTCTCCTTTTAGAATTGCCATAGTATAAACATCTTATAGGTATGGAATCTGCATTTTTATTTATTTATTTTTTTTAATAAAATGAGCATTTGAACTTCGGAACTTTAATTTTCTCGTGAATTGATCCTAATCTTAAAAACTTTATTTTGTAACCATCACAATAGAAACTTCAATAAAACACTTGTGAGTGATACCTACTGTATCTGCTTCCCCCACTGTCCGCTATAGGTCTATGGTAGACTGAAAATAAGTAACCGTGAGGAATGGAAGGAAGTACTTAATTGTCTTTACCCATTTTTTTTTATCTGTAACTACAGCACCTCTAAAGCCCAACATAAGTTTGTCACACAGAATCTAGATTAGAGATAGGCAACCTGAGGCCCTCCAGCTGTTGTGGAACTACATTTCCCATGAGGCATTGCAAGGCTGGCAGTTACAATTACTCCCAGATGGGACTAGTTCTGCAACAGCTGGAGGGCCCAAGGTTGCCTACCCCTGATCTAGAGTCCCCTCTCCCCCTCCATTTTTGTATTCATTACAGTGGAGCAAAAAAGTATTTAGTCAGCCACCAATTGTGCAAGTTCTCCCACTTAAAAAAGATGAGAGAGGCCTGTAATTGTCATCATAGGTATACCTCAACTATGAGAGACAAAATGTGGAAACAAATCCAGACAATCACATTTTCTGCTTTTTGAAAGAATTTATTTGCAAATTATGGTGGAAAATAAGTATTTGGTCAATATCAAAAGTTCATCTCAATACTTGTTATATATCCTTTATTGGCAATGACAGAGGTCAAACGTTTTCTGTAAGTCTTCACAAGTTTGTCACACACGGTTGTTGGTATGTTGGCCCATTCCTCCATGCAGATCACCTCTAGAGCAGTGATGTTTTGGGGCTGTCGCTGGGCCACACGGACTTTCAACTCCCTCCAAAGGTTTTCTATGGGGTTGAGATCTGGAGACTGGCTAGGCCACTCCAGGACCTTGAAATGCTTCTTCCGAAGCCACTCCTTTATTGCCCGGGCGGTGTGTTTGGGATCATTGTCGTGCTGAAAGACCCAGCCACGTTTCATCTTCAATGCCCTTGCTGATGGGAGGAGGTTTGCACTCAAAATCTCACGATACATGGCCCCATTCATTCTTTCATGTACACAGATCAGTCGTCCTGTTCCCTTTGCAGAGAAACAGCCCCAAAGCATGATGTTGCCACCCCCATGCTTCACAGTAGGCATGGTGTTCTTTGGTTGCAACTCGGCATTCTCTCTCCTCCAAACACGACGAGTTGTGTTTCTACCAAACAGTTCTACTTTGGTTTCATCTGACCATATGACATTCTCCCAATCCTCTTTTGGATCATCCAAATGCTCTCTAGCAAACCTCAGACGGGCCCAGACATGTACTGGCTTAAGTAGGGGGACACGTCTGGCACTGCAGGATCTGAGTCCCTGGCGGCGTAGTGTGTTACTGATGGTAGCCTTTGTTACGTTGGTCCCAGCTCTTTGCAGGTCATTCACTAGGTCCCCCCTTGTGGTTCTGGGATTTTTGCTCACCGTTCTTGTGATCATTTTGACCCCACGGGGTGAGATCTTGCGTGGAGCCCCAGATCGAGGGAGATTATCAGTGGCCTTGTATGTCTTCCATTTTCTAATTCTTGCTCCCACAGTTGATTTCTTTACAGCAAGCTGCTTGCCTATTGCAGATTCAGTCTTCCCAGCCTGGTGCAGGTCTACAATTTTGTTTCTGGTGTTCTTCGACAGCTCTTTGGTCTTCACCATAGTGGAGTTTGGAGTGTGACTGTTTGAGGTTGTGGACAGGTGTCTTTTATACTGATAACAAGTTCAAACAGGTGCCATTAATACAGGTAATGAGTGGAGGACAGAGGAGCCTCTTAAAGAAGAAGATACAGATCTGTGAGAGCCAGAAAGCTTGCTTGTTTGTAGGTGACCAAATACTTATTTTCAACCATAATTTGCAAATAAATTCTTTCAAAAATCAGACAATGTGATTGTCTGGATTTGTTTCCACATTTTGTCTCTCATAGTTGAGGTATACCTATGATGACAATTACAGTTGGTGGCTGACTAAATACTTTTTTGCCCCACTGTATATCAGCTCTTATCTCAGCACCAATAAACAACTTGGAACGTTCATCAATGTTTTTCCTTTTCCTGTATACAGTGACTGCTCCTGCATACCAGTAACCTGAATACCTTTTTTGTATTTTGTTTTTCTTTTCTTCACTAATTCTTGATATAGTGTATGGTGTAACCCACCACATTTTGTTTAATTGCTATTCATATGTACCTTTTTTCTATTCTTTTTACTAGTGTATACTTATTTTATTTTCCCTGACAGACCTGATCATTTAAGTTGTCATGTGAAGCATGTGCATTCTACCGAAAGACCCTTCAAATGCCAAGTAAGAAAACAACATTTTTGTTAACTCCAGTAGTTTGTTTATTGCAGGTACTTAAATAGTGCTGTCAATTTATGCAGCACTTTACATATGTTGTACATTTACACAAGTCCCTGCTCTCAAAGGGCATACAATCTAATGTCCCTAAGGCTCTGTTCACACTGCAGCGACTTTGGATCCAACTTGTGAGACCCTGAGTTATGTGACATGTGAAATCCCATGTTTGTCAATGAAAGCTGTCTTAATCGGCACTACTGAAGTTGCTCTGACTTCAGAAAAGGTTCCTGTTCTACTTCAAGATGACTTCTAGTCTACTAATATTCTATACTTCTGTCAAAGTAGTACTAAAGTCACCAGGAAGCCGTTAGGCTCGGTTCACACTGCCGTGACCTTGCCAAACACGCATTCATACATACACTAGCGCCCGTTTTAAACGGGAGCCAATTAACCTTTGGAGTTTGCAAGCAGTGCCCAGAGGAAATGCATGCAGGCACAGGGAGAACAAGCAAACTCTCTAGGCAGGTAGCGCCATGGTTGGGATTCAAACCAACGACCCTAGTGCTGCTAGGCAGAAGTTGTGCTAAAAAACGTCAGCATTATCAATGCCTCTATTTTGCATTGTTATATAGCATGTTAATTGCAATGTATCTTCTGCTGATGAATGTAAACAGTGTGTGCAGAAAGTATTTATGTAAAAAGGATTATCTTGACCATACTGAATTTGACAGTAGATGGTTATGAAATTTTTACACAACACTCATAAAAATGGTAAGGCCATGCTTAAAGCAGAGTTCCACCCAAAAATGGAACTTCCGCTTTAAGCACTGCTCGCCCCCTTACATGCCACGTAATATTTTGGGGGGGAGTGGGTACCTGGTTTTGACAGGTACTTCCTGTCCCACTTCCTGCTTCCATCTTCTCGCTGCCTAAGCGACTCCTGCTCTCCCCCTAGGCAGCCCCTCCCTTTCTGCAATCCTCTGGGACATGTCACAGGTCCTAAAAGATTGCCTGGCCACTAGGAGAGCGCAGCAACGACTCGTGCATGCACGGTGTGCACCCGGCTGTGAAGCCGCAAGCTGTCACAGCTGGGTGCCTACACTTGCAATGACCGCGGAGGGAAAGAGACGTGAGGCTTTGGGTGGCCGCATCGCTGGACCGTGGGACTGGCGAGTGTCTGTTTATTAACTGCTTGCCGACCAGCCACTGTCATTTTACTGTGGCAGGTCGGCACGATCCCGCGAACCGTCGTAGCTATAGCAGGACAGCAGACGCATGCACTGCACATCTGGGGTGCAGATGCTCATGGCCGACGGTCGCGATCATGAGAGACAGAACAGGGACGAGTGTGTGTAAACACACACTTCCCTGTTCTGAGAGAAGCAACAGAGTGTGTGTTCCTATTGGCTAAGAAACACGATCCGTCACTTCCTCTACTCAGTCTCCTCCCCCTTCAGTTAGAAACCCATACTAGGGAACACAGTTTAATCCCTTGAGCGCCCCCTAGTGTTAACCCCTTCCTTGCCAGTGACATTTTTACAGTAAGCAGTGCATTTTTATAGCACTGATCGCTGTATAAATGCCAGTGATCCCAAAAATGTGTCAAAAGTCTGTGTCCGCCATAATGTCGCAGTCCCGATAAAGATCGCAGCCATTACTAGTAAAAAAATTAATAAATAAATAAAAATGCTATAAATCTATCCCCTATTTTGTAGACGCTATAACTTTTGCGCAAACCAATCAATATACGCTTATTGTGGTTTTTTTTGTTTTTTGTTTTTTACCAAAAATATGTAGGACACATATCGGCCTAAACCGAGAAAAAAAAATAGCTTTTTTTTTTTTTTTTTTTAAAGGGATATTATAGCAAATGTACAAAATGTATTTTTTTTTTAATTCAAAATTGTCGCTCTTTTTTTGTGTATAGCGCAAAAAATAAAACCCGCAGAGGCGATCAAATACCACCAAAAGAAAGCTCTATTTGTGGGGAAAAAAAGGATGCAGTGCCGAATCGCAAAAAATTGCCCGGTCATTCAGCAGCCAAATCATCCGGGGCTGAAGTGGTTAAGTCAGCAGCTACACTTATTGTAGCTGCTGACTGTTAATAAACTGAAAAAAACGAGTGGGACTTTAATCACTTACTGTATACCTGTGGTACATGAGTAGCTGTGTTTTCAATATTAGCTTTAACCACTTTAAGACCAGCCTCGTTTTGGATTTTAGGTGTTTACATGTTTAAAACAGGTTTTTTTGCTAGAAAATTACTTAGAACCCCCAAACATTATATATTGTTTTTTTTCTAACACCCTAGAGAATAAAATGGCGGTCATTGCAATACTTTTTTTTGCACCGTATTTGCGCAGCGGTCTTCTAAGCGCACTTTTTTTGGAAAAAATTCACTTTTTTGGAAAAAAAAATAAGACAACAGTAAAGTTAGCCCAATTTTTTTTTATATTGTGAAATATAATGTTACGCCAAGTAAATTGATACCCATCATGTCACGCTTCAAAATTGCGCCCGCTCGTGGAATAGCGTCAAACTTTTACCCTTAAAAATCTCCATAGGCGACGTTTAAAAAATTCTACAGATTGCATGTTTTGCGTTACAGAGGAGGTCTAGGGCTAGAATTATTGCTCTCACTCTACCGGTCGCGGCGATACCTCACATGTGTGGTTTGACCACCGTTTTTGGATCACTTTTATTCCTATTACAATTGGATCACTTTTATTCCTATTACAAGGAATGTAAACATCCCTTGTAATAGAAAAAAGCATGACAGGTCCTCTTAAATATGAGATCTGGGGTCAAAAAGTCCTCAGATCTCATATTTAGACTAAAATGCAAAAAAAAAAAAAAAAAAAAAAAGTCGTTTAAAAAAATGACACAAAAATAATTGTGCCTTTTTAAGAGACGTGGGTGGAGCCGTCGTAATGACGTCGCTCCGGCCGTCACATGGTATGGAGACGGGTGGGGGCCATCTTAGCCTCACTCGTCTCCATACCGAGGAAGTGACAGGACCCGATCGCCTCTGCCGCTACCGACGGCTCCGGTAAGCGGCGGAGGGTGCGGGAGAGCGGCGGGAGGGGGGGTGGCACCTCTCCCGCCGCCGATAACGGTGATCTCGCGGCGAACCCGCCGCAGAGACCACCATTATCATGTACGGAACCGCTCACTGTAAAGATGGATACCTCGGTTGTGGCAGCAGCTGCTGCCGTTACCGAGATATCCATCTTCAAAAAAATGACGTATATATACAGTGAGCGGTCCGGAAGTGGTTAACTACAGTGCATGTTTACATAACATACAAGTGAATTTTTAAAATTGTTAAAACTGTATTCATTATTCCTTTCAATAATGTGGTCTTGTTAAATATTTTCTTATAGTAAATGTGTACAGCGTGTCATAACATTGTAGTTGCACGATAAAAGTGCTGACCTTTCTATATGCTAAACTATATAAAAAGGTTTTACTCGGGGCACTTTCACACTGGGCGGGCGTCTGCGGTAAATCGCTGCTATTTTTAGCAGTGCTTTACTGTAGTTTTTCTGGCACTTTTAACCCCCGCTAACGGCAGAAAAAGGGTTCAAAGTGTCCCTGCCCATTGATTTCTTTTTTTTTTTTTTTTTTTGCCAGCGCACCACTCCAGTGTGAAAGCATTCGGGCTTTCACACTGGAGTGACAGGAGAGGCGCTTTGCAGGCGCTATTTTTAGAGCTATAGTGCCTGTAAAGCGCCTCAGTGTGAAAGTAGCCTTAGAATTCAGTTTGAACATATTCAAACTGAATTAGTCCTCTGTGTCAGACCGCATTTTTTTTATATTCTAGTGAACAAAAGGTGCCTCACGCTGTTGGCTTGTTGATGGCAGGCACACAGCTTTTGTAATTCCGGTTCCATTACCAGAAGTAAACATTGTAGAAATGCACTGAATGCAGCTTTGTCAAAGGTTCGTTCATGGCAATAGAAACTAGCAATAACTTGGTCAATTCCACAAGCTTCTGTTAACATTTTAATTTGTCAACTGTGTGAAGAACTTGAGTCAGTAGAAGTTGTTGTAAAATTCTTCTCTTTCAGACCTGTACTGCTGCCTTTGCCACCAAAGACAGGCTGCGAACGCATATGGTGCGCCATGAGGGAAAGGTGTCTTGCAATATATGTGGCAAACTTCTTAGTGCAGCCTACATCACAAGTCACCTAAAGACACATGGACAAAGTCAAAGTATTAATTGTAATACCTGTAAGCAAGGTAAAAAGTTTCAAGGTAAATATATTTTTATTTATTATCTTAATTGTTCTGTATACTTATGGTCTGCACTGTCCAAATCGGTGGTTCTCAACCCTGTCCTCAAGTACCCCCAACAGGCCATGTTTTGGGAATTTCTCTTCGATTAAAATAGCTGCCCAAAATACCAAGCCATTGACTCTGATTTAAAGCACCTGTGCAAGATAAAGGAAAACCTGCATACATGGTCTGTTGTGTGGGGTACTTGAGGACAGGATTGAGAACCACTGGTGTAAATCATTGCTTCCAGTGATTTTTTTTTTTCTGTATTTGTCTTTCTAAGACTGTGTTGACAGGCTTTTGGCTTCATTTAGAACTTTGACAGGAGCTTTTAACCTGAAGTTAACCTCTGTGGCCTTCATTTGATCTACAGCCCTGGCCAAAAGTTTTGAGAATGACACAAATACTATTTTTCACAAAGTCTGCTGCCTCCATTTTTTACGATGGCGATTTGTATATATTCCAGAATGTTATGAAGAGTGATCGGATAAATTGCAGTTAATTGCAAAGCCCCTCTTTGCCATGAAAATGAACTTAAACCCCCCAAAAAAATGTCCACTGCAATTTAGCCCTGCCACAAAAGGACCAGCTGTCAGTGATTCTCTCGTTAACACAGGTGTCAATGTTGACGAGTACAAGGCTAGAAATCTCTTTGTAATGCTGATTGAGTTAAAGTAGCAGACTGGAAGCTTTAAAAAGAGGCTGGGTGGTGCTTGAAATCATTGTTCTTCCTCTGTTAACCATGGTTACCTGCAATGAAACATGTCATCCATTGCTTTACACAAAAAGGGATTCACAGGCAAGGATATTGCTGCTGCTAAGATTGCACATAAATCAGCCATTTATCGGATCATCGAGAACTTCAAGGAGAGAGGTTCAATTGTTAAGAAGGTTTCAGGGCACCTAAGAAAGTCCTGCAAGCGCCAGGACTGTCTTACAGTTGATTCAGATGCAGGATCGGGGCACCACCAGTGCAGAGGTTGCTCAGGAATGGCAGCAGGTGAGTGCATCTGCACGCACAGTAAGGTGAAGACTTTTGGAGGGTGGCCTGGTGTCAACAAGGGCAGCAAAGAAGCCACTTCTCTCCAGTAAAACATTAGGGACAAGCTGATAATCTTCAAAAGGTACAGGGCTTGGCCTGCTGAGGACTGGGGTAAAGTCATTTTCTCTGATAAATCCCCTTTCCGATTGTTTGGGGCATCTAGAAAAAAACCTTGTCTGGAGAAGAAAAGGTGAGCGCTACCATCAGTACTGTGTCATGCCAACACTAAAGCATCCTAAGATCATTCAAGTGTGGGGTTGCTTCTCAGCCAAGGGAATGGGCTCGCTCACAATTTTGCGTAAGAACACGGCCATGAATACAGAATGGTACAAAAACATCCCTTGAGAGCAACTTCTCCCAACCATCCAAGAACAGTTTGGTGACAAACGATGCCTTTTCCAGCATGATGGAGCACCTTGCCATAAGGCAAAAGTCATAACTTAAGTGACTTGGGGAACAAAACATTGGTCCAGGAAACTACCCAGACCTTAATCCATTGAGAACTTGTGGTCAATCCTTCAAGAGGTGGATGCACAAAAAAAAACGAATTCTGACAAACTCCAAGTATTGATTATGCAAAAATGGGCTGCCATCAGTCAGAATGTGGCCCAGAAGTTGATTGACAACATGCCAGGGCGAATTGCAGAGCTCTTGAAAAAGAAGGGTCAACACTGCAAATATTGACTCTTTGCATAAACTTAATGTAATTGTCAATAACAGCCTTTGACACTTATGAATAGGGGTGCAACGGATCGTTGCCGATCCGTGATCCGTACGGATCACCCTCCGCGGATCGGCACACCCGCGATCCGCGGAGCACTTTTCGGCCTCAGTCATAGGAAAGGCCGCGGCTTTGGCCTAGCTCCGGAGCGGCGGCCATCTTGGTACACCCGGAAGCGGCCGCTGTCTCGACAGGAAGTGACGTTTCGTCGCCGCCATCTTGCTACACCCCACACTCCTGCACAGTACAATAATGATAGAGTGAGAAGGGGGCAAGCGGGCATCTTGTTACACCCACCGGAGTTTTAGATTTAAAAGCCATTTTCAACACAAAACTGAGCTTATATGCACAAATACTGCAATATAAAAGAAATTGCGTAGCGCTAGATAAATATACTGCCTAAAAAATTAAATTATCATCCATTATACATAACTATGCTGAAAAAAAATTTTTTTATATTAAATATACCAAAAAACTCCTGTGAAAAAAATATATATAGTATCACTTCTGTGCAATGTGCATATGTATGCACCTATGGACAATCAATAAAAGTGCATATAGTGCAAAAAGAAATATATATACAATAGTGCATAAAAATTCAACGGTGATTGCAGATAAAAAGCATGTAATACTTCAATTAACGTGCAGCATGCAAAAACGCAGAAAAAAAGCCTTGATAAAAGTTCTTATATAAGTGTCCCAAAATTGCAACTAAAGAGTGTATCCGTGTCCATAAATCTCCATTGGGTTTCCAGGTGATCCAATGTGCCAAATTCAAGTGCTCTGAATAATAATATTGTGCCACAGTGCCCCCCCACAGTGGTTGCGCTCACCTCAGAGCGTGTGACACAGCTGTTACCTTGTGTCAAAACACGCTGTGTAGCCACCCCCTGGGCTGTATGGGAAACGCTATATCGATCTCCACTCTGGGTCACTCAGGCTCCATGGATGTTAATCATAAGAACAAAAAAGAAACTATATAGTGTAATTCCACTAAACCACTTTATTCCAACCAAACAACTTTCCCACAAAGGGTTACTCACATTTAGTGGGTGCTGTTGTGCACCAAACAATAACAAAGCTCCAGAAGGGTATATTGTGTGGTCTGCCGCGGGGTATGCGCTTCTCCCGGCTCAGCTGTTCTCTAATCCGCTGTACGCTGCTCAAAGGGGAGGGGCCAGGACGGAGCGAGCAGCGTACAGCGGATTAGAGAACAGCTGAGCCGGGAGAAGCGCATACCCCGCGGCAGACCACACAATATACCCTTCTGGAGCTTTGTTATTGTTTGGTGCACAACAGCACCCACTAAATGTGAGTAACCCTTTGTGGGAAAGTTGTTTGGTTGGAATAAAGTGGTTTAGTGGAATTACACTATATAGTTTCTTTTTTGTTCTTATGATTAACCTCCATGGAGCCTGAGTGACCCAGAGTGGAGATCGATATAGCGTTTCCCATACAGCCCAGGGGGTGGCTACACAGCGTGTTTTGACACAAGGTAACAGCTGTGTCACACGCTCTGAGGTGAGCGCAACCACTGTGGGGGGGCACTGTGGCACAATATTATTATTCAGAGCACTTGAATTTGGCACATTGGATCACCTGGAAACCCAATGGAGATTTATGGACACGGATACACTCTTTAGTTGCAATTTTGGGACACTTATATAAGAACTTTTATCAAGGCTTTTTTTCTGCGTTTTTGCATGCTGCACGTTAATTGAAGTATTACATGCTTTTTATCTGCAATCACCGTTGAATTTTTATGCACTATTGTATATATATTTCTTTTTGCACTATATGCACTTTTATTGATTGTCCATAGGTGCATACATATGCACATTGCACAGAAGTGATACTATATATATTTTTTTCACAGGAGTTTTTTGGTATATTTAATATAAAAAAATTTTTTTTCAGCATAGTTATGTATAATGGATGATAATTTAATTTTTTAGGCAGTATATTTATCTAGCGCTACGCAATTTCTTTTATATTATGGTTTATGCACGTTTATGAGTACGTGAGCTGCGCCTGCTGCTGGATATTCCTCTGTGATATACCTGTGGTATATAACTTTTCTATTTGCTGCTGATTCATTAAGCATAGGATTATTGTGGCTCGCAAGATTTTTTTCTTTATGCACAAATACTGTATTTATGCATATAAGCTCGGTTTTGTGTTGAAAATAGCTTTTAAATCTAAAACTCCGGTGGGTGTAACAAGATTTGTGTGGTTTTTTTTTTTTTTTTTTTTGCTGATCCGAAAATGATCCGATCCGTGACTCTGATCCGAGGATCGACCCAATCCGTGAGATTTTTGATCCGTTGCACCCCTACTTATGAAATGCTTGTAATTATACTTCAGTATACCATAGTAACATGTGACAAAAAAAAAAAAAAAAAAAAAAAAAAATCTAAAAACACTGAAGCAGCAGACTTTGAAAATTTCTATTCGTCATTCTCAAAACTTTTGGCCAGGGCTGTACTTCAAGCTCATTTTGCATTTCAATAGTACAGTATTGGGTATGCAAAACTCAGCTGACATGAGCAAAAGCCTATCGACACCAGTCCAAAAATTAGCTCTTTTTTTTTATTTTTTTTTTTTTTTTTTTAGTCCTTTTAAGGGGTAACGCTCATATAAACAAGCATGCTCAAAGTATTTGAAATTACCTTGATTATTGAGAATTGAAACTGATATGGGGTTTGAAAAATGGTAGATGTGAATTCAGCCTTTTTTGGCATCATTATTAGATGGAAACAAACACCTCCGTGCCCCATAAGTATTACATAAAGAGCTACAGCCTATGGTGTTTACAGCTTCCAGCAGCACTCCTGTGACTAAGCTCCAGTGTGCCCTTGTTATCCTAGATTTGTAGTGTTTCATGGTTTATCCTGCAAATTAGTGTATACAAATTTATGCTGTTCAAAGTTTCTCTTTCAAATATAATCCTTTTCCTAAAACATACTACTTTTCTGTGTACCTCATCATTTAGGGTCCTGTTCCTTCCAGCCTTATAATTTCAAAGGTGAGAGTGTTACAAGACTAGAGCCTGCTTGAACTTACCTGTAAAGTATGTGGTTACAGCCTTGCTGTTAACTGATAAAGCGGCCACAGTGAAATAACCTGTTATGTACTGTCATGCTCCTGAGGGCGATCATTACTCTTGGTGGAAACAGTAGCCTCCCTGCATTGGTCCTGACAGCTATCCATTTAGGAGTGTGAGTAAAGCTCAAAGCAGACTGAATGGGGAGCTCTGACTGATTCAGAGGGTAGAGGTGCATGATTCTGGATAAAATGAGAATCAAAATTTATTTGCTTAGGATAAAGATCCTGATTCTGAACTTTTTTTATTTTAAAGATTTACAACCCTCCAATATTAGGTTATCAAACAAGATGGAAAAAAATAAGACATAATACTCTGCTTCAATCAAATTTAAAGAAATCTAAAATGTAATGTGTAAAGAAATAAAAAAAATTGCCATTAACCACTTCAATACCAAGCACATAGATACCTTCCTGCCCAAGCCAATTTTCAGCGCTATTGCAGTTTGAATGACAATTGCGCGGTCATGCAACACTGTACCCAAACACATTTTTTATCATTTTGTTCCCACAAATAGAGCTTTCTTTTCGTGGTATTTGATCACCTCCGCGGGACATTGTTACTGCAGCCGCCCGGGAAATACAATTCACAGCTGCAGGACACACGGAGATGCCGCTCTGTGGGGAGGGAGGACTGGGGCGAGACAGGAAGACGCCCCCGCAATGGGCGGCACCAGGGGGCGAAGGCCTGCCCAGTCTCCACCCCCATTTTCTGCAAAATTTTTCTTTCGGCAATACAGCGAAAACACCATTTTCGGCCGATATGTTTCGGCGGCCGAAATTTCGGTGCATCCCTAGTTGTTTTACAAAATGAATGTATTTTTTTTTTTTTTTTATTGTGCAACGTGTAAAATATTAATGAACAAAGCTGATTAGAGTAAATTAAGGGTTTATAAGGGGATAAACCAGGAACAATTTAATAAAAACCAACTTGTCAAGGTTGCATTAGGCTGGGTTCAAACCTTTGATCGGATGCAGATCGCAGCAAGGGTCTGGTGCGTCCCTGTTCTCCATTTCAGGGCTGAATTTTTGCCTGAAACTGAGCCAAAGATGCACAACGTTCCTGGGCAAGCCAACCCGCAGCTGCAACTGAGATATGTGAACTGGCTCCATAGAGAGCTGGACACGATCTCTTGTCATGCGAATTAGATGCGGGGAAAGCCGCATCCAATTCGTATAGGTGTGAATTCAGCCTTAACCACTTCAATACCCGGCCATAGTAAAATGATGTCCTCTGCTTTTAGGGGGTATATGTGAATGATGCCTGCAGCTAGATGCATCATTCATTGCAGCCGGCGATTCTGTGCACGATAAGAACGATCATAGCGGCAATTCCGCCGCTTGATCGTTCTTATAGGCGATGGGAGGGGACGTCCCCCCTTTCCACCGCCATCCGGTGCTTCTCCGGCCCTCCCGTGCCATCGGGGGCCCGGAGAAAGAATCGGCCGGTGCCGGATGAGGATGATAGAGATTTCTGGTGACCAGATGGTCACCATTTATCTCTATGACCGTCTGAGGCCCGGGCGCGACGTTATGACGTCACGCCCTGGTATCCGGAAATAAACGAAGCGTGATCGCGGCTGTCAGCATGAGATCAGTGAATTTTTTTTCCGATCTCATGCTTTCCAGCCTGGAGGAGAGATGTGGGGTGTTATTGTGACCCCACATCTCTCAAGAGGACCTGTCACATAGATTCCTATTACAAGGGATGTTTACATTCCTTGTTAGAGGAAAAAAAAGTAAAATAATAAAAAAAAAATTTTAAAATGCCCCTGTCCCCGGTAGCTCACGCTCAGAAGTGAACGCACACGTAAGTCTCGCCCACATATGTAAACGCCTCTCAAACCACACATGTGAGGTATCTCCACGTGCGTTAGAGCGTGTGCAACAATTCTAGCACTAGACCTCCTCTAACTCTAAACTGGTAACCTGTAAAAAATTTTAAAGCGTCGCCTATGGAGATTTTTAAATAATGAAGTTTGGCACCATTCCATGAGTGTGCGCAATTTTAAAGCGTGACACGTTTGGTATCTATTTACTTGGCGTAACATCATCTTTCACATTATACAAAAAAATTGGGCTAACTTTACTGTTTTGTTGTCTTTTAATTCATAAAACCGTTTTTTTCCAAAAAAAAAAAGGCGTTTGAAAAATGATTGCGCAAATACCGTGTGAGATAAAAAGTTGCAATCACCGCCATTTTATTCCCTAAGGTGTCTGCTAAAAAAAATATATAATGTTTGGGGGTTCTGAGTAGCTTTCTAGCAAAAAAAATATGATGATTTTTACATGAAGGAGAGAAGTGCCAGAATAGGCCTGGTATTGAAGTGGTTAAACTGACTTTATCTGCAGACCAAAGCTCATCCCTTTGATCTGTAAATAAATAAGCAGGAGGACAGTGAGAGCCGGTTCACACTAGGACGACTTGTCAGGCGACTTAGCCGCTTGACAAGTAGCGTCCCGTTCTGTACAATGGAACCGTTCTAATCGGAGCAACGCAAGTCGCTCCGACTTAGAAAAAGGTTCCTGTACTACTTTGGGGGCGACTTGCATAGACTTCTATATAGAAGTCGTTTTGCAAGTCGCCGCTGCAGTCGTGTTCAAGTCGTCTGAGGCAGTCGTGCTGGAAGTCGTGCTGCCTCAGTGTGAACCGACTCTTAAGAAGATGCAATGTTTCTTAGTATCTGTCTCTCTCCATGCTGAGCAATTTTGTTACTAAACATTGCAGGCTGCTCTTCTTCTTTTTTTTTTTTTTTTTTTTTTTTTTTTTTTTATGACAGCTGTGAGCAGGGGAACTGCTGTTCACTTTTTACATGAATCATGGAAATGCTGGAGTGAGATCTTGTAGGGGGTCGAATCGAGATTGCAAGATTTCTAATGATTATTTGTGCAGCTCTAACAGAGGGTATGTCAGACTGTTGACTGTTTCCAGATGTTGCTACCCTGTTTCTCCGAAAATAAGACCTAGCGTGATTGTCGGTGATGGCTGCAATATAAGCCCTACCCCCAAATAAGCCCTAGTTAAAGTCCTTGTAGGCCTTAATTTCAGGGTAGGGCTTATTTTTGGGGAAACAGGGTAGGGCTTATTTGGGGGTAGGGCTTATATTGCAGCCATCACCGACAATTACGCTAGGTCTTATTTTGGGGGAAACAGGGTATTTTACTATGGCTGCAGCTACCTGATCAGTTTATTGCATCTGAAATCTACCCAAAACCCACAGTTTTACAGAATTTAGTTGAGCTTTACAGATAGACATGCAAGATCATGATTTAAACCACCAAATGATTGCATAAACCTAGATGTGTGTATGTATCGCACAGCTGTGCAGATTACTGCAGCATCTGATTACTGCAGATGGATTTTGCTGAAACCATTGAGGATAATGCTATCATGGTTGGCAGTAGCAAAGGGAAATCTGACTTGGCTAGAGCTGCACGATTAATTGTGCAGAATAGTTATCGCGATTCTCCGCCCGCCGCGATCGCAACTCCGAATCTGTGCGATTCTGACATCAAGCAATTTGAATGTTGTGAGCTGAAAAGCGTGCACCGATCGATATTGTCCCCGGGTTGTTTCCCTGTTTGGGAGCAGAGGGGAAGCTGTCAGAGCTTTTTTTTTTTTTATCATCTTTCTCTCTTTCAATCAAGTCTCAATCAATCTCTCAATCTCTAAATTAATCTCTCTGAATCTCTCTATCAATCTCGTCTCGCGCTCGCTCTATCAATCTGTGATTCTCATTTTTGTCAGAATCGTGCAGCTCTACTGTTGGCCTAGTACCACCCAAGAATATTCAGCTGTGGTTGTCTCCTTGAATACATAAAAATAACAAGTACTTTAAACCACAGCATAGAAACATAGGGGTCATCCCTAAGAGCCCATTCACACAGGGGCAACACGACTTGCAGGTCGCCTCAGCGAGACGACCTGCAAACTACTTCTGCGGCGACTTGCAAAACGACTTCTGTATAAAAGTCTATGCAAGTCGCCCCCAAAGTCGTACAGGAACCCTTTTCTAAGTCGGAGCGACTTGCGTCGCTCCGATTAGAACGGTTCCATTGTACAGAACGGGAGGCGACTTGTCAGGCGACTAGGTCGCCTGACAAGTCGTCCCTGTGTGAATGGGCTCTAAGAATAAACATTTATTAAAAATAAATCACTTGCTTTTAAGTTCAACTCAAGGAAAAAAGTTTTGTTTTAGATAGTGAGCAATAGTTTCAAATGCTCTGTGTCTAAATTTAGGGTAGTTACATTTTTTTTGCAGACCTGAGTGTAAAAAACCTTCCAAATAGGGACACAGTTAACAATAAAATCTCGACCGAAGTCCTAACAATTTTATTCACCTAATAAAAGCTCTGTCTGAAGAAGGATTTGGAGTCCGATAAATATGTTTAAAGTTAAATTCCAGTCAAAACCTAACTAAGATAAAATCTACTCCCACTCCAATTCTAAGCCTATTTGATCTACCCTGTAAAAAAAGACATGCCTATACTTACCCATTCTGAAGTCGGGTCAACCACATGATCAGGCCCCAGCCGTTGTCAGCGTAGAGAAGGGACCGCTGACCACAGCTGCCCCAAAGTAAGCCTATGGATGACCTCAGTGCCTGGGCTCTACAGCCATTGTCTCTGCTCTCTCTACACTGGACAGATCTTGTGACCAGAGCAACTTCAGAATATGAAGTAAAAGCATCTTTCCTTTTATAGGGTAGATAGAATTAGCTCAGATGGTGGGTGGGGGTTAATTTCAGCTTAGTTTTGACTGGAATCACACTTTCAATTTTTCTATAAAGCTAAAGAATCCCAGAAAATAACTAAGTCGATGTACAACTTGGAGAAAAAAAGGTGATCCATCCAATTATTACGCTGCTTAGTTGCCTTACTGTAGGACAAAGTTCTGAGTATATATCTTTTAACTACTTCCATACAGGGCATTTTCACCCCCTTCCTGCCCAAGCCAATTTTCAGCTTTCAGCGCTGTCGCACTTTGAATAACAATTGCGCGGTCATACTACACTGTACCCAACTGAAATTTTTATCATTTTTTCCCCACTAATAGAGCTTTCTTTTGGTGGTATTTGATCACCCCTGCGGTTTTTATTTCTTGTGCTATAAACAAAACAAGAGTGACAAGTTTGAAAAAACACAATATTTTTTACTTTTTGCTATAAGTATCCAATTTTTTTTTTTTTAAAAACAAATTTTTTCCTCATTTTAGGCCGATACGTATTCTTCTACATATTTTTGGTAAAAAATATCGCAATAAGCATATAGTTATTGGTTTGCGCAAAAGTTATAGCGTCTACAAAATAAGGGGATAGATTTATAGCATTTTTATTATTTTTTTTTTTTTACTAGTAATGGCGGCGATCTGCGATTTTTATTGTGACTGCGATATTGCGGCGGACACTTCGGACAATTTTGACACATTTTTGGGACCATTCACATTTATACAGGGATCCGTGCTATAAGAATGTATTGATTACTGTATAAATGTGACTGGCAATGAAGGGGTTAACCAGGAGGGGGCGCTGTAGGGGTTAATGTGTTGCTAGGGAGTGATTCTAACTGTGTGGGGAGGGGATTCACAAGGGGAGGAGACCGATCGGTGTTCCTCTGTACAAGGAACACACCATCGGTCTCCTCCCATCTGACAGGACGTAGATCTGTGTGTTTACACACACAGATCCACGGTCCTGCTCGGTTACCGGGCAATCGCGGGTGCCCGGCGGACATCGCGGCTGCCGGGCACGCGCACCGGGACCCGAGCGATGCGGCGGGCGCGCCAGCGGCGGCGCGCGCCCCCTGGGCTGCCCGGAAGGCTGCGCCGTCATATGACGGCGGCCCAGGATAACAGCTGCACCGTCCCGGCGGGCGGGCAGCAAGTGGTTAAACAAAATTCTGCTAACCACAGCAGCGTGCTTGGTATTGAAGAACTCTTGGTCCCCCTGGCACCATCCTTCTTTGTCTGCCCATCACTTCATGGACCTGGCTTCAACATTGTAAAGGATGGTGCAGTAAAACCAAATCAAACGTGTGTTTTTTATAAGGCAGTAGTAGGTGAAGAGAGCTGGAAATGTGTGTAGGGAAATCTGATTGAATCCTCGCAGGATTTGACCACTAGCAGCAGAAGCCAATGGCAGTGTGGAGCATTTTTGTACTTTTGATGCAGGGAAAACATTGAAATTAAAAAAACAAAAAACCCTTAAAGCTTCGTTCACACTGCTGCGACGGCAAAGTCGTACGATCCCATGTTGCAGCAGTGTGAACCGAGCCTTAGACTTTATACCCACAGTAATGAATACATAATAGGAGTGAGTCATTGACAGATTACCATTTTTTTTTTTTTCTTTAACCCTTTCACGCTGACTTCAAGGGGTTGTACAGGCATCACCCCTTTACTTCTTTTTTTGTTTTTGTTTTTGTTTTTTTTAGAGCTGACGGTCAGCTTTCTTTGTAATAACAATCAATGGGGTGGGGCGTCCAAAACCTATTCCATGAGTGTGCGCAATTTTTAAAGCATTATATGTTGGGTATCTATTTACTCGGCATAACATATTTCGCATTATACAAAAAAAATTGGTGCCAACTTTGTTTTGTTTTCTTTTAAATCATGAAAGTGTATTTCTTCCAAAAAAAATTGCATTTGAAAGACCACTGCGCAAATGCAGTGTGACCTAAAATATTGCAATGATCGCCATTTGATTGCGCTGCCCGTGCGCCCCCTGCAGACTCAGCTGATCACAGATCGGGGTAAAGGGCCAATCCCAGCGGCCCTTTACCACATGATTAGCTGTGTCCAATAACAGCAGATCACAGATGTAAACACAAGCCGGTTATCAGCTTTTCTTTCCTCACGCTAACTGCCAATAACCGGGACATGGACACTGATAATCAGGACACTGATTATCAGTGCCGTGCCAATCGACACCTATCAGTGTAGCCTCATCAGCGCACATTAGTAAAGACAAATAATGACCTGTTTGCGAAATGTTATAACAAAACTATGAAGAAAAAAAAAATTCTAAATTTTTAGGGTTTTTTTTTTTTTTCATTTGTTTAGCAAAAATTCTAGTGGTGATTAAATACCACCAAACAAAAGCTCTATTTGTGTGAAAATGAATGATAAAAACTTCATATGGGTACAGCGTTCATGACCACGCAATTTTCATTCAAAGTGCGACCACGCTGAAAATTGGCCTGTTCAGGTAGGGGGTAAAAGTGCCCAGTAGGCAAGTGGTTAAATAGGCTTTATTCCTCTTAAAGTGTTAGTTTTGTTGTGCATCCTCTTTTTGGTAGGCGTGAAAATGCTAAAAATGTCTCTTCTATAGTGCCATATAACAAATCTACTCTTTAATTGTAGGTCAACTTCATGAACTCCAAACTCCAGTTCATTGCAGAATTAAATATGAAGGTATTTAAATTTTTCTATACAATATATTATCAGTTTTGTATTATAAACAGACTTTTATGAGATTCTTGGGTGGTATATACTTCACTTTGTTATAGTTCTCTATCTGCCCTCCTCGAAGCTTATAAAAAGTATGTATGCTCCTAAAAGTATTAGGCCCCTTTCACACGTGCGGATCCGTGTTGATCCGACCCGTGAACATCCGCTTGCTCAGCGGGGATCGCTCCGTTGATCCCCGCTGTGCCGGCGGATGACAGGGCGGTCCCTGCACACTGTGCAGGGATCGCCCTGTCAGATCTCCGCTCTCCCCTATGGGGGATCGGATGAACATGGACTGTCTGTCCGTGTTCATCTGATCCGCTCTGCAGACGGATAGAAAAATAGGATTTTCCTCCGTCTGCACAATCGGACAATAGCGGGGCCGGATGATATCGGGTGTCAGCGGATGTTCATCCGCTGACACCCGCTGTCCCATAGGGATGCATGTGTGTCCGTATTTCATCCGCAAACGGATGGATGAAATACGGACATACGATCCGCACGTGTGAAAGGGGCCTTACACCACATAGACTCTCCCTGTTACAGCCTTTGTTCAGAATTAACGTTGCCAGTGAGATGGGAGCAGTTCATCAAGTGACTTTCTATAGGGGCTAATGTTTCAAGGCAAATACTTCCTTATTTACAAACACTGCATTCTAATAAGATTCTTTTTTGTTTTCAAATGGGCTATTCATTTGTAAACACAAAAGTTATGCTCAATCAACTTTATGGTTGCTCATCCCTGAAAATGTTTTCAAAATCTGTTTGCGTTCCTTATCCAGTGTAATTCTGAAGACCTAAACACTGGCCTGAACTGTGATTGGAGTTTGTTGGTGGATAGTTGTTTACATTTTGAAACTTGCGCTAGATAGCACATATTCGGGTATGAAGAAATATGTGCTGTGAGTTTTTTGCCTGAGTTCAAAATGTATTGCAATCGGTGTATAAATTTCCAGTTTGTATTTTGCTAATTTTTTTGAATGATGGACATGCAGTTGAATAAGAGGAGCAACAAGAACATAAATTCTGTGCAAAAAAAGTGCAAAAAGTTTTATAGAATTCGTTTATTTCATGAAATAATTTTATAGATTACTTTTTACTTTTAGACAAGGTGATGTTGTGAAACTTTGAAAATGCTGATCCATGTTAAGAGGTCCTTTAAGGAGTTGTAAAGTCTCAAGGATTTTTCACCTTAATGCATTCTACGCATTAAGGTGAAAAACCTTCTGTGGTGCATCTGCCCCCCTATTTCTTATCTGAACCCAATCGTTCCAGCGACCAGAATGAGCCCAGCAGTTCCAGCTTGTGTCTCGGGTCCTCAATGGACAGATTGATAGCAGCAGGAGCCATTTGCTCCCGCTGCTGTCAATGAAATCCAGTGACACAGAAGCCAAGGGGCGGGGCTGAAGCCTGCGGTCTCAATGGATGCAGAAGCAGGACTTGGTAGTGCGCCCGCATGAGTGCCCCTATGGAATGCGCCTCTGTAGGGGCACTCGAGGAGGAGCCAGGAGCGCTGCCGAGGGACCCCAGAAAAGGGGGAGGAGCGGGGCCGCTCTGTGCAAAACCCTTGCACAGAAGGAGGTAAGTATGACATGTTTAACTCAATTGTATGAAATGTATGCACTCAAATGAAAATGCTTGTTTAATTGTTTATTTTATAGTATTGTTTATGCCTGCATATTACAGCAAAATAATTTGCTAATGTATAAATTGCTGCAGTATATAATGGCTGTTAAAGGACACACTGGACAAATGGCTAAATACACAACTGATATAGGTCAGCTTTTTTACCTGACAGATTTGTAATTCTGTTAGCCAGTTTCCTGAGCCGTACACCCTTGTCACACTGCTGTTTTCAGCTTTACAGCTTCCTGGGTCAGCGCTCTGCCCACTCAACAGAGCAGATGGTGATTTTCATATTTGTGAGCAATCCGGAGGTGGAGAGGGTGATACTGGAAACTGCAAGGCTAAACCAAAAAAGTTTCAATTGGATGGCTCTGTAGTGTGGCAAAAGTGTGCAGAGCATAAGACTGACAACAGAATTACAAATCTGGCCAGTAAAACACCTCACATATATGTTCAGCAGTGTATTTGTTATTGGTTGGAGTTCTACTTTAACTTCTGGGTTGTTTCTAAGTTTTCATAGTAAATACATATTTCCTAGTTTTTACCAGTTATTAAAATACACCTAATGTTGGGACTTTGATATATTACTTTGCCTCTTATTTCAGCTCCAGACTCACTCTTTTGTGCTGTGGATCAGAATCATAGGACCTTTTCAATAGGTGATTGTATGTCTTCATACCAGTTGATGCGTAAGAATTTACATGACACTGTAATACCTCTTACTGCCATAGGACAATTTTTTTAAAGTAGAATAAAAGTAATCACACAACTGTAAAGAAATGTATGAAAAGCAAATTGTGCTTATGTGGTAAATGACTTGCTATTTATTTTTAGACACGAGCAACATGTGCCAAACTTCTACTGCAGCCCAGACGTCTGTGACTCTTACCTCTCCCTTCAATATTACGTCCGCAGCATCGGGGACCCTTACAAACCCTGTAACAGTGGCAACAGCCATGAGCATGAGAAGTCCAGTGAATGTCTCCAGCCCTGTCAATATCACTTCTTCTATGAACCTAGGACATCCAGTGACCATAACAACGCCGATTTCTATGACTTCACCGTTGTCCCTAACATCTCCAGTCAATTTGCCTACCCCAGTCACTGCTCCAATGAACATTGCACATCCGGTCACTATAACAAGCCCTATGAATCTGCCTACACCAATGACTTTAGCTGCTCCGTTAAATATAGCTATGAGACCAGTGGAGAGCATGCCGTTCTTATCACAAGCTCTGCCATCTACCCCACCTTGGTAAAGGGAAAGTGAAAAAAAAAAGCATATAGATATATTTTTAAAGCAGTATTATGGGGTTGTTCAGTAGTTGTTTACCAGCAACTGACAGTCATGATTTTATAAGAAGCTTACAGCAATGTATTTGTTGATGTTTGAACCCTGAGTTTTACTAATTTCATCCATCCTTCTGCCTTCAGAATTATTCTGGACAATACCCAGCTGAGGAGAAGAATGCAACTTAAAAAAAACACAAAAAAACAAAGACAATATAGGCTAGATGACTGTTTATTGGCAGCATTTTTTTTTTAAAGAAATGGTTTTAGTATTTTACCCAGGTAACTATTGTTTTAAATAACACTAGCAATGAATTCCTTCATTTTTATGCCAAAAATGTGGATATTTTTTGTCACTACTATAATTGAGATACTAGTATAGGTGCTACTCTGTGCTTCTTGACTGTTTAAGTTTATGACGTGTAATAACTAAGAAGAAAAAAAAAAAAAACATGTATTAGCAGTATGCATTTCATGGTGATGGATTTTGGTTTTCCAGCACTATATCATAAAAATAAAGAGTCCCAACTCTATCCTGCACGGAACATTATTTGTAATTTTGAATTCACACACTGATTAATTATCGAGCATATTGGAAACTGGAATCTGCTTCTAAGCTCCTTTCTTAAATACCGGGCATATCTTGCAGCAGTTGCATGCAGTCCTTTTTAGAAGTTGCCTACTAGGGTACTGGGTTGCCAGCTCTTCCAACCCTTCATTCTTTACAAAAGCTTCACTGACCTTATTAGAGTTGAAAATATGTATTTGTGCACGGGAAAAAAAAAAATCAGAGTACCCGGAGAAAAACTCATGCAAATATGGACACAAAATCAATGCAGATGGTGTTCCAAGAGACATTTGGACTCAGGATCTTCGTGCAACTATTTGTTGCAGCAGAAATCCAAATAAAAAAAAATTGAAATTCTATATCGATATATAATGTAGAAATTCTCTCCAGCTTGCACAAAAAGGTTTTTAAATTATGGTAGCTAGGGTTTTGCTGTTGGGGAACCTACAACTGTGCTGAAGCCTTACTGCAAGTTTTCCCCTTACAAAATTGAAGTATGACTATAAATGGACTTTGGCCTGTTGTAGCCTAAAATAACCTTTCCACAGGAGGACATGTACTATCAACTTTCTTGATGTAGAAGCACAAAGAGAAACTGCGCTTAGTATCCCAATTTGGACTTGCTGATGCATTGGAAAAAAAAAATCATGGAAAAGAACTGTTAATGGAATTGTATACAGTATGTGTGTCTTTTTTTTTTTGTTTTGTTTTGTTTTGTTGATTTTTTTTTTTTAACCACTAAGTAGTTAGCCCAACAATGCAAGCCAGGATTTGTTTTTTGGTTTGAATTTATTTTAATTTTTATGGGAACTTCTTAAATGTGTGTTGTAGAAATGTTCTTTTTTAACATGTAAATATTTCCATATTTAGATCTGTGTTTTTGATATTTTATTTCTTTTGTTTTAAGTGACAGTGGGATAGTTCCACCTTGGCCTGTCCCCAATAGCACTTGCTTATGGTCAATTCTCACACTTAACTAGACACCACCTCCAGCTACGTGCATATAGATATTTCTTATTTTGACCTTTTTTATTTTATTTTATTTTTTTGACATGGTAATTCATGTTTTTAGAAAACCAAAAGATTTTCCTGCATTTTAGAGTAACATTACATTAACCTTCTTTTTTTTTTTTTTTAGTTAAAATCTTTAAGTGCTGTAGATAACTAGCAAACACATTTTATAAGAAAGGTGTTTAAGACTTTTACATCCATTGAATTTAGAGAGATTAAAAAAAATAAAATAAACTACATTTTTGCTAATAGAGAATTTTTTTTATTTATACATTCAGCCTGTTCTCTGTTGGTTAAATTATGCCAGCAAATAATGCGATTGCAAGGGATGTCTGAGCAAAAAGGCCCGTTCAGCCATGGCAGTAGAAAAAATGAATGCTTTAATATAATTGGACAGTGTTATCAGAACTGTCTGGGCAGAAGGCAACAGACAAGTTGTAGGGGCTTGATATATACAAGAAAATAGAATTCAGTGTAAACAATTATTTTATAACTGATCTTTTATATTGTAGAACATAAAAAGTGTACATCTTTTGTATATACAAAGCTTGGTTACTTTCTGTTTAGCAGAAATCAGCTACATTCCTACACTTTCCATGTATGTTTGTTATAATGTCCATGTAAACATATGCCCCATGTTTGTGCCTTTTTTAATTAGTTTGTCTCAATAAACAAAAATGTAGAGAGAAGTTTTATTCCCCAATTCATCTATATGGTCAGTGTGTTTCCTATTCATTAATATACACCAAAGAAATATAGATACCAAAGCGACTAGCTATGAAATGTGTTCATGCACTTTTTGTTATTTCAGATTGATAATTATTCAAAGAAAATGGTTTGCATTTTTAAGACTTTAAATTGTTACTGTCAATAGATTTTTTTTTTTTATATTGATCATAAATGCAGGCCTAAGCTGACCTTTTAGGGCAAGTGTTAATGAGTAAATGCGGCTTGCCTTCAGGTGCATTCTGCTTGCATTTAACATCAATTTGAGTTGCAATTCATTGACCGGCACGTTTGATTTCTATGTGACTTCCTAAGGTACATTAACTCCTTCCCGCCGAGCGTACGCACATATGCAGCCTTGGCTTTAAGGGGTTATACCGGAAAGATGTATGCAGCTGCATGCATCATCCTGGTACCATTTTTAGAGCAGGCGGCCGGCTCTTCAGGGATAACAACCGATGCGGCTAAAAGCCGCTCGGCTGTTATACGAGAGGAGCGTCCCCACTTTAACTACTTACGGACCGCCCACCGCAGTTTTACGTTGGCTGTTTGAATGAGGATATCATTATGGTGGCAGCAGCTAGCTGCCATAACCCCGGGATCCTCTTCTTCAGCAGGCAGTCCACTACAAGATAAAAGTGGTCTCTGCGGCAGGTTCACCACAAGATCACTTTTATCGGCGGCGGGAGAGGGTCTCCCGCCACGGTACTCTCCGCCGCTTACCGGAGCCGTCGGCGCAGGCGATCGCGTCTTGTCTCCTGCTTGGTATGGAGACGAGTGAGGGGAAGATGGCCCCCCACCCCTCTCCATACAATTGCTGGGTGGAAGAGACATCAAAACGTCACTTCCGCCCACACTCTTAAAGGGTAATTTTTTTTAAAATTTTATTTTTTTAAATGACAATTTTTTATTGCATTTTAGTGTAAATATGAGATCTGAGGTCTTTTTGACCCCAGATCTCATATTTAAGAGGTCCTGTCATGATTTTTTTCTATTACAAGGGATGTTTACATAACTTGTGATAGGAATAAAAGTGACATTTTTTTTTTTTAAACAGTGTAAAAATAAAAGGTAAAATAAATTTAAAAACATTTAAAGCAGCAATAATTCTAGCCTTAGACCTCCTCTGTAACTCAAAACATGCAAACTGTAGAATTTTCGCCTATGGAGATTTTTAAGGGTAAAAGTTTGTCGCCATTCCATGAGCGGGCGCAATTTTGAAGCGTGACATGTTGGGTATCTATTTACTCGGCGTAACTTTATCTTTCAAAATCTAAAAAAAATTGGGATAACTTTACTGTTTTACTTTTTTAATTCAAAAAGGTGTATTTTTTCCAAAAAAAGTGCACTTGCAAGACCGCTGCGCAAATACGGTGTGACAAAGTATTGCAACGACCTCCATTTTATTCTCTAGGGTGTTGGGGAAATAAAAGTATAACATTTGGGGGTGCTAAGTAATTTTCTAGCAAAAAAATCAGTTTTTTTAATTTGTAAACAACAAATCTCAGGAAGAGGCTCGGTCCTTAACCACTTGACGACCGCCTCACGCCGATGTACATCGGCAAGGTGGCACGGACAGGCAAAATCACGTACATGTACGTGATTTGCCTTCCACGAGTGGGGGGTCCGATCGGACCCCCTCCCCAGTGCCCGAGGCGGTCGTGTTTTGTTCCCCGGCGATCGGAGGTGAGGGGGAGGCCATCCGTTCATGGCCCCCCCCCCGTGATCGCCGCCGGCCAATGGGAACATTCCTTTGCTGCTGTATGCTAAACAGCAGCAAAGGAAATGATGTCATCTCTCCTCGGCTCGGTAGTTTCCGTTCCAGCGCCGAGGAGAGAAGACATCAATGTGAGTGCACCAACACTACACACTCAGTAGAACATGCCAGGCACACAAAACACCCCGAATCCCCCCCCCCCCGTCACAAACTGACACCAAGCAGGTTTTTTTTTTTTCTGATTACTGTATTGGTGTCAGTTTGTGACAGTTACAGTGTTAGGACAGTTACTGTTAGCCCCCTTTAGGTCTAGGGTACCCCACTAACCCCCCCTAATAAAGTTTTAACCCCTTGATCACCCCCCGTCACCAGTGTCACTAAGCGATCATTTTTCTGATAGCTGTATTAGTGTCGCTGGTGACGCTAGTTAGGGACGTAAATATTTAGGTTCGCCGTCAGCGTTTTATAGCGACAGGGACCCCCATATACTACCGAATAAATGTTTTAACCCCTTGATTGCCCCCTAGTTAACCCTTTCACCACTGATCACCGTATAAGTGTTACGGTTGACGCTGGTTAGTTCGTTTATTTTTTATAGTGTCAGGGCACCCGCCGTTTATTACCGAATAAAGGTTTAGCCCCCTGATCGCCCAGCGGTGATATGCGTCGCCCCAGGCAGCATCAGATTAGCGCCAGTACCGCTAACACCCACGCACGCAGCATACGCCTCCCTTAGTGGTATAGTATCTGATCCGATCAGATCTATACTAGGGTCCCCAGTAGTTTAGGGTTCCCAAAAACGCAGTGTTAGCGGGATCAGCCCAGATACCTGCTAGCACCTGCGTTTTGCCCCTCCGCCCAGCCCACCCAATTGCAGCATCGATCGATCACTGTCACTTACAAAACACTAAACGCATAACTGCAGCGTTCCGAGTCAGGCCTGATCCCTGCGATCGCTAACAGTTTTTTTGGTAGCATTTTGGTGAACTGGCAAGCAAGCATCAGCCCCAGGCAGCGTCAGGTTAGCGCCAGTAGCGCTAACACCCACCCACGCACGCACCGTACACCTCCCTTAGTGGTATAGTGTCTGATCGGATCAATATCTGATCCGATCAGATCTATACTAGCGTCCCCAGCAGTTTAGGGTTCCCAAAAACGCAGTGTTAGCGGGATCAGCCCAGATACCTGCTAGCACCTGCGTTTTGCCCCTCCGCCCGGCCCAGCCCAGCCCACCCAAGTGCAGTATCGATCGATCACTGACACTTACAAAACACTAAATGCATAACTACAGCGTTCGCAGAGTCAGGCCTGATCCCTGCGATCGCTAACAGTTTTTTTGGTAGCTTTTTATTGAACTGGCAAGCGCCAGCGGCCTAGTACACCCCGGTCATAGTCAAACCAGCACTGTAGTAACACTTGGTGATGTGGCGAGTCCCATAAGTGCAGTTCAAGCTGGTGAGGTGGCAAGCACAAGTAGTGTCCCGCTGCCACCAAGAAGACAAACACAGGCCTGTCGTGCCCATAATGCCCTTCCTGCTGCATTCGCCAATCCTAATTGGGAACCCAGCGCTTCTGCAGCGCCCGTACTTCCCCCATTCACATCCCCAACCAAATGCAGTCGGCTGCATGAGAGGCATTTTCTTTATGTCCTCCCGAGTACCCCTACCCAACAAACCCCCCCAAAAAAGATGTCTGCAGCAAGCGCGGATATAGGCGTGACACTCACTATTATTGTCCCTCCTGTCCTGACAATCCTGGTCTTTGCATTGGTGAATGTTTTGAACGCTACCATACACTAGTTGAGTATTAGCGGAGGGTACACCATTCCACAGACTAGGCACACTTTCACAGGGTCTCCCAAGATGCTATCGCATTTTGAGAGACCCGAACCTGGAACCGGTTACCGTTATAAAAGTTAGTTACAAAAAAAGTGTAAAAAATAAATATATACAATAAAAAAAAAATAGTTGTCGTTTTATTGTTCTCCCTCTCTCTATTCTCTCTATTGTTCTGCTCTTTTTTACTGTATTCTATTCTGCAATGTTTTATTGTTATGTTTTATCATGTTTGCTTTTCAGGTATGCAATTTTTTATACTTTACCGTTTACTGTGCTTTATTGTTAACCATTTTTTTGTCTTCAGGTACGCCATTCACGACTATGAGTGGTTATACCAGAATGATGCCTGCAGGTTTAGGTATCATCTTGGTATCATTCTTTTCAGCCAGCGGTCGGCTTTCATGTAAAAGAAATTCTAGCGGCTAATTAGCCTCTAGACTGCTTTTACAAGCCGTGGGAGGGAATGCCCCCCCCCCCCCCACCGTCTTCCGTGTTTTTCTCTGGCTCTCCTGTCTCAACAGGGAACCTGAGAATGCAGCCGGTGATTCAGCCAGCTGACCATAGAGCTGATCAGAGACCAGAGTGGCTCCAAACATCTCTATGGCCTAAGAAACCGGAAACTACGAGCATTTTTTGACTTAGATTTCGCCGGATGTAAATAGCGCCATTGGGGAAGCATTTTATCACACCGATCTTGGTGTGGTCAGATGCTTTGAGGGCAGAGGAGAGATCTAGGGTCTAATAGATCCGAATTTTTTCAAAAAAGAGTACCTGTCACTACCTATTGCTATCATAGGGGATATTTACATTCCCCGAACTAACAATAAAAATGCTTAAAAAAAAAAAAAAAAAAATGAAAGGAACAGTTTAAAAATAAGATAAAAAAGCAAAAAAATAATAAAGAAAAAAAAAAAAGCACCCCTGTCGCCCCCTGCTCTCGCGCTAAGGCGAACGCAAGCGGCGGTCTGTCGTCAAACGTAAACAGCAATTGCACCATGCATGTGAGGTATCACGGCGAAGGACAGATCGAGGGCAGTAATTTTTGCAGTAGACCTTCTCTGTAAATCTAAAGTGGTAACCTGTAAAGGCTTTTAAAGGCTTTTAAAAATGTATTTATTTTGTTGCCACTGCACGTTTGTGCGCAATTTTAAAGCATGTCATGTTTGGTATCCATGTACTCAGCCTAAGATCATCTTTTTTTATTTCATCAAACATTTGGGCAATATAGTGTGTTTTAGTGCATTAAAATGTAAAAAAGTGTGTTTTTTCCCCAAAAAATGCGTTTGAAAAATCGCTGCGCAAATACTGTGTGAAAAAAAAAATGAAACACCCACCATTTTAATCTGTAGGGCATTTGCTTTAAAAAAATATATAATGTTTGGGGGTTCAAAGTAATTTTTTTGCAAAAAAAAATAACTTTTTCATGTAAACAATAAGTGTCAGAAAGGGCTTTGTCTTCAAGTGGTTAGAAGAGTGGGTGATGTGTGACATAAGCTTCTAAATGTTGTGCATAAAATGCCAGGACAGTTCAAACCCCCCCCAAATGACCCCATTTTGGAAAGTAGACACCCCAAGCTATTTGCTGAGAGGCATGTCGAGTCCATGGAATATTTTATATTGCGACACAAGTTGCGGGAAAGAGACAATTTTTTTTTTTTTTTTTTGCACAAAGTTGTCACTAAATGATATATTGCTCAAACATGCCATGGGAATATGTGAAATTACACCCCAAAATACATTCTGCTTCTCCTGAGTAGGGGGATAGCACATGTGTGAGACTTTTTGGGAGCCTAGCCGCGTACGGGACCCCGAAAAACAAGCACCGCCTTCAGGCTTTCTAAGGGCGTGAATTTTTGATTTCACTCTTCACTGCCTATCACAGTTTCGGAGGGCAAGGAAAGCCCAGGTGGCACAAAACCCCCCTAAATGACCCCATTTTGGAAAGTAGACACCCAAAGCTATTTGCTGAGAGGTATAGTGAGTATTTTGCAGACCACTTTTTGTCACAAAGTTTTGAAAATTGAAAAAAGAAAAAAAAATGTTTTTTCTTGTCTTTCTTCATTTTCAAAAACAAATGAGAGCTGAAAAATACTCACCATGCCTCTCAGCAAATAGCTTGGGGTGTCTACTTTCCAAAATGGGGTCATTTGGGGGGGGTTATGTGCCACCTGGGCATACCATGGCCTCCGAAACTCTGATAGGCAGTGAAGAGTGAAATCAAAAATTTACACCCTTAGAAATCCTGAAGGCGGTGGTTTTTGGGGCCCCGTACGCGGCTAGGCTCCCAAAAAGTCCCACACATGTGGTATCCCCATACTCAGGAGAAGCAGCTGAATGTATTTTGGGGTGCAATTCCACATAGGCCCATGGCC
Source organism: Lithobates septentrionalis (assembly GCA_037952835.1). Lineage (NCBI taxonomy): Eukaryota > Metazoa > Chordata > Amphibia > Anura > Ranidae > Lithobates > Lithobates septentrionalis. Next base: position 211,026 of record JBBDGP010003907.1, read on the forward strand.
TGTGTGAGCAATATATCATTTAGTGACAACTTTTTGTAAATATTTTTTTTTTTTTTTTTTTTTTGTCATTATTCAATCACTTGGGACAAAAAAAAAATATTCAATGGGTTCAACATGCCTCTCAGCAATTTCCTTGGGGTGTCTACTTTCCAAAATGGGGTCATTTGGGGGGGTTTTGTACTGCCCTGCCATTTTAGCACCTCAAGAAATGACATAGGCAGTCATAAACTAAAAGCTGTGTAAATTACAGAAAATGTAGCCTAGTTTGTAGACGCTATAACTTTTGCGCAAACCAATAAATATACGCTTATTGACATTTTTTTTACCAAAGACATGTGGCCGAATACATTTTGGCCTAAATGTATGACTAAAATTTAGTTTATTGGATTTTTTTTATAACAAAAAGTAGAAAATATATTTTTTTTCAAAATTTTCGGTCTTTTTCCGTTTTATAGCGCAAAAAATAAAAACCGCAGAGGTGATCAAATACCATCAAAAGAAAGCTCTATTTGTGGGAAGAAAAGGACGCAAATTTCGTTTGGGTACAGCATTGCATGACCACGCAATTAGCAGTTAAAGCGACGCAGTGCCAAATTGGAAAAAGACCTCTGGTCCTTAGGCAGCATAATGGTCCGGGGCTCAAGTGGTTAAAGGTTAAAGCGTCGCCAATGGAGATTTTTAGGTACCGTAGTTTGTCGCCATTCCACAAGTGTGCGCAATTTCAAAGCGTGACATGTTGGGGGATTCTATTTACTTAATGTAACATCATCTTTCACATTATACAAAAAAGTTGGGCTAACTTTACTGTTTTTTTGTTTTTTTTTTTCATAAAAGTGTATTTTTTCCTAAAAAAAAATAATTTGCATTTGAAAGACCGCTGCGCAAATATAGTGTGACATAAAATATTGCAACGATCGCCATTTTATTCTCTTTATTCTTTGCTAAAAAAAAAAATATATATGTATATGTTTTTGGGGGTTCTAAGTAATTTTCTAGCAAAAAATACGGATTTTAATTTGCAAGCAACAAATGTCAGAAATGAGCTTAGTCACGAAAGGGTTAACCTGCTTTTAAGGTGCTTTTGAATTTACATTGTCTTGCATTAAGGAGAAAAGCAGTTCTGACATAGGGCCTGTGTCGACAGGCTTCTATGGCATACAAGTCGGCCAGTGGTTCTATAAACTGTTAGAGCATATTCAACCCTAGCATGAGCTTGTTGATCCAAGCTAAACGGCAAATACTGTTGCCATTGTGCTGAGATCACACCAAAGTAATTCATTGATGTACACTGGGAAAAATGTAGACATGCTGAATTATTTTGCAGCACATAATCAGTGCATTGACTTGCAAAGACATTAACCACTTGCCGACCGCCTCACGCCTATATACGTGAGCAGAGCGGCACGGGCAGGCAAAATCACGTACCTGAAACGTGATTGCCTTCCCGCGGGTGGGGGGTCCGATCGGACCCCCCCCCGGTGCCAGCTGCGGTCGGCATTTGGTTGGAAGCGATGGGAGACGAGGGGGAGGCCATCCGATCGTGGCCCCCCCCTCGCGATCGCTCCCAGCCAATGACAAACATCCCCTGCCTCTGTATAGTACACAGAGGCAGAGGATGTGATGTCATCTCTCCTCGGCTCGGGAGTTTCCGTTCCAGCGCCGAGGGGAGATGACATGTAAGTGCACCAACACTCACACACACACAGTAGAACATGCCAGGCATACATTACACCCCCGATCGCCCCCCGATCCCCCCCCAATCACCCCCCCCCCCCCCTGTCACAAACTGACACCAAGCAGGTTTTTTTTTTTTTTGTTTTTTTTTTCCTGATTACTGCATAGTGTCAGTTTGTGACAGTTAGCAGTTAGGGTAGTGACTGTTACCCCCCTGTAGGTCTAGGGTACCCCCCTTACCCCCCCTAATAAAGTTTTAACCCCTTGATCACCCCCCGTCACCAGTGTCGCTAAGCGATCATTTTTCTGATCGCTGTATTAGTGTCGCTGGTGACGCTAGTTAGGGACGTAAATATTTAGGTTCGCCGTCAGTGTTTTATAGCGACAGGGACCCCCATATACTACCGAATAAATGTTTTAACCCCTTGATTGCCCCCTAGTTAACCCTTTCACCACTGATCACCGTATAACCGTTACGGGTGACGCTGGTTAGTTTGTTTATTTTTTATAGTGTCAGGGCACCCGCCGTTTATTACCAAATAAAAGTTTAGCCCCCTGTAGGTCTAGGGTACCCCCCTTACCCCCCCCTAATAAAGTTTTAACCCCTTGATCACCCCCTGTCGCCAGTGTCGCTAAGCGATCATTTTTCTGATCGCTGTATTAGTGTCGCTGGTGACGCTAGTTAGGGACGTAAATATTTAGGTTCGCCGTCAGTGTTTTATAGCGACAGGGACCCCCATATACTATCTAATAAATGTTTTAACCCCTTGATGGCCCCCTAGTTAACCCTTTTACCACTGATCACCGTATAACCGTTACGGGTGACGCTGGTTAGTTTGTTTATTTTTTATAGTGTCAGGGCACCCGCCGTTTATTACCGAAAAAAGGTTTAGCCCCCTGATCGCCCGGCGGTGATATGCGTCGCCCTAGGCAGCGTCAGATTAGCACCAGTACCGCGAACACCCATGCACGCACCGTACACGCACCGTACACCTCCCTTAGTGGTATAGTATCTGAACGCATCAATATCTGATCCGATCAGATCTATACTGGCGTCCCCAGCAGTTTAGGGTTCCCAAAAACGCAGTGTTAGCGGGATCAGCCCAGATACCTGCTAGCACCTGCGTTTTGCCCCTCCGCCCGGCCCAGCCCAGTCCAGCCCACCCAAGTGCAGTATCGATCGATCACTGTCACTTTTTTTTGTAGCGTTTTGGTGAACTGGCAAGCACCAGCGCCCTAGTACACCCCGGTCGTAGTCAAACCAGCACTGCAGTAACACTTGGTGACGTGGCGAGTCCCATAAGTGCAGTTCAAGCTGGTGAGGTGGCAAGCACAAGTAGTGTCCCGCTGCCACCAAAAAGACAAACACAGGCCCGTCGTGCCCATAGTGCCCTTCCTGCTGCATTCGCCAATCCTAATTGGGAACCCACCGCTTCTGCAGCGCCCGTACTTCCCCCATTCACATCCCCAACCAAATGCAGTCGGCTGCATGAGAGGCATTTTCTTTATGTCCTCCCGAGTACCCCTACCCAACGAACCCCCCCAAAAAAGATGTTGTGTCTGCAGCAAGCGCGGATATAGGCGTGACACTCACTATTATTGTCCCTCCTGTCCTGACAATCCTGGTCTTTGCATTGGTGAATGTTTTGAACGCTACCATTCACTAGTTGAGTATTAGCGTAGGGTGCAGCATTGCACAGACTAGGCACACTTTCACAGGGTCTCCCAAGATGCCATCGCATTTTGAGAGACCCGAACCTGGAAGCGGTTACAGTTATAAAAGTTACAGTTACAAAAAAAAAGTGTAAAAAAAAAAAAAAAAAAACACAAACAAAAATAAAAAAAAATAGTTGTCGTTTTATTGTTCTCTCTCTCTATTCTCTCTCTCTATTGTTCTGCTCTTTTTTACTGTATTCTATTCTGCAATGTTTTATTGTTATTATGTTTTATCATGTTTGCTTTTCAGGTATGCAATTTTTTATACTTTACCGTTTACTGTGCTTTATTGTTAACCATTTTTTTGTCTTCAGGTACGCCATTCACGACTTTGAGTGGTTATACCAGAATGATGCCTGCAGGTTTAGGTATCATCTTGGTATCATTCTTTTTAGCCAGCGGTCGGCTTTCATGTAAAAGCAATCCTAGCGGCTAATTAGCCTCTAGACTGCTTTTACAAGCCGTGGGAGGGAATGCCCCCCCCCCCCACCGTCTTCCGTGTTTTTCTCTGGCTCTCCTGTCTCAACAGGGAACCTGAGAATGCAGCCGGTGATTCAGCCAGCTGACCATAGAGCTGATCAGAGACCAGAGTGGCTCCAAACATCTCTATGGCCTAAGAAACCGGAAGCTACGAGCATTTTATGACTTAGATTTCGCCGGATGTAAATAGCGCCATTGGGAAATTGGGGGAGCATTTTATCACACCGATCTTGGTGTGGTCAGATGCTTTGAGGGCAGAGGAGAGATATAGGGTCTAATAGACCCCAATTTTTTCAAAAAAGAGTACCTGTCACTACCTATTGCTATCATAGGGGATATTTACATTCCCTGAGATAACAATAAAAATGATTTAAAAAAAAAAAAAATGAAAGGAACAGTTTAAAAATAAGATAAAAAAGCAAAAAAATAATAAAGAAAAAAAATAAATAAAAAGCACCCCTGTCCCCCCTGCTCTCGCGCTAAGGCGAACGCAAGCGGCGGTCTGGCGTCAAATGTAAACAGCAATTGCACCATGCATGTGAGGTATCACCGCGAAGGTCAGATCGAGGGCAGTAATTTTAGCAGTAGACCTCCTCTGTAAATCTAAAGTGGTAACCTGTAAAGGCTTTTAAAGGCTTTTAAAAATGTATTAATTTTGTTGCCACTGCACGTTTGTGCGCAATTTTAAAGCATGTCATGTTTGGTATCCATGTACTCGGCCTAAGATCATCTTTTTTATTTCATCAAACATTTGGGCAATATAGTGTGTTTTAGTGCATTAAAATTTAAAAAAGTGTGTTTTTTCCCCAAAAAATGCGTTTGAAAATCGCTGCGCAAATACTGTGTGAAAAAAAAAAAATGAAACACCCACCATTTTAATCTGTAGGGCATTTGCTTTAAAATAATATATAATGTTTGGGGGTTCAAAGTAATTTTCTTGCAAAAAAAAATAATTTTTTCATGTAATCAAAAAGTGTCAGAAGGGGCTTTGTCTTCAAGTGGTTAGAAGAGTGGGTGATGTGTGACATAAGCTTCTAAATGTTGTGCATAAAATGCCAGGACAGTTCAAAACCCCTCCAAATGACCCCATTTTGGAAAGTAGACACCCCAAGCTATTTGCTGAGAGGCATGTCGAGTCCATGGAATATTTTATATTGTGACACAAGTAGCGGGAAAGAGACAAATTTTTTTTTTTTTTTTTTTTTTTTGCACAAAGTTGTCACTAAATGTTATATTGCTAAAACATGCCATGGGAATATGTGAAATTACACCCCAAAATAAATTCTGTTGCTTCTCCTGAGTACGGGGATACCACATGTGTGGGACTTTTTGGGAGCCTAGCCGCGCACGGGACCCCGAAAACCAAGCACCGCCTTCAGGCTTTCTAAGGCCGTAAATTTTTGATTTCACTCTTCACTGCCTATCACAGTTTCGGAGGCCATGGAATGCCCAGGTGGCACAAACCCCCCCCAAATTACCCCATTTTGGAAAGTAGACACCCCAAGCTATTTGCTGAGAGGTATAGTGAGTATTTTGCAGACCTCACTTTTTGTCACAAAGTTTTGAAAATTGAAAAAAGAAAAAAAAAATTTTTTTTTCTGGTCTTTCTTCATTTTCAAAAACAAATGAGAGCTGCAAAATACTCACCATGCCTCTCAGCAAATAGCTTGGGGTGTCTACTTTCCAAAATGGGGTAATTTGGGGGGGGTTTGTGCCATCTTGGCATTTTATGGCCTTCAAAACTGTGATAGGTAGTGAGGAGTAAAATCAAAAATGTATGCCCTTAGAAATCCTGAAGGTGGTGCTGGGTTTTCGGGGCCCCGTACGCGGCTAGGCTCCCAAAAAGTGCCACACATGTGGTATCCCCGTACTCAGGAGAAGCAGCTGAATGTATTTTGGGGTGCAATTCCACATATGCCCATGGCCTGTGTGAGCAATATATCATTTAGTGACAACTTTTTGTAAATTTTTTTTTTTTTTTTTTTTTTTTGTCATTATTCAATCACTTGGGACAAAAAAAAAAAATATTCAATGGGTTCAACATGCCTCTCAGCAATTTCCTTGGGGTGTCTACTTTCCAAAATGGGGTCATTTGGGGGGGTTTTGTACTGCCCTGCCATTTTAGCACCTCAAGAAATGACATAGTCAGTCATAAACTAAAAGCTGTGTAAATTCCAGAAAATGTACCCTAGTTTGTAGACGCTATAACTTTTGCGCAAACCAATAAATATACGCTTATTGACATTTTTTTTACCAAAGACATGTGGCCGAATACATTTTGGCCTAAATGTATGACTAAAATTTAGTTTATTGGATTTTTTTTATAACAAAAAGTAGAAAATATCATTTTTTTTCAAAATTTTCAGTCTTTTTCCGTTTATAGCGCAAAAAATAAAAACGGCAGAGGTGATCAAATACCATCAAAAGAAAGCTCTATTTGTGGGAAGAAAAGGACGCAAATTTCGTTTGGGTAGAGCATTGCATGACCGCGCAATTAGCAGTTAAAGCGACGCAGTGCCGAATTGTAAAAAGTGCTCTGGTCAGGAAGGGGGTAAATCCTTCCGGGGCTGAAGTGGTTAAAAATGGGGGGGAGCACACATTGCAATGCGTTCACCCTGCATACATGTTTTGTTCACAATAAGACATGTTGTCATGGAGTTCTTTAAAGCTCAACTTGGCTTATTCATATTTAGGTAAAATGAGGTGGGGGTGGGGGGTTAAATGAGTGGCATAGGCCTATAAACTGTACATGATTTTTAGGCAAGTGAGTATTTTGACCAAATCATCATTTTTATGCGTGAAAATTATTCGATTTAACCATATTCAGTGATGTGTAATGAGGGATGGTGTGGCCTAAGGAAATCAACACCCTATATTAAGGTGTGCATAATTATTAGGCAGCTTTTTTTTCCTCAGACAAAATGGGCCAAAAAAGAGATTTAACTGACTCTAAGTTAAAATTTTTAAGTTTTTCAGAGGGGTGCAGCTCTTGAAATTGCTAAGATATTGGGAAGTGATCAAAACCATCAAACTTTTTTTGCAAATAGTCAACGTGGTCGCAAGAAGCGTGTTGAGAAAAAGATGCAATTTAACTGCTAAAGATTTCAGAAGAATCAAACGTGAAGCTAACGGGAACCCATTATCCTCCAGTGATGTCCTATTTCAGAACTGCAGACTACCTGGAGTGCCCAAACGTACAAGGTATTCAGTGCTCAGAGACATGGCCAGGGTAAGGAAGGCTGAAACCTGGGCCAAGAAATATCTGAAGACAGAATTTTGAAAGGTTTTATGAACTAATGAGATGAGTCACTCTTGACAGACCAGATGGATGGGCCTGTGGCTGGATCAGGAATTGGCACAGAGCTCCACTTCAACTCCGCCATCAGCGAGGTAGGGTACTGGTATGCTGGTGGTATTAAAGATGTGCTAGTTGGAGATTTTTCGGGCTGAAGATCAAAATCGACTCCCAAACCTAAAGCCAGTTTTTCTGGCTTTAGGTTTGCAGTGGTACAGGAAAGTCTGCACTTTTCAAGAAGACCATGATATTTATGCAGGACAATGCTCCATCGCATGCATCGAAGTACTCTACTACGTGGCTAGCCAGTAAAGGATTTAATGATGAAAGAATATGGCCCCTTCCTCACCTGACCTAAACCCTATTGAGAACTTGTGGGCCCTTTTTAAACTGGAGATTTACGGTAATGGAAAACGGTACACCTCTCTGAACAGTGTCTGGAAGGCTGTGGTTGCTGCTGCACAAAAAGTTTATCGTCAACAGATCAAGAAACTGACAGACTCCATTAATGGAAGGCTTATGTTATTGAAAAAAAGGGTGGCTATATTGGATTTTTTTTTTTTTTTTGAATGTCAAATGTTTTATTTGAAGTCTTGAGTTGTTCATTATTGTCACTTTAACAGATGAAAATAAAGAAGTGAGGTGGGAAAATGTTCATTTAGTTGCATAATAATTCTGCACGCTAATGGTTGCCCAATAATTGTGTTCACACAGATGTTCTTCTAAGAAAGCCAAAACCTCCTTTTTTTTTTTTTTTAACCACTTAAGCCCCACTCACTGTATATATACGTCATTTTTTTGGAGATGGATATCTCGGTAACGGCAGCAGCTGCTGCCACAACCGAGATATCCATCTTTACAGTGAGCGATTCTGTACACGATAACGGTGGTCTCTGCGGCGGGTTCGCCGCGAGATCACCGTTATCGGCGGCGGGAGAGGTGCCACCCCCCCTCCCGCCGCTCTCCCGCGCCTTCCGCCGCTTACCGGAGCCGTCGGTAACGGCGGAGGCGATCGGGTCCTTTCTCTGCTGAGGTATGGAGACAAGTGAGGCCAAGATGGCCCCCACCTGTCTCCATACCATGTGACGGCCGGAGCGACGTCATTCGACGGCTCCGCCCACTCTCTTAAAGGCACAAATTTTTTTAGTGTCATTTTTTTAAACGACTTTTTTTTTTTTTTTTTTTTTTTTTTTTTGCATTTTAGTCTAAATATGAGATCTGAGGACTTTTTGACCCCAGATCTCATATTTAAGAGGACCTGTCATGCTTTTTTCTATTACAAGGGATGTTTACATTCCTTGTAATAGGAATAAAAGTGATCCAAATTTTTTTTTTTTTAAAAACAGTGAAAAAATAAATAAAATAAAATAAATAATAACGCAAAACATGCAATCTGTAGAATTTTTTAAACGTCGCCTATGGAGATTTTTAAGAGTAAAAGTTTGACGCTATTCCACAAGCGGGCGCAATTTTGAAGCGTGACATGTTGGGTATCAATTTACTTGGCGTAACATTATATTTCACAATATAAAAAAAAATTGGGCTAACTTTACTGTTGTCTTATTTATTTTTTTTCAAAAAAGTGAATTTTTTCCAAAAAAAGTGCGCTTAGAAGACCGCTGCGCAAATACGGTGCAAAAAAAAGTATTGCAATGACCGCTATTGTATTCTCTATGATGTTAGAAAAAAAAACAATATATAATGTTTGGGGGTTCTAAGTAATTTTCTAGCAAAAAAACCTGTTTTAAACTTGTAAACACCTAAAATCCAAAACGAGGCTGGTCTTTAAGTGGTTAACTTTTTAATATTGAAGTTTGAGGTTTATTAACATTTTGGATTGCCCGAGAGCACTGTAGTTAAACAATGAAATTAATCCTCAAAAATACAACTTGCTTAATAGTTGTGCACACAGTATTGCTGGCACTACTTGACAAGGAACAGCAGTTATCGGGGCATGTTTATCCCGCCTGATTGTTCCCGATAGCAGTTGGCATATGGACAGTCAAAATGTCATAAGCGTCATCATAAAGCACTTTATTTAATCATACATTTCGGAACACAGTAGAAGTAGTCGGGTACATAGGGATATGCAGCTGCCTTCAGGAGATTGGACGCTGGCAGTCAAAGCTATAAGAACAGGCCAGTATAAACCCACCTTCTCCCCAGCTCGCCTCAGGTTTTTTTTTTGCTAGTGTCCTTAGAACGTACAGTGCATCTGGAAAGTATTCGCAGCGCTTCACTTTTTTTCCACATTTTTGTTTATGCTACAGCCTTATTCCAAAATGGATTAAATTAATTATTTTCTACAAACAATACCACATAATGACAGCGTGAAAGAAGTTTGAAATCTTTGCAAATGTATTAAAAATAAAGAAAGGAAGAAAATCCCATGTACATGAGTATTCACAGCCTTTGTTCAATACTTTATTAAAGCATCCTTTGGCACCAATTGTAGCCTCATGTCTTTTTGAGTATAATGCTACAAGCTTGGCACACCTATTTTTGGACAGTTACTCCCATTCTTTGCAGGACCTCTCAAGCTTCATCAGGTTAGATGGGGAGCGTCTGTGCACAGCCATTTTCAGATCTCTCCAGAGATGTTCAATAGAGTTCAAGTCTGTGCTCTGGCTGGGCCACTCAAGGACATTCACAGAGTTGTCCCCTAGCCACTCCTTTGTTATCTTGGCTGTGTGCTTAGGGTTGTTGTCTTGTTGGAGGATGAACCTTTGCCCCAGTCTGAGGTCCAGAGAGCTCTAGAGCAGGTTTTAATCAAGCATGTCTCTGTACATTGCTGCTTTCATCTTTCCCTCGATCCTGACAAGTCTCCCAGTTCCTGCCACTGCAAAACATTCCCACAGCATGATGCTGCCACCACCATACTTCACTGTAAGGATGGTATTGGCCAGATGATGAGTTTGGCCTGGTTTCCTCCAGACATGACGCTTGCCATTCAGGCCAAAGAGTTCAATCTTTGTTTCATCAGACCAGATAATTTTGTTTCTCATAGTCTGAGAGTCCTTCAGGTGCTTTTTTTTCAAACTCCAGGCAGGCTGTCGTGTGCCTTTTTGATGGAGTGCTGCAGAGATGGTTCTCTCCACAAACAGTGGAGCTCTGTCAGTGTGACCAACGCGTTCTTGGTCGCCTCCCTGACTTAGGCCCTTCTCCCCCGATCGCTCGGTTTGCCTGGGCGGCCCGCTCTAAGAAGAGTCCTGGTGGTTCCAAACTTGTTCCATTTACAGATGACTGAGGCCACTGTGCTCACTGGGACTTTCAATGCTGCAGAAAATTTTTTGCACCCTTCCTCAGATCTGTGCCTCGATACAGTCTTGTCTCAGAGGTCTACAGACAATTTCTTGGACTTCATGGCTTGGTTTGTGCTCTGACATGCACTGTTAACTGTGGGACCATGTATAGACAGGTGTGTGCCTTTCCAAATCCATGTCCAATCAACTGAATTTACCACAGGTGGGACTCCCAAGTTGTAGAAACATCTACATCATGAATACTTATGTACATGTCATTTTTTTTTTTATTTTCTTTTTTAAATCTGCAAATTTATTAAAAATAAACTTTTCACATTGTCATTAATGGGGCATTTTTTGTAGAATTTTGAGGAAAATGATTTAATCCATTTTGGAATAAGGCTGTAACATAACAAAATGTGGAAAAAGTGAAGCGCTGTGAATACTTTCCAGATGGATTGTACTCCTATGCTCAGTACACGCAAGCAGACTTTTCGACCGGACTGGTCCGACGGACCGAATCTGTCGGACAATCCGACCGTGTGTGGGCTTCATTGGACTTCCGACGGACCTTTTCGGTTGAAAATCCGACTTTAGATTTGCGGCCCCCCCACCCCAAAGCACTTTGTCCCCCTGTTGAGGATAAGGGCCTCTTCCCGACAACCCTGGCCGTTGGTTGTCGGGGTCTGCAGGCGGAGGGCTTATAGGAATCCGGGAGCCCCCTTTTAATAAGGGGGCCCCCAGATCCCGGCTCCCCGCCCTATGTGAATGAGTATGGGGTACATCATACCCCTACCCATTCACCTGGGGAAAATGTCAATAAAAAAACACCTAGACAGGTTTTAAAAGTAATTTATTAGGCAGCTCCGGGGGTCTTCTTCCGACTTCTCCGTACTCTCCGGCCACTTCTCCCGGTGTCCGGTTCTTCTGCTCTCCGGCCTCTTCTCATGGTGTCCGGTACTTCTCCCACTCTCTGGCCTCTTCTCCCGGTGTCCAGTTCTTCTGCCGGGCTCCTCCGCTATCTTTGCTCTTTTGCCGCTCTCTTGCTAGCGGTGGCCCGGTCTTCTCCATCGCCGTCTTCCCTCTTCTCTTCTTCCGATGTTGACATGACGCTCTCTCCCGCTGTAATGCTGTGTTCACGGTGCGCAACAACTTATATAGGCATGGAGTGTGGTCACCGGGTGGAGACCCTGCCCCTTATGACGGCACACTCCAGCATGCCCCGGGACTGTGACATCATAAGGGGTGGGGTCACCGGTTGACATCATTCGGTGACCAGGCCCCATGCCTATAGAAGTCGTTGCTCACAGTGAACTCAGCATTACAGCGGGAGAGAGCGTCGTGTCAACATTGGAAGAAGGAAGAAGACGATGGAGAAGACCGGGCCACTGCTAGCAAGTGAGTGGCAAAAGAGCAGAAGATGGCAGAGGAGCCAGGTAGAAGAACCGGAGAAGTCGGAAGAAGAACCCCAGAGCTGCCTAATTACTTTAAAAACCTGTCTAGCGTGTTTTTTTTTTTTTTTTATTGACACTTTTCCCCAGGTGAATGCGTAGGGGTACGATGTACCCCATACTCATTCACATAGGGCGGGGGGCTGGTATCTGGGGGCCCACTTATTAAAGGGGGCTCCTGGATTCCGATAAGCCCCCTGAACGCAGACCCCGACAACCAATGGCCAGGGTTGTTGGGAAGAGGCCCTTGTCATCAACATGGGGACAAGGTGCTTTGGAGTGGGGGGGCTGCAGGGCGCCCCCTTTCCCCAAAGCACCCACCCCCCCACGTTGAGGGCATGCGACCTGGTACGGTTCAGGAGGGGGGTGTGCTCGCTCGTCCCAACCCCCTTTCCTGACTGGCCGGGCTGTGTGCTCGGATAAGGGTCTGGTGTGGATTTTGGGGGGACCCCCCACGCCGTTTTTTTGGCGTAGGGGGTTCCCCTTAAAATCCATACCAGACCTGAGGGCCTGGTATGCTCTACGACTGGGTTCGCAAGGTGTTAATCTCATAAATAATCAATAAAAGCAGCGAGATTGACTTCCTTTTCTAGTCCCTATGTGGGTAAGTCCGTTCGGAAGTCCACTGTAACTCCGTTGGAAGACCGTCCGACCTATTTTGCCGGAAAGTCCAGTCGTGTGTGCGCGAGCCTGTTTGTCTGGAAAGTCCGTCGGAGGTCCGTCGGGAAGACCGTCGGACCTAGTCTGCTGGAAAGTCCAGTCGTGTGTACTGGGCATAAGAGAAGCAATTGGTTTATTATTTCCTCTACCTTCTTTGTCAAGATTTTTTTCTGCTAGTAAGATTCTTCAGTTGCAGAGCCACTGAGGCTCATTTTTGCAGGGGTGTCCTGGAAGCTATGCCAAGACGCTGCTGGGAAGCAGCGGGGTCTCTTTAAGCACAGGACTCTGCGTCAGACTCATACTGCGGATGCGTGCATCATTTACTACTCGTGCAGACCAGCTCACTATTTCCCACCATCTGCTAAACACTTTACTGATCCTCTGGGACACACTTTTGGGGGCCCGCAGGTCTTGCTAGCTATTTAGGGAAAGGGGGGGTTGTGGTACACCCTCTAGGGCAGTGGTTCTCAACTCCAGTCCTCAGGACCCACTAACAGGCCAGGTTTGCAAGATAGCTGAAATACATCACAGGTGATATCACTTGCTGCTCAGTGATTGCAGTATTCTAGTCTGCAACTCCCCAGGTAATACTTAAAATCTGACCTGTTGGTGGGTCCCGAGGACTGGAGTTGAGAACCACTGCTCTAGGGGGTCCTAACCTTGGTGTCTTGCCTGAGACGATACCCTCCAAGGGTCTCTAACCCTTTCAGGTGCAGCTCCCTCCTGCAGGAAATGCAGGAGTCTGCAAGCACCCACACTCTTCTCTGGGCTGCATCCCTGATTTTCCGCTAGCTCCTGCACATTCAGCTGAGGATGGCACCTGTCTGTTTTTGATGACCTGGTTGCTGAGGAGTCTGTCCATTGACAATTCTCATAAAATTGAAGACACTGTCAGTCCTTTATTGAGGCAGCACACAGTGGCGGAACTACTGCCATAGCGACCCACGTGTGTGGTATGGGGCCCGCAGCTTAGTGGGTCCCGGTGAGTCGGTGTGCAGTGTGGGCGGAGGGTGAGCCGCCGAGCTGCCTGTCCGCTCGGTGCTCGCACAGTCACACTGACTGCAAGCGGACGCAGCTGGGCGGCTCGGCGGGCGGGTCTGAGAGCGGACGGGAAGCTGCCAGCTGAGGGGCTCGGTGGGTGGACTGGCCAATCAGCGGGTGACGGAGCAGAGAGATGACATCTCACTGCCCGACACCCGCCCTGCATCCCAGCAGTTCCGCCCTCACCCACTGTGCAGGCAGCAGAGAGATTACATCATGTCTCTGCTGCTTGACTCAGACTGGGACACAGGAAGTGACAATTCCCCACCTTAGCAGGAAAGTGACAATCCGCAACTTTTGGCAGGTGATGTGGCAAGTGGACAATCTTCAATATGTGGCAGGTGACATGGCAAGTGGACAATCCGCATAGTGTGGCAGGTGACGTGGCAAGTGGACAATGCGCAACTTGTGGCAGGTGACGTGGCAAGTGAAATCTGCAACCTGTGACAATCCGCAACGTGTGGCAAGTGACAATCCACAACTTGTAGCATGTGACAATCTGCATCTGGTGGCAAGTGACACTCGGAGCTCACACTGATTCTGCATTATAGTGAGTTGAACTATTTCATTTTCTCTAAGAGCCCTTGCACACTGGGGTGGTTTGCAGGCGCTATTGCGCTAATAATAGCGCCTGCAAACCGCCCAGAAAGTGCCGCTCCTTGCATTCCAGTGTGAAAGCCCCGAGGGCTTGCACACTGGAGCGATGCGCTGGCAGGACGGTAAAAAAAGTCCTGCTAGCCGCATCTTCGGAGCGGTGAAGAAGCGGTGTGTATACCGCTCCTTTACCGCTCCTGCCCATTGAAATCAATGGGACGGCGCGGCTATACCGCCGGCAATGCGCCTCTGCAGAGGCGCTTTGCGGTGGTATTTAACCCCTTCTCGGCCGCCCCCCGCCCCAGTGTGCAAGGGCTATAACAATGTAATGATAGAAATAATGCGCTTCAATCATCCTGACACCATAACAACCATGGGAAAGATGATTGAAGCGTTAACACAAGCCATTTCCTAAATAAATTGCCCCCAAAAAAATCTTATTTTCTGGCAGTGCCCCTCCCGAGACTAGACTCTGTATCCACCCCTGGGTGAGGAATGTAAGTTTACTGTTAAGCCTCCTGGGCCCCACGCGTCTGGCCCTGCCCTGACACACGCAGCCCCATACAGCAGCCACTGTACCCATAAATTGCCACCACTGTGCCCATTAAACGCTGCCACTGTGCCATCAAACGCAGCCACTGTGCTCATCAAGCGCCGGGGCCGGACACCTGAATAAGGAGCGGCAGCGGCGACAATAGATTCATGCAATGCATGAATCTATCTATTGGAGATTGACAGGTGCAGGAGAGAGGGGGCAGCGCTCCTGCGCCCTCTATGGACGCACCGCCACTGAGGTCAGCAATGTGTGTCCTTCAGAGGCTGCATACAGTATACTGCATACTTTGTTGTTCAAAATTAATATAAGCTGTTGCCTGGGTACTGTGCCACATGGGTGTGGTAATCTGTTGTTCAATGGCATTAGTTCATTATTTTGTGGGGGGGGGGGGGCCCATACAACATTTTGCTATGGGGCCCTGTGATTTCTAGTTACGCCCCTGGCAGCACACGTACCTGGAGCTGCCTGCATTGGCTGACACCAGCCTGGGTTCTTTAAATGGTTCCTGGCCTGCCTGCCTTTTGCAACTCTCTTGCTCCCCTCAGGTGCTTTGCCCAGCAATATCCTTTTGTGCAGAGGTTCCTAAAATGATGAACTATCCCTGCTTTGGACCCAGTCATCTCCACTCTTAACTTTAGCTGTTCCTGTGGAACAATCTCCCAGCATGGGGTTCCAAGTTTTCTCCTTTCCAGCTCAGATGCTCCTTCCCCTCAGCAGGATATACACCAATCTCCCAAAAAGAAGCACGGTGATCGTGCAACAACCTTCTTTTTAGGTGATTGGTGTATATCCTGCTGAGGGGAAGAAGCATCTGTGAAGTGGAAAAGAAGAAAACTGATCCCCATGCTGGGAGATTGTAATATTACACACGCTTTGTGGTCCAGCGAGCCTTTGGGCTCTGGTGAGTGAGCATTTGCAGTATTGGTGGTGGAGCATGTTTTCTCTTGGAATCAGAGATTCATGGTGGACTGGAGTCATTCAATTAAAATGCAAGGATTTGGAAATGGTCATAATGAATGACTTCAACCTGCATATTTTCACAGCACTTTTCATCTTTGATATGTATATGCACTAAGTTATCATTGATAGAACACTGGTATTATTATTTGGGATTTTTTTTTACAGCATCTTTGGAATTTTTTGTGCATTTTTTTTGGCATTGCACAATAGTAATTATCTTTTTTTTTTTGCAATTTTTGAATATGCACTAAGTTATCACTGATGGAGCACTGGTATTGACAAAAGTTTTATTTGTGTCTTTTTTTTTTTTTTTTTTCACAGCATCTTTGTGGAATTTGTGCTCATTTTTTGTTGTTTTTGGTAATGATTATTACAGTGGTTGTATTCTTTATTAACGCATGATGTTTTTAGGATGCATGTAGTTTAACCACTTAAGGACCGGGCCTATTTTTCAGACTTTGTGTTTAAAATATAAAATCTTTTTTTTTTTTTTTTCAGCTAGAAAATTACTTGGAACCCCCAAACATACAAACACAGATCAGATGTTGTAAAGCGCTGCGTAAACTGTTGGCGCTATATAAATCCTGTATAATAATAAAATAATCTTAAAAGCGCAATTTTTTTTTTTTTTGGAAAAAATACTTTTTTGAATTAAAAAATAAGACAATAGTAAAGTTAGCACAATTTTTTTCTATATTGTGAAAGATAATGTTACGCTGAGTAAATCTGATATCTAACATGTCACGCTTCAAAATTACGCCCGCTCGTAGAAAAGCGGCAAACTTTGGCACTTAAAAATCTCAATTGGCGATGTTTAAAAATGTCTACAGGTTACCAGTTTTGAGTTAGAGGCTCTAATGCGAGAATTATTGCGCTCGCTCTAACGATCGCACAATACCTCGCGTGTGGTTTGAACACCGTTTTCATATGCAGGCGCGACTTACGTATGCGTTCGCTTCTGCGAGCGAGCTCGCAGGGACGGGGCGCTTTCAATTTCTTTTACTATTAATTTTACTTTTTTATTTTTATGCTGTCCTTTTTTTAAAAAAAAAATGTTTGGGTCACTTTTATTCCCATTACAAGGAATGTAAACTTCCCTTGTAATAGAAAAAAAAAAAGCATGACAGGACCTCTTAAATGTGAGATCTGGGGTCAAAAAGACCTCAGATCTCATATTTACACTAAAATGCAATAACAAAAATAAATGGTGTGTGTGTGTGTGTGTGTGTGTGTGTGTGTGTTTTTGTAAAAAAAAAAAAAAAGGAAAAGTTTTTTCCCCCTTTTAAGAGCATTGGGCGGAAGTAACGTTTAATGTCACTTCCACCCTCTCAATGCTATGGAGCTGAGTGGGGGCCATCTTTCCCTCACTTGGCATCAAAGCTGTGGGGGGAGCCGATGCGATAGTCTACGCCGCTACAGACGGCTCCGGTAAGTGGTGGAGACGAACGGAGCGCGTGGGAGGGGGGGCCCTCTCCCACTCCCAAATAAAAGTGATCTTGTGGCGAATACACCGCTGAGACCACTTTTATCGGAAAGAGGAACACTAGCCGTTTTAAAAAAAAAATCCGGGGTTATGGCAGCTACCTGCTGCCATAACGGTATTTAACGTCAAAGTACCAACATATGGACCGGATGTTGAGGTGAGAGGCGAGAGAGGACGCCGTGACTGAGTTCAGCCCTCTCCCCTCGCTCCGTACCCAGCGCCTGACAGTGTGAGACCCAGGAGACTGCCCGGAGCACCTAACCAGGCTACCGCGGATGTGAACGTAGCAGGACTGCTACACGGAGCCGCACGGAGCCCAATCGTACAGGCAATACACCGGCAGCGCCTGTTCCTGTGAGAGAGGAAGGAGCTGACACCTGGGATTGAGCTGCGCTGTGCGGTGCTGGAAAACCCTGGAAGGGACTAAGTGGCAAGTGGATCTCGTCCAGAGCACTGGAGGGGTGAGTCACTGGTTGTGTGTGCACCCACAGCACAAAAGCCCTGCTGCAGAGAGACACTATTATCGATACCCCGGTAAGGGGACTGCGGCTGTATAGGCCCAGACTACAGGGCAGGGGGCTAGCGCGGTGTATTGGCAAAACAGCTAACTATTAGGACACCATCAGAAATGTCCAGGAAGAAGGGGATGGAGGATGGGCCAGTCCAGCAAGGGACAGGGGGTCTCGGAACCCGCAGCGCTAAGGAGAAGGGAAATCAAGTAGCCACCAAACTAGAGCGCTTTGCGCACACCCCAAACCAAACCCCCAACAAATCCAGCAACCCAGGAGGGGGCCAACAGCAGGTGGGACATCCTGGGAGGAGAAGCCAGACCCAGGAAAATGGGACTTTGATAGCTCCATCATCAGCTATTCCACTTGCAGGCTCAGCCCCAAGAGGGATCCTGGATAAACAACAAAATCTGGGCCTAGAAGGGGCCATAGGGGGGGACCAGGGCAGTCCAGGGGAGAGAGAGCCATCCCTGCAAGATATTCTTACAGCTGTTAATACCTGCAAGCAATCAATCACCGAGCTGTCTGAGCAATTCAAAAGTATTAGAGATGAACTGCTTGTGGTTAAAGGGGAAGTACGCACGGTCTGTACCCGCACAACAGCACTTGAGGAGAGATGTAGCCAAATGGAGGATGATGTGTACCCACTAAAGCAAGAGGTGGCACTCATGAAAATTCAACTAAGGGATTGCTTACAGAAAATGGACAGTATGGAGAACAGGCTACGCAGAGAGAACCTGAGGGTGCTTGGGCTCCCAGAAGGCTGTGAGGGGAACAACCCCATTCAATTCATGGAGGACTGGCTGAGGGAGAAGTTCGGCAGGGACTCATTTTCTGCTACATTTGCTATTGAGCGGGCACACAGAATAGGTCCCAAGACCCTAGCACCAGGAGGCCACCCTAGACCTTTTATTTTTAAGCTTTTGTGTTTCCGGGACAAAGTCACTATTTTACAGAAGGCAAGAGAGTTAAGGAACATCCAGCACAATGGAGTCAGGATTTCAATTTATCCAGACTTCTCCCCTGAGCTGCAGAGGCAAAGAGCCAAATTCGGAGATTGTAAGCGCAAGCTTCAGCAACTCAAAATCAATTATGCGCTGTTGTTCCCGGCGCGACTGCGTGTCTCGGCTCTGGGAGAAGTTAGGTTTTTTTCTACCCCCAATGAAGTGTCAACTTGGCTAGAGGACATTGAGGAAAGAATTAAGAGAGGAGAGGGAAGCTGAGTGCTGTTTGGAACTGTCTCCTGCTTTTCCCTTTTTTTTTTTTCTCTCTCTGGAATTTTTATTGTATTATTTTTGGGTTGTTTTCTCACCTGACTTTTTTTCTTTTTTTCCATTGATGTGTTAAATGGGGAGCGGAGTGGGGGAGGGGGGAGGGGGGGATTAAGTAAACAGTAATATAATGTATTTATAGAGAAAAATGCATAATCTATGTACAAGGTAGTAGCACAAAAATGCATGTTTCCGCCTTTTTTTTTTTTTTTTGTGTGTTTTGTATTCTCAGGGGGACTAAGTAGATAGTAATAAATAGTATTATAATATATTTATAGAGCAAAAATGCACAAATTACGCACAAGGTAATGGCACAAAATACATGTTTTTTTTTTTTTTTTGGGATTAAGTAAATAGTAATATAATGTACCTATAGAGAAAAATGCACAATGTACGCACAAGGTAATAGCACAAAATACATGTTTGTTTGTTGTTTTTTTTTTCCCCAAGAGGGGGAAAGCCCCCCCCCACTGGATTTGGTTCATGGTTTTTTTTTCTTTTTGTTCTTAAACCTCAAAAAGTTTTTCGAAGGTCACAATAGAAGCCCGAGGGTTAGGCCCCAAAGTGGGCGCGGTGGTGGAGTGGAGGAGGGAGGGTGGGGGGGTGGGGAGGAGGGGGGGTGTTGGGAGGGAGAGGGGGAACGGGGGATGGGGGGTGGGGGGGAAGAGGCAGGTACATAACCAGAGGTGGAGGTTAGGGAGTGGTGTGAGTGGATATGAGTGGATTCAGGTGGTTAGATTAATGGGGTGGGTAAATGATAGGGAGATGAACTACGTGCCCCCATATTGCATTTATAATGAGAGATTAGTCCTGATAGGGGATCAAAATATCATAACGGTACCAGATAGAAGGGTCCAGGAGCGTTAAAGGAGGGAGGGGTAAAATTCCGGATACGGGTAAAAGGATCAATATATGCTCATGGAATGTAAGAGGAGTAAAAGACAAGCTTAAAAAACAAATTATTTTTTCAATAGCCAAAAGGGGGAACGTCAAGATACTCTGCCTGCAGGAGACGCATCTGGTGAAGGATACACTCGAAACTTTGAGCAACAAACAGTTCCGGACGCAGTTTCACTCTACTCACTCATCATATTCGAGAGGGGTGAGTGTACTGATAAGCTGGCCTTCTCCTGCAGGCAGAGCAGGGTAGACGAAAAGGGAAGGTATATTTTCCTCTCCTGTTCAATAGAAAATAGAAGATATATACTGGCGAATGTGTATATCCCCCCCCCCATTTTGCACAGAGGTAATGGAGGACTTAGCCAGGTTTGTTGCAGACTTCCCTGGGACACCGGTAATAGCATTGGGAGATTTTAACCTGACGATGAATGGGAGCATAGACAGATTCCCGCCAAAGCCTGGAGTGGGAGAGGCCAACAGGAGTCCCCTTCTGCAGTATTGTGAGGAACAAGGATTGGTAGATATCTGGAAAAGGAGGCATCCTGGAGAGAGGCAGTATTCGTGTCACTCCAGGACTCATGCCACCCTGTCTAGAATCGATCTTGTACTGGGGAATGAGGAGGCACTAAATGTAGTGGAAGAGATAGTATATGAGCCAAGAGGCATTTCGGACCACACCCCAGTTATTGCCTCCGTGAGAGTGGGGGGACAGTATGGCAGGGGGAGCTGGAAGATTAATCCCTTTTGGTTCGAACTTATAGGAGAGGAAGAGAAAATGATGGAGGGGCTCTCAGAATATATTAGTATAAACCTAGGATCGGCTCCACTTGAGGTGGTCTGGGACTCCTTGAAGGCACATATCCGAGGAGCCTTAATCCAGAGAATAGCGCATGTCAAAAAACAGTCGCAAGCTGTTGAAATGGAAGCTAAAGGAATGCAAGACTGTCAGAGGCGCACTTTGTAGCAACACCATCCCAAGTCAACCACGAGTGTTGGGTGAGGAGGCAAGAAGAGTACAGCAGGGTGCTTCGGGAGAAGGCAGAAAAGATAAGATCCTTTCAGAGACAGAGCTTTTTTGGAGAGGGGGAGAAGATAGGGAAAGCTCTGTCTCTGATAATCAAGGCAAACGGGCCCCCGAGTGCAGTACCGGCAATTATAGGGAGGGAAGGAGAGATAAGAAAAAACACTCCGGATATAGTAAATGAATTTAAAATGTACTTTGAAAAGTTATATAGTTCCTCCAGGGTAAATGTAGAGGGGGAAATGCAGAG
Organism: Lithobates septentrionalis; assembly: GCA_037952835.1. Taxonomy (NCBI): domain Eukaryota; kingdom Metazoa; phylum Chordata; class Amphibia; order Anura; family Ranidae; genus Lithobates; species Lithobates septentrionalis. Next base: position 232,129 of record JBBDGP010003907.1, read on the forward strand.
TTTCTTTGAGGGGCTGGAGCTAATCCCGGTATCAGAGGCAGATCGGGAAATGTTGGATGCCCCACTGACTCTTAAGGAACTGCAGAGTGCGGTTGGAGACATGGCGGCTCAAAAATCCCCAGGCCCGGATGGCCTGCCTATAGAATTATATAAAAAATATGGGGAGGTACTGTTACCCTTATTGCTGAAAGTATTTAATGGGGCTAAGGAGGAGGGGGCTTTGCCCCCCTCTATGGCAGAAGCCATAATAATACTTCTGTTAAAAGAAGGGAAGAACCCAATAGATATGTCCTCATACAGGCCCATATCGCTTCTGTGCTCGGATGTGAAGATCCTTGCCAAAGTATTGGCTGCAAGGCTTAATAAAATAATTCCTAAACTAATACACCCGGATCAGTCTGGGTTTATCCCAAACAGATCCACAAGCACCAATATAAGGCGGGTATATCTCAATATGCAAATTCCCATAGAAAATAGCGGTAGGAGAGCAATTCTCTCGCTAGATGCGGCCAAGGCCTTTGATTCCCTGGAATGGCATTACTTATGGAAGGTACTAGCGGAATATCAGCTTTGGCCCCGGGTTTGCTCGGTGGCTAAGACTACTGTACAGCGAGCCAAGGGCCAAGGTAAAAATTAACGGGCAATGTTCGGAGGGGTTTCAGCTGAGCAGGGGCACAAGACAGGGGTGCCCTTTGTCCCCCCTGCTCTTTGCACTGGCAATTGAACCCTTGGCAGTGGCTCTAAGGATGGCACAGGGCATACAGGGATTTAAGAGGAGGAGAGGGGTGGATAAAGTGGCCTTGTATGCCGATGATATTTTATTATTTTTGGCGGATACGCAGGAGTCACTGGAAACAGCTATGAGGATAGTGAGGGAGTTCGGAAATTTCTCTGGGCTATTAATCAACTGGGAGAAATCAGTGATTTTGCCCATTGATACCCTGTGTGAGCCTCTCCCGCACCAGGCATCCCAGGTCCAAGTGGTTAGGCAAATGAAATATCTGGGGATTAATATTACCAGAGACCCAAGCCAGTACATATCTGGAAACCTAGTCCCACTGATGAAGAAACTTAAACAGAAGTGTCAAGTATGGAGACGATTACCCCTCTCGGTCGCCGGGCGCTGCAATCTGATTAAAATGGTCTGGCTACCTCAAATTTTATATGTCATGCAGAATTCTCCTGTCTGGATTCCCAAGCACTGGTTCAAAAAATTGGACAGTATATTTAGAGAGCTTATTTGGAAGGAAGGGGTGGCCAGGATCGGGCTGGAGACGCTACGGCGACCAGAGGATAAAGGAGGTCTGGCGGTACCAGATCCACGAGGCTATTTCCTGGCAGCCCAACTGCAACAAATGGGAGGTAGTAATAGGCCAGGAGAAGTAGGAGCAGGGGGTAGCATCTTATTGAACGACACCAGACACGATACAGTGGCGGAGGGGTTAGAGGCGGACTCATTCTGTACCAAATGCCCTACCACCCAGTTGATGAGTAAAGTCTGGGCACAGGCTAAAAAAATTCTGGGATATGATGGTTTTGCAGAATTCTCGCCACTCTGGGACAATAATAGCCTTAACGAGCTTAAGAAAATGGGGCGTGTAGAGGAATGGGACCGTATGGGCATTCATTACCTTGTACAGGTATATAGGGCAGGGAGGTTAAAGTCCTTCCAGGAACTGGTAGAGGAGTATGCGATCTCCAACAGGTCATTTTATAAATATTTTCAACTCAGGCATGCCCTGGAGGCACAATTTGGGAAGGAAATGCCAGTGTGGTGTGAAATGACCTTTTTGAGAAGGCTGATCGATGCGGGATCTACAAAGGGTCTGATCTCGGACATGTATGGGTGCTTGAAAGCAGCAGCACAAGAAGGCCGGGTCGAAAATAAAAACAGGGCTAGATGGGAAAAAGACGTGGGCACAATATCTGATCAATGGGATCAGGTCTTGGCGATGGGTCCCAGGGTCACTCTCTCTCCCTCACAAGTGATGTCTCATTTGTATCTGCTACATAGAGCATATTACACACCTTTGAAGCTATTCAGGTGGGGCAGGAGACCTGACGCGAAATGCCAGAGATGTAGAGGGGGGCATGCGGATTTGATCCACATGTTCTGGCGCTGCCCCAAGTTGCATAGATACTGGGAAGGGATAGTGGGGGAAATAAACTTAGTGTTTGGGACATCGCTGAGGGTGGAGGCGGGGGAGTGCCTGCTGGGCTTGAAGGGGGAGGGAGGGATCTCAAAGGATGTGCAGACGGCAAGAGACAGATGCTTGTTCCAGGGAAAAAAGCTTATTGCACGGCACTGGCAGAGGAAGGAGGCCCCAACATTGACAGAATGGGAAAATGCAGTAGGGGAGGTGGTCTGTAGGGAAAAGTATATCTATAAGAAAAGGGGCAATTATAAGAAATTTGAGAAGATATGGAAAGCATGGCTGGATTGGGTGAGAGATGGATAAGTGGAGTAAGGAAGGCATAGGATGAGAGGGAGGTAGATTATTTGTGAGGATGTATGAGGGGTGAGGGGAGGAAAGGGGGGGGGGGGGAGAGGGGAAAATAAAGTAATGGTTTACATGCTTCTTTTCCAGAGAGGTACAGCTTATATATATTTTTGAATTGATATATATCGGATGTAGAGAATTTTATGGGAATACTTGATCTTGTTGTGCTGACGATCTCAGTGACAGTCCCTATTTGTGTACTCCTTTTCTTCTTTTTTGTTGTTCTTTTTATGTATGTGCTGTATTGGATAATTTTTTCAAATAAAAAGAGATTATACAAAAAAAAAAAGTACCAACATATAACGACCGTGGGCGGTCCTTAAGTGGTTAATTAGCGCTTACTTTACATTTTTAGTACAATCTATTAGTGTGATTTACACTTAAAGGGCAGCTATCACATGCATTTAGGTAGGGTTGGCGCCTTTTATATTTTGGAATAATTACTCAGTGCTCTCACACTTTGAATGACAATTGCTCAGTCATGCTATACTGTACCCAAACATTTTTATTTTTTATTTCACACAAATAGAACTTTTCTTTTGATGGTATTTAATCACCACAAAAAAAAAAACACTTATTTAGTTTTCTATTATAACATTTTAAGAAGTAATTTTTGTTCATATCATTCTATCATTTCTTGAGGCCCTGAAATGTCAGAACAGTACAAATACCTCCTAACTGACCCCTTTTTGGTGAGTAGCCAGTCCAAGGTATTTAGAAAGGCATGGTGAGTGTTTTTGAGTTGTATGTTTTTCCCCACAATTCTTAAGAAAATGAAGACTTTTTTTTGCAATGACAAAATACATTCTGCTATTCATCCTGAGTATGGCGATACCACATGTGTGAGACTTACAAAGCCTAGCCACATACAGAGGCCAAACATCCAAGTAGCACCTTCAGGCATTCTAGGAGCATAAATTACACATATACAGTTGTGCTCAAAAGTTTGCATACCCTGGCAGAAATTGTGACATTTGGCATTTATATTGGAAATATGACTGATCATGCCAAAAAACTGTCTTTTATTTAAGGATAGTGTTCACATGAAGCCATTTATTATCGCATAGCTTTTTGGATCCTTTTTAAATCATAATAACAGAAATCACCCAAATGGCCCTGATAAAAAGTTTACATACCCTGGAATGTTTGGCCTTGGTACAGACAGAGAAGGTGGCACACACAGGTTAAAATGGTAATTAAAGGATAATTTCTCACATTTGTGTCTTTTTAAATCACAATTCGTGTCTGTATAAGTAGTCAATGAGTTTGTTAGCTCTCACTTGGATGCCCTAAGCAGGCGAGACACTGAGCCATGAGGCAGTAAAAAAGAACAGTCAAAAGGTCTGCGTAACAAAGTAATGGACCTTTTTATAAAGATGGAAATGGATATAAAAAGATACCCAAAGCCTTGAATATGCCGGTCAGTACTGTTTAATCCCTTATTAAGAAATGGGAAATTCGGGGCTCTTTTGATACCAAGCCAAAGTCAGGTAGACCAAGAAAGATTTCAGCCACAACTGGTGCAAGAATTGCCCAGGATACAAGGAAAAACCCAGAGGTAACCTCAGGAGAAATACAGGCCGCTCTCCAAAAAGATGGTGTGGTTGTTTTTAAGGAGCACAATTCAACAATACTTGAACAAAAAAGCTGCATGGTTAAGCTTCCAGAAGGAAGCCTTTACTGCGCAAATGCCACAAAAAAGCCCAATGAGGCATGTCAAGGTGTTGTTGGGCATATTGTGACCAGGCTTTTTTGTGCAACTTGTGCAGTAAATGCTTCTTTCTGGCAACTTGACCATGCTGCTCTTCTTTGTTCAAGTATCATCGTATTGTGCTCCTTTAAAAACAATCACACCATCTTTTTCCAGAGCAGCCTATATTTCTCCTGAGGTTACCTGTGGGTTTTTGTTTTTTTTGTATCCTGAACAATTCCTGTGGCAGTTGTGGCTGAAATCTTTCTTGATCTACCTGACCTTGGCTTGGTATCAAGAGATCCCCAAATTTTCCACTTCTTAGATGATTGAACAGTAATGACTGGCATATTCAAAGCTTTGGATATCTTTTTATATCCTTTTCCATCTTTGTAAAGTGTCATTACCTTGTTACTCAGGTCTTTTGACTGTTCTTTTCTGCTCCCAATGGCTTAGGGTCTAGCCTGATTAGTGCCTCCATGTGAGAGCTAACTCATTGACTATTTATACACAGACACTAATTGTGATTTAAAAAGCCACAAATCTGAGAAATTAACATTTAATGGCACTTTGTAACCTGTGTGTGCCACCTTCTGTGTTTGTACAAAGGCCAAACATTCCAGGGTGTGTAAAGGTTTTATCAGGGCTATTTGGGTGATTTGTGTTATGATTTAAGTTTTTTTAGCCTGATTAATATTTTCAAAATGCCAAAATGTCCTAATTTCTGCCAGGGAGTGCAAACTTTTGAGCACAACTGTAATTTCCTGATTACCCATCACATCTGTGAAGGCCCTGGAGAACCAGGACAATGTAAAACGCCCACAAAATGACCCCATGACACAGGTATTCGGGTACTCTGATGGGCTGGAGACAGATACTCTGATGGGCTGGAAACAGGTACTTGGGTACTCTGGGCTGGAGACAGGTCCTCTTTATTTTTGGGGCAATCTAGGGACTGTGTTTAGCACTATAATTTGTAACTCGCTGTTACCAGATTTCCTCCTCACACTGGATCAGTGTGTGAGGAAAAGAACCCAGTAACAGCGAGTTACCGCAGTTTGCTGACATTTGTGACTGGCTGTGATTGGACACAGCCAGTCACGTGGTCAAGAGCTTTTTTTCATTGGTTCTTTACTCCTGTCTGCGTCATTTTACAATGCGCCAGTAGGGAAGGGGTTAATGACCCTGTGGGTAAAAGGTTGAAAGCCCTGCCCTGCAACCTTTCATTTTGCCCAAGCTTAGCTGCCAGACCCAGGGCTGGATTTCCCAATAGGCACTGTAGGCATGTGCCTACAGGCTACCTTTCTAGATGGGTGCCCGTCGGTACATGGCCGGATCTAGGGGAGTGCTGGGGTGGGCTGCGTCCAGGCTCAGACTGGCCTTAGGCAATGCATGTCGGGCAGAATAGATTGAAATTAGAGGGAGTGGTTAGACATGGCAGAGTTAGAGCATGTGCAGGCAAGCTCTATAGCCCCAACCTGGTTTACAGAAGACTTAAGATGGGCCCCTGCAGCATACCCTTGACATACCTTGTTTGGGGACTGCTTCAGTCCCTTTTGCCTCAGGGTGTCTGGTTGTCCAGTGCTCTTCTCCTTTAGCTCCTTGGGCATCCATCTGCCTCTCCATCAGCTTCCGCTGCTCAGATAATCAGCTGCGTTGTCTGCACGTTGTCGCCTGGGTCCATCAGAGGGAAAAAAACCCAGGCACCCCGCAAGAAATGCAGGACAGGAGATGAGGGGGGGGGGGGTGCAGCAAATTGTGCTGGGAAGGGTAATTTGGAGTGGGTTGTGCTAAGATGACGGATTTGTGCTAGGAGGGGGAATTTTGGGAGGAAAATTTGTACTAGCAGGGATATTTGGGGGGAGAAGATTTACGCTAGGAGTGGGGAAGATAATTTGTGTTGGGAGGGGGAATTTGTGGGTGAGGATTTGTACTAGGAGGGGGGGATTGGGTTTTACGCTAGGGATGGGGATTCAGGAGGAGGATTTAAGCTAGGAGGTGGGAATTTAGGGGGGAGGATTTGTGCTAGGGGGATTTGGAAGGAAAGATGTGTGCTAGGAGGGGGGGTTTGTGTTTACTATAAAAAAAATCATTTTAACAATCAGACCTAACATTACACAATAGTGGTTGGTCATAGAGATACTGTCAGGTTTTGGCTCGAGTAGATTTCTCAAACAAATGCCGTTGCATACAATGGGTGCGTAGATACCATTGTTGTATTCAACATTGACAGTTTGAATAGGCTATTGTCTTGATAGCTACAGTAAACAAGTAAGATTTACTTTGAGATTCTTTCAGCTCTCAAACTGAAAGAATGGCTGTTAGTCGGTTGTTATGGAAACAATTTTGTAACCATTAAGTGTGGGCATCTGAAGCCAGACTGTATTTCTTCCTGGATCTCATCCTTGCAGATCTCGCACATGCTCAGTGCAGCACAAGCAGTGTAATAGGTTTCAGGTCAGGTTTCCATAGCAACGGCAGTGTCAGAGGAAGTTGCTGGCCCTTCTCAGAAGACATTGCAAACAGGAAATGATGCGATGGGCCGCGGCCAGGGAGGAGGAAGTGAAAAATGAATACAGCAGATATACAGTAGGTGCTGAGAAAAAAAAAAAGTAAAAATATCCAATTCGTTTACAGTGCACAGTTTAGTGAGGGATTCTGAAGAGTTGTAAATGTGGGTGGAACTCCACTTTAAAAACAAATAAAAAGGGATGAGTAAAGACTGGAACACACATCATCATGCTCTAAGATCAGAAGCCACTCGTGAGGTCTCAAGGAGAATCGTTGCCAATTGAGATCATGAACATACAGTAACCAAAAGTTAAGTAACCTTTAAGTGTATTTGTACTGTTATAGACTAAAGGCTGTTTATTTGATAGGCATTTTGCTTGTTATAGGTATCTGTCAGTCTTGTATTGTATTCCTAATATTGTCATAGTTTTGCATGTACAGCATCTTTGTATAGTAAAAGCACATTTACACACTGCAGAAGTCTCAGCTTCCTTGCTTATACCACAAAGTAACCTTTCTAGATAGACGCATGCAAAACATTTGGGGGCTCGTCCAGGATCTGTGCTATAATGAAATTGAAGCAGACCTGTTTTTCTGTAGTGTGTTGTGTAGCTTGTGCTAGGTAAAATGTTGCGTAAACTGTTTAGGAAAAGCAAGGCTGCAGAGAATTCTGGTGGCCAGAAGGAAGTGTGCAGCTTACCTATCTGGGCCAATGAGTGGGAGCCTCTTGCTAAAGAATTTGTGAAGTATGCTTCTCCCTTGAACCTGACTTGGGGTGATAAAGTCTCAGATCATTTTGTAGATTTAAGCCTTAAGGGGTTGGATTTAAGTTAAGAAGAGGACAGTGTCCACAGTGAGCTGGTATTTTCTTCATGCTATTTATACCGCATCGCATAGAAGGGAGAAGGCAGAGGCAGAAGTTAAGGTATTAGAAGACCAGCTAGCAGTTGCTTCAGAGTGTGTACGTTCAACCGCTGGGCGGGCTGATGATTTGCAAGAGCGGTGTGCAGCCCTCATAACCAAATCAATGCCTTAAGGAAAAGGAAGGGCCATAAACCTGTTAGTAAAGCCAGGGTACGTGCCATTGTCACATCCCAAAATTTGAGATTGTGAGGATGAGGAGATAGAGTTTGATATTTTGCATGATGATCTGCTAGTGGGAAAGAAAAAGTATGCCAGACCTCCCCTTACTAAGCATAGGAAACGGCAACATGATAAATAGCATATGGCAGATGGGGAGGTGCATTATCGCAACCCCAGAGATATCGCAACCCCAGAGTGCGGGAGTTTACACAAACTGAACTTCATGAGCTGGCAAAACAATACAAACAAAGGTCTGGGGAGCCCCTATTGAGTTGAATCATACGCTTATGGGATGAAGGGACGGACAGTGTTGTTTTGTCAGGTAAGGAAGCAGTGACTATGGGAGTGTTAACCCATGATCCACAATTGCGTCAGGCAATGAGAAAGCCTGAGTTTAGCGTGAATTTTTCACTGTTGTGCCATGTACACACGGTCGGATTTTCTGACAGAAAATGTGTGATAGGACCTTGTTGTCGGAAATTCCAACCGTGTGTGGGCTCTATCACACATTTTCCATCGGAATTTCTGACACACACAGTTTGAGAGCTTGCTATAAATTTTTCCAACAACAAAATCCGTTGTCGGAAATTCCGATCGTGTGTACACAAATCCGACGCACAAAGTGCCACGCATGTTCAGAATAAATTAAGAGACGAAAGCTATTGGCTACTGCCCCGTTTATAGTCCTGACGTACGTGTTTTACGTCACAGCGTTTAGAACGATTGGATTTTCCAACAATTTTGTGTGACCATGTGTATGCAAGACAAGTTTGAGCCAACATCCTTCGGAAAAAATCCATGAATTTTGTTGTCAGAATGTCTGATCAATGTCCAACCATGTGTACAGGGCATTAGACCTCAAGAGATGGAATAGTCTGAGTATACGCTAGTCCTACTGACCTGGAAAATACCTACTCCTTGAGATCAATAGGAGAGGGTATTTCCAGGTTACGTGAGATGGGTTGTATAACCGGATTAAATACGCTTCCAGAATGGATGGGTCCAGATATGGAACCCTTTACGTCTGCTCTGTGCTCTAAGCTGATGAAGTCTGCACCATTTAATCTCAGGGCTCCATTATTGTCCTTGTTGGGAGGCCTGGGATTAAACAGCAAGATTCATGAAGCCACAACCCTTTTAAGCCAGTTGGGAGAGCTAGAGGAGACTAAAACAAAACCTGTCAGAGCAGTAGATAAGGTCAAGGCCAGACAGGAAGAATACAAACAGAAAAAAACATAGAAGAAAGGGAATGGGGTAGAGAAGACAGGAGGTGAAGAAAAAACCAGGCTAGTTCCTTCTCGGAAAGAAATGTGGGTGGACCTATTAAAGGCAGGAGTACCTAAAGATGAGATAGATGGCATTTCTACTGCAGAAATGCTGAAGAGGTGGAAACATTTAGTAGGGAAAACTTCCAGGGTTAGAAACACTACTCCTAGTGAAGATAACATCAGCCTAGACTTAGAGGAAACGGAACAGACCCCTCCTGTTGGCCACAAACCAATTCCCAAAACTGAACATGAACCCAAACCCAAATCTCTTTATCCTGGGGAGGAGTTAGAGAGAATCAGAAAAGGTGATTGGGAGGTTCCTTATACTTTATGAAGGGAAGGTGAGTCTCCTGTAATAGCAGTGAGGGCAGTGACAGCAGAAGACCAACGCCAATATGCACCTGTATGGTGGGGGAAGGCATCTTTTCCTACACATGTAATGGCTTTAGTTGATAGTGGAGCTGAAGTTACACTTTTGCAAGGAAATCCTTCCCATCACAAAGGAGAATTGATTTATGTAGAAGGTTTGGGAGGGCAAACTACACAAGCAGTTGGGATACGGGTGAAATTGGCTATTGGCAAGGGATCAGGATTTATGACAAATGTTTTGGTATCAGTTACCCGAAAATATTCTTGGGATGGATGTACTTCAAGGTCAGTCAATTCAGACTGAAAGAGGTACATTCACATTTGGGTGTCCTGATAAAGCGTGTCCGTGAAGGCTGTGGTCAGAGGTCATGCGAAATGGACCCCTGTCTACATTCCTCTACCAGAAAAGCCAGTCTGTCTCAAGCAGTACAGACTTCCTGGAGGCCACAAAGAAATTGGGGAGACTATTCAAGAACTGTTGAGAGTAGGGATCCTTAGACCTGCTGTAAGTCCTTTCTTGTCTCCTGTGTTCCCAGTAAAGAAACCTGATGGGACATATAGAATGACTGTGGATTACAGAGGTCTAAACAAAGTGGCACCTGCATTGAAGTCAGCTGTACCAGATATTATCTCAATTTTTGAGAGAATTGCTAAAGATGCAGGAGAATATCATGCTGTGATAGACCTGGCTAATTCTTTCTTTTCGATAGACCCAGAGTGTCAAGACCAGTTTGCTATGGTGTGGGACGGCTGCCAGTACACTTTTACTGTCCTTCCGCAAGGCTATCTTCATTCTCCAATGATTTGTCATGGACTGATTGCCCGAGATTTAAGTACCCTGAATTTGAAAGTCGCTGTGTTTCTCTACATTGATGACATCATGATCTCTGGGACAAAAGAAGATGTAACTGAAGCACTGCACCTGCTGATAGCCCACCCTCTGTTCTCCAAGTGCTCTACCAACAGAGACAAAGTCCAAGGACCTACCACAGAGGTGAAATTCCTAGGAATGATGTGGACTGGGCAACAGAGGAAAATTTTGGAGACAGTTGTGCAAACTATCCTGGCACTGTCACCCCCTACTACTAAAAAGGAGGCACAGAAGTTCATTGGAGTTGTGGGGTTCTGGAGATCATTCATCCCACATCCTGGACTGATTCTGAGGCCTATATATGATGTCACCAGGAAAAAGACTGAGTTCTCATGGGGTTCAGAGCAGTGGACTGCATTCCTGGCTGCTAAAGAAGCTATTTTGCAGCATCAGGGATTAGGACCTGTGAGACAAGGAGTACCATTTTAGCTGGATGTAGTGGAGCAGAATGGTACCATATCTTGGAGTCTATGGCAGCCAAATGAAAAGAAAGGACTGAGCAATACCCATTGGATTTTGGTCCAAACAACTGACATGGGCACAGAAGAGATACACGCCCCTAGAGAAGTATCTGTTTGGGGCCTACACAGCACTTAGCAATGTAGAGACCATTACAGGAAAGGACACAGTCACCATCCATACTGCATTGCCAATAGCAGGATGGGTGAGAGATAATGGACTGACTACTAGGGCAGCTGTAGCCCAGAACCAGACACTGATGAAATGGAAGTGGTACCTTTGAGAAAGAGCGGGTATTGCAGCTGGGGATGTTAGCGACATTTCAAAACAGTTGGCAGGGCTTGTTACTTTTACCAGCACCCGGCCAGAAGAAGAAATTCCTGTGCTGCAGTCATCCCCCATTCAAGAGGCTCCATCTTTGAATCTCTGTCAGAAGACATGAAGGACTCAGCGTGGTTCACTGATGGTTCAGCCATAGTCGCCTCGTCTGGGCGTAAATGGGCAGCAGCAGCCTACAACCCAAGTACCGACACAGTCCTGCAGGAGACCGAAATTGGAGGGTCCAGTCAGTATGCAGAGTTGAAAGCTGTAGTGATGACTCTTCAGGAGGATCCTTCTTCCTATGTCACTATCTACACTGACAGCTGGGCGGTTTTTAAAGGACTGACAACTTGGATGCCCACGTGGAAGTCCAATGAATGGATGATTCATGGAAAGGTGGTGTGGGGAGGCAAACAAGTCTGGGACTACATCTGGAAGGAAGCTCACTCCCGCACCATAAAAGTGGGGCATGTTGATGCACATGTGCCCCTAGTCCCAGACTTTGAGAACTATAACAGAGTTGCAGATGAAATCGCCATAGTGAAGGCAGTTGTGCCAATTGATCCTGTTTTGATGAACTTGGCCAACTGGGCCCACAAGCAATCTGGACATTTGGGGCAGAAAGCAACATATGAATGGGCACAGCAGAGAGGATTGCCTATATCCATGGACATGATAAAGACTGTAATAGGGAACTGTACAGTGTGTGGAAAAGTGCGACAATGGCCATTGCAAAAGTACTCCACCAGGTCGATTAAGAGGGGTGAGAGGCCTGCAGAGATCTGGCAGATTGACTTCATCGGCTCCCTGCCCCGGGGAAACAATGGACTGAGATATTGTTGCACTGCAGTGGACACCTATTCAGGACTTATGCTTGTTCATCCTTGCAAACATGCAGATCAAGCCGCAATGCTTCAACTGCTTCAGAAACTTGTCGTTGCTTATGGTTGTCCCAAACAAGTCCAAAGTGATAACAGGTCGCACTTCACCGGATCAACAGTACAGCAGTGGGCCAAAGATTCTGGCGTGTACTGGTTGTGCCACATCCCATACCATCTACAGGCAGCTGGTTTGATTGAAAGATACAACGGGCTATTGAAGGACCAGATACACAAACTTACACCCACCCATATACACTAAGGGGTGGGATTGGGTCCTCACACAGACAGTCATGTTGTTAAATTCTAGGCCAAAAGCACACCATATGAGAGGATGGTAGGGGCTGAGGCACAGATTCCACAGCTGGAGTGCAGAGTTCATTATTTATGTAAGGTTCCTGAAAGAACAGGGCTTAACAGATACCATGTTACTGCTTCCCATGACATAGAAACCAAGAGTGACGTATCTGAAGCTGAAGCCTATCTAGGAATGAGAGGGAATCTGGAAGGGAGGTTTGAAGTTATATTTGCATTGGCAGATGAGCTTGAAGACAGTGGCTGGGACTCCAAACAGCCAGGAATGGTTGTTTGCGACAATGGCACCAACCTCCTCTCCGCCCTCCGACAAGGACACTTGACCCATGTTCCCTGTTTGGCACATGTCCTGAATTTGGGGGTGCAGCGGTTCTTGAGCAGGTACCCGGGCTTACAGGATCTCCTGAGGCAGGCCATGAAAGTCTGTGGTCAATTCAGCCGGTCATATAATGCCAGTGCTCGGCTGGCTCACATTCAAAGAGAATGCAACCTGCCCAAGAACTGCCTCATTTGTGACATGCCCACCAGGTGGAACTCAACGTTGGCAATGCTGCAGCAGCTGCACATGCAGCAGAGGGCCATCAATGAGTACCTGTGGGAGTATGGCACCAAGACAGGGTCAGGGGAGCTTGGCTTTTTTTCGCCATGCCAGTGGCTACTGATCGAGGATGCATGCACTGTCCTGTTACCATTTAAGGAGGCCACGAGGATGGTGAGCAGTGACAATGCATGCATCAGTGATACTGTTACTCTTGTCTTCCTGTTGGAGCACACGCTTCGTGGAATAATTAACAGGGCACTTGAGGTAGAACAGCGGGAGGAAGAGGGGGATTTCCTTACCTCTCAAGGCCCCCTTTATCCAGATACTAGTATTCCTGCAGGCCCGCCGATCACACAGGAAGAAGAGGAGGAGGATTGTGTCAGCATGGAGGTGGAGGATAACGCTCAGCATCAGACTTCAAGGGATCGTTTGCAGTCCCCAGAAACCCATGGAGTTGTACGTGGCTAGGAGGAGGTGGTTGAGGATCATGTGATCCTTAGCGACCCAGAGGACTCAGGATCAAATGCCTCTGCAAACCTACGTTGCATGGCCTCCCTGATCCTGCAAAGCCTGTAAAAGGACGCTCGGATTTGTGGTATCAAGGAGAGGGATCATTACTGGCTGGCAACCCTTCTTGATCCATGTTACAAGGGTAAGGTTGCAGAACTTATCCAGCCTTCGCAGAGGGAGCAGAGGATGAAACATCTTCGAGAGGCCTTGCAGAAAGGTTGTGCAATGCATTTCCAGAGCCTGGGAGGTTACAATTTCCTGGTGCTGGATAACGTGTTGCTGAGGCTTTGTTCAGTCACAGAAAGAGCGGTGGAGATGGTGGCCGGCTGACCAATGCCTTCAGGCAATTCTTCAGTCCTCAGTGCCCAGGTCTGATTGGTTCCATAAAACATCGCCAGCGTCTGAATTACATGGTGCAGGAATATCTAGGGGCAAGATCAGACTTGGAGACCTTTCCACCAGAACATCCACTGGGTTACTGGGTCTTAAAGATGGACCACTGGCCAGAGCTTGCTCAATATGCAATTGAGCTACTGGCCCATCCTGCATCCAGCATTCTTTCTGAAAGCACACTCAGTGCTGCTGGAGGCTTTGCAACCGATCACAGAGTGCACCTGTCCACAGACTCTGTTGATTGGCTCACATTCATAAAAATGAATCAGTCTTGGATCACCAGCTACCAAGCACCTGATGCTGATGTAACCAAATGATTTTTCTATGGATGTGGGATCCCTTGAAGACTGCATGTGCTGAGTGACTATCCTATTCCTCCTCAATTTTCATGATAGCTTCTAAGAATATTTTTGGTTCAGGGCACCACCACCACTACCTAAGGCCCAATTTTTATGCCCCTATTTAACAGGGAAGCGTAATTACAATTTTTGACCAAATATTTAACAGCAGTGCTCGTTCCTGCGCTCAACAAGAGTATCTGTGAGGGGTTGCAGTGTTGTGGCACCACCACCACTGCCTAAGGACCAATTTTTCTGCCCCTGTTTAACAGGGGCATGCAATTACAATTTTTGATCAAATATTTCACAGCAGGGTCTGTTCCTGCACTCAACAAAAGTATCTGTGAGGCTTTACAGTGTTGTGCCACCACCACCACCACTGCCTAAGGCCCAATTTTTCTGTCCCTGTTTAACAGGGGCATGCAATTACAATTTTTGATCCAATATTTCACAGCAGGGCCTGTTCCTGTGCTCAACAAAAGTATCTGTGAGGCTTTACAGTGTTGTGCCACCACCACCGCCTAATGCCGCGTACACACGAGCAGACTTTACGGCAGACTTTGTCCAGCTGACTTTTTGACGGACTTTCCGAATGAACGGACTTGCCTACACACGATCAACCAAAGTCTGACGGATTTGTACGTGATGACATACGACCGGACTAAAACAAGGAAGTTCATAGTAAGTATTTACAGTGTTGTGCCACCACCACCACCGCCTAAGGCCCAATTTTTCTGCCCATGTTTAACAGGGGCGCGTAATTTTGACCCAAAATTTCACAGCAGGCCTGTTCCTGCGCTCAACAAAAGTATCTGTGAGGCTTTACGGTGTTGTGCCACCACCACCGCCTAAGGCCCAATTTTTCTGCCCCTGTTTAACAGGGGCACGTAATTACAATTTTTGATATAATATTTCAAAGCAGGGCCTGTTGCTGCACTCAAGAAAAGTATCTGTGAGGCTTTACAGTGTTGTGCCACCACCACCACCGCCTAAGGCCCAATTTTTCTGCTCCTGTTTAACAGGGGTGCATAATTACAATTCTTGATCTAATATTTAACAGCAGGGCCTGTTCCTGCGCTCAACAAAAGTATCTGTGAGGCTTTACAGTGGCCAAAATGTATTCGGCCACATGTCTTTGGTAAAAAAAATGTCAATAAGCGTATATTTATTGGTTTGCGCAAAAGTTATAGCGTCTACAAACTAGGGTACATTTTCTGGAATTTACACAGCTTTTAGTTTGACTGCCTATGTCATTTCTTGAGGTGCTAAAATGGCAGGGCAGTACAAACCCCCCCCCCCCCCCCAAATGACCTCATTTTGGAAAGTAGACACCCCAAGGAAATTGCTGAGAGGCATGTTGAGCCCATTGAATATTAATTTTTTTTGTCCCAAGTGATTGAATAATGACAAAAAAAAAAAAATTTACAAAAAGTTGTCACTAAATGATATATTGCTCACACAGGCCATGGGCATAAAGTAGACGTCCCAAGCTATTTGCTGAGAGGCATGTTGAGTCCATGGAATATTTTATATTTTGCCACAAGTTGCAGGAAAATGACAAACTTTTTTTTTTTTTGCACAAAGTTGTCACTAAATGATATATTGCTCACACAGGCCATGGGTGTAAAGTTTTGATTTCACTCCTCACTACCTATCACAGTTTTGAAGGCCATAAAATGCCCAGATGGCACAAAACCCCCCCAAATGACCCCATTTTGGAAAGTAGACACCCCAAGCTATTTGCTGAGAGGCATGTTGAGTCCATGGAATATTTTATATTTTGACACAAGTTGCGGGAAAGTGACAATTTTTTTTTTTTTTTGCACAAAGTTGTCACTAAATGATATATTGCTCAAATGTGCCATGGGCATATGTGCAATTACACCCCAAAATACATTCTGCTGCTTCTCCTGAATACGGAGATACCACGTGTGGGACTTTTTGGGAGCCTAGCTGCATACGGGGCCCCGAAAACCAATCACCGCCTTCAGGATTTCTAAGGGCGTAAATTTTTGATTCACTACCTATCACAGTTTCGAAGGCCATAAAATGCCAAGATAGCACAACCCCCCCCCCCAAATGACCCCATTTTGGAAAGTAGACACCCCAAGCTATTTGCTGAGAGGCATGGTGAGTATTTTGCAGCTCTCATTTGTTTTTGAAAATGAAGAAAAACAAGAAATATTTTTTTTTTCTTTTTTCAACTTTCAAAACTTTGTGACAAAAAGTGAGGTCTGCAAAATACTCACTATACCTCTCAGCAAATAGCTTGGGGTGTCTATTTTCCAAAATAATGTCATTTGGGGGGGGGGGGGGGTTGTGCCACCTGGGCATTCCATGGCCTCCGAAACTGTGATAGGCAGTGAAGAGTGAAATCAAAAATTTACGCCCTTAGAAAGCCTGAAGACGGTGCTTGGTTTTCAGGGTCCCGTACGCGACTAGGCTCCCAAAAAGTCTCACACGTGGTATCCCCGTACTCAGGAGAAGCAACAGAATTTATTTTGGTGTGTAATTTCACATATTCCCATGGCATGTTTGAGCAATATATCATTTAGTGACAACTTTGTGCAAAAAAAAAAAAAAAAATTTGTCTTTTTCCCGCAACTTGTGTCACAATATAAAATATTCCATGGACTCGACATGCCTCTCAGCAAATAGCTTGGGGTGTCTACTTTCCAAAATGGGGTCATTTGGGGGGGGGGGGTTTGAATTGTCCTGGCATTTTATGCACAACGTTTAGAAGCTTATGTCGCACATCGCCCACTCTTCTAACCACTTGAAGACAAAGCCCTTTCTGACACTTTTTGTTTACATGAAAAAATTATTTTTTTTTTGCAAGAAAATTACTTTGAACCCCCAAACATTATATATTTTTTAAAGCAAATGCCCTACAGATTAAAATGGTGGGTGGTTCATTTTTTTTTTTCACACAGTATTTGCGCAGCGATTTTTCAAACGCATTTTTTTGGGAAAAAACACACTTTTTTAAATTTTCATGCACTAAAACACACTATATTGCCCAAATGTTTGATGAAATAAAAAAGATGATCTTAGGCCGACTACATGGATACCAAACATGACATGCTTTAAAATTGCGCACAAACGTGCAGTGGCGACAAAGTAAATACATTTTTAAAAGCCTTTAAAAGCCTTTACAGGTTACCACTTTAGATTTACAGAGGAGGTCTACTGCTAAAATTACTTCCCTCGATCTGACCTTCGCGGTGATACCTCACATGCATGGTGCAATTGCTGTTTGACGCCAGACTGCTAGGATTGCTTTTACATGAAATCCGACCGCTGGCTGAAAAGAATGATACCAAGATGATACCTAAACCTGCAGGCATCATTCAGGTATAACCACTTAAAGTCCAGCAACATACCAGTACGTTGCTGGTCCTCGTTGGGTATATATTGTAAACTTTTTTTCATGCAGCCTGTGGGCTGAACAAAAAAAAGAGATTGATCGGTGGGTATGCCCACCATTAGAATACCTCCCTTCATCCACCCACTTCTAATGATGGGCATACATGCACCGTTTATATAAGCCGAAGCATGGGGGCATCCACCCCAAAAGGTAGGAGCTGTTAGGTACCTGGTAGTAGAGTCTGACTTGTAGGAGGAGACCTCTCATACAACGCTGGTTCAGGAGCCACTGGGGTGGGAACAGTGGTCTCGTGAGCACAGTGGGGTAGGAGTGCCTGGTGAGGTAGAAGTCTCTGGTGCTGGTGCGGAGTAGAGATCCTTCCAGGGATGGCTGGGCTGCAGGTGAAGGCGGTCAGCGGAGGACAGCAGACTGAAGCGCTGGAAGATGCAGGAGCAGTGGTCACTGGAGCTGAAGGTGCAGCAGCACAAGGAGCTAGCAGCAGGCACAAGCAGGGTCAGACAGTCTGGGTGGGCAGGCAATCAAGGCAGGAGGTAACGGCAGGCAAAAGGCAGAGTCGGTAAGCAGGCAGAGGTCGGAAACGGGTACTGGCAGAGATAGCAGCAGGGTCAGGCAAGCCGGGTCGGATTTGAGAGAGAAGGATGGTCATACAAGCCGGGTCAGTATAGCAGACAGATCAATCAGGTGCAGGTAACAGTTCACAGAAGCTGAAGACGAAACAGCGTGCCAGTGCAGCTGGAAGACCTTTATGCGCTCAGTGGCGCCAAACAATGTTAACGCACGCGCACCTGCCGCACGCGCACCCACGGGACGCGCTGACGCACAGCAATAGCTGGACATTGCTGCATAGTTTGAACAGGGGCACGCACGCATCTGTCCCCGTCTGATGCTGACAGATCCCTGACATTGCCCCCCCCCCCCCCAAAGGGCAGCCTACGGATGCCCAAACACCTTTTTTTCTCAGGATGGGCAGAAAAATAAGCGCAAACTAATCGCCTGACGTGAACGTTGCTGTCAGGTTCCCAGGAATTGTTCTCTGGACCGTAACCTTTCCACTTAATCAGAAACTGATTTTGTCCCTGTCTTCTTCTGCAATCAAGGATAGCCTCAACCTCAAACTCCTCACTTCCGTCCACTAAGATGGGTTCAGGAGGTCCGGTTCCTCTATCAGGAAAAGGGTCAGGTATGGCAGGTTTTAGTAGTGACACATGGAATACCGGGTGAATCCTGAGAGAATAAGGCAAAGTTAGTTCGTATGACACTTCGTTAATTTTTCTCTTTACCGGAAAAGGTCCCATAAACTTAGGTGCCAGCTTCTTAGAAGGACAAGCTAATTTAATATTATTGGTGGAAAGCCATACCTGATCGCCAATCTGTAAGTTCAGTTCCACTCTTCTTCTCCGATCGAAGGCTCTTTTGCTGTCCGCCTGGGCCTTGGACACCGCCTCCTGCAACATCCGATTGTTGTGGCTGAGGAAGTCTACTGTATTCTGCACTGCTGGAACTGAAGACTCTGGAAGAAAGTCAGGTAGAAAGGTTAAATGAAAGCCGTAATTGGAGAAAAAGGGGGATTGTCCGGTGGCTGAATGGTTAGCATTATTGTATGCGAATTCTGCTAAGGGCAGCAGGGACACCCAATCATCCTGTGTGAAGGATGTTAAACACCTGATATATTGTTCAAGAGTCTGATTGGTCCTCTCTGTCTGTCCATTGGTTTGGGGGTGATAGGACAAGGACAACTCAATCTTTAGGATCTCACACAGGGCTCTCCAAAAACGTGAGGTGAACTGTACCCCTCTATCTGATACTATATTTGCATATATTTTGATGCCAGTTGGAGAGATTATTAATCCCAGAAATTGGATGCTCTGTTGCTCAAACTCGCATTTCTCTGCCTTTGCATATAATCCGTGCAAGCAAAGACGACCCAAGACCCTGCAGACGTGTTCTCGATGCTGATCAAGTGATCCAGAGAAAATTAAGATGTCGTCCAGGTAGGCAATCACAAAAACATCTAAAAAGTCTCTAAATACATGGTTAATGAGATGTTGGAAGGTCACAGGGGCATTGCAGAGCCCGAAAGGCATGACCAGGTATTCATAATGCCCGAATCGGGTCCGAAAAGCTGTCTTCCATTCGTGCCCGAATGCGGATCAGGTTGTAAGCCCCTCTTAAATCAAGTTTGGTGAATATGACAGCAGATCTTAACTTTTGGAATAGTTCGGGTATCAAGGGTAGGGGATACCGATTCTTCACCGTAATTTTATTCAGTTCCCTGTAATCTATACACGGGCGGAGAGTCTTGTCTTTTTTAGAGACAAAAAATATTCCGGCACCTGCTGGGGAGGTTGAGGGCCGGATGAACCCCTTGGCCAAGTTTTCATCAACATATGTCTTTAGTGCCTCTTGCTCTTTCTCTGATAAGGGGAAGATGCGCCCAAATAGAATTTCGGCCCCAGGAAGCAATTCAATCGGGCAGTCGTAGGGACGATGAGGCGGAAGGGAGTCTGCCCCCTTCTTGCTGAAGACAAGACATAGCAGGGTGGTGAGGTGGAGCACCGTCTGGAAACAGAAGGGCTCTGACGATCTCTTCCTGCAATTTAAGGAAGGATCCAGTCTGTCCTGAAGCTCTGTATAGCACATAAGCGTTCAGCAAAGCCAATTGAAATAAATAAACAGACACTTTTTTTGTACCAGCGTCTGGCCTTACAGGCAACTAGGTACGGCGCCAACAACTGGTCATTGAGGTCCACCCCTCCCATATTTTGGTTATATTCGTGGTCACAGAGGGGCTTTTCCACAACACCAGTAGCCGTAGTAATTTGGACCGTCGTGTCTGCATGAAGGGAGGTAAGAACGAAAACATTCTTATTATCCCTCCACTTCATAGTGAGCAAATTATTACACTGCAAGCAGGCTCTCTCCCCTAGCCTAAGACGGGAATCTACAAGCCGCTGGGGAAAGCCCCGGCGATTGGGTCGCACGGTGACACATGCTCCAATCTGATGATCAAAAAGGTTACTAAAAAGTGGCACGCTCGTGTAATAATTGTCCACGTACAAGTGGTACCCCTTTCCAAATAAGGGTGACACCAAGTCCCACACAATCTTGCCAGCGCTTCCTATGTAGTCAGGGCAGTTTGTCGGCTCTACGTGACTATCTTTTCCCTCGTAAATCATAAAACTACATGTATAGCCTGTGGCCCTGTCACAGAGCTTGTACATCTTGACCCTGTATCTGGCACGCTTGCTGGGAAGGTACTGTTTGAATGACAAGCGGCCAGAAAACTTAATCAGGGACTCATCAACACAGACAACTTGATGGGGAGTAAACAAGTCTGCAAAACGTTGGTTGAAGTGGTTTACGAGGGGCCGAATTTTGTAGAGCCGATCCTATCTAGGGTCCCCACGAGGACGACAGAGTTCATTGTCATTGAAGTGCATGAACCGCAAGATCTGCTCGTATCGTGCCCTGTACCTGGAGGCAGAGAACAAGGGCATATGGTGAATTGGGTCAGTGGACCAATATGACCGCAACGCACTCTTTTTGGTTATGCCCATGTTGAGGGAAAGGCCCAGAAAGAGCTTAAATTCGGAGACTGTAATTGGTCTCCAATCTCTGGCAAGGGAGGACTCGGGAATAGTGGCGATGTGTTGACCAGTGTACAAATTGCTTTGGTCCACAATAGATCTATAGAGATCTTCGGTGAAAAACAGCGAATAAAAATCAAGTGACGTAAAATCAACTGTTTCCACCTGAATGCCGAGTTGGCCAGTGAATGGGGGAAGTACGGGTGCTGCAGAAGTGGTGGGTTCCTAATTAGGATTGGTGAATGCAGCAGGAAGGACACTATGGGCACGACGGGCCTGTGTTCGTCTTCTTGGTGGCAGCGGGACACTACTTGTGCTTGCCACCTCGCCAGCTTGAACTGCACTTATGGGACTCGCCACGTCACCACGTGATACTGCAGTGCTGGATGTACGACCAGGGTGTACTAGGCCGCTGGTGCTTGCCAGTTCACCAGAAGGAATAGCGGCGCTAGTACTGCTCTGCTCCATAAGAGGGACCTGCGGTTCTTGCACATCAACGACAGAAGAAGTAGTTCGGGGTCTGGTACGCCTGACCTTGGCAGGGACCACAACTCCGTCGTCAGAGCTATCTGTCATGGAGCCGCTGTCGTCTACAGGATCGTATTCTGAGCCTGAATCTGACAGATGAGCGACTTCCTCTTCACTATCTGTCATGCTCAGAAACGTGTAGGCCTCTTCACTAGTGTACCTTTGATTTGCCATTTTGGGCTCTAAATTTAGTGGTACACTAATGAGACTCACAGGTAAAAAAAGCTCCTGACTGTTAGCGACTGTATCAAAACGCTACCAAAAAAACTGTTAGCGATCGCAGGGATCAGGCCTGACTCTGCGAACGCTGCAGTTATGTGTGTTTAGTGTTTTGTAAGTGACCGTGATCGATCAATACTGCACTTGGGTGGGCTGGGCCGAGGGGCAAAACGCAGGTGTTAGCAGGTATCTGGGCTGATCCCGCTAACACTGCGTTTTTGGGAACCCTAAACTGCTGGGGACACTAGTATAGATCTGATCGGATCAGATATTGATCCGTTCAGATACTATACCACTAAGAGAGGTGTATGCTGCGTGCGTGGGTGTTAGCGGTACTGGCGCTAACCTGACGCTGCCTGGGGCGACACAGACCTTATCTGACCCTAAAACTTAACTTATATCACCGCCGGGCGATTAGGGGGTTAAACCTTTATTAGGTAAAAAACGGCGGGTGCCCTGAAACTATAAAAAACAAACTACCAGCATCACCCGTAACAGTTATACTGTGATCACTGGTAAAAGGGTTAACTATGGGGCAATCAGGGGGTTAAAACCTTTATTAGGTAATATATGGGGGTCCCTGTCACTATAAAACACTGACGGCGAACCTATATACTTACCTCCCTAACTAGCGTCACCTGTGACACTAATACAGCGTTCAGAAAAATGATCGCTTAGTGACACTGGCGACGGGGGGTGATCAAGGGGTTAAAACTTTATTAGGGGGGTATCCTAGACCTAAAGGGGGCTACCACTAACTGCCCTACCACTTATAACTGTCACAAACTGACACCAATGCAAAAAAAAAAACTGCTATTGGTGTTACTGTGACAGGGGGTACAGGGGGGTGATCGGGGGTGAAAAGTGTGCCTAGTGTGTTCTACTGTTAGTGTAGTGTTGTGCAACTCACATTGATGTCTTCTCTCCTCGGCGCCGGAACAAAAAGACCGGCTCGAGGAGAGATGACATCACTTCCTCTGCCGCTGTTTACATTACAGCAGCAGAGGAAGATTGTCATTCGTTGGGAGCGATCGCGAGGGGGTGGCCACGAATGAGTAGCCCCCCCTCAGCCTGGATCCCTCCCCTAACGAAGCCGCCCGCGGGAGGCAGATCACGTACCAGGTACGTGATTTTGCCTGCCCGTGCCATTCTGCCGCAGTATATCTGCGTTAGGCAGTCGGCAAGTGGTTAACAGGGGCACGTAATTACAATTTTTGATCTAATATTTCACAGCAGGGCCTGTTCCTGCGATCAACAAAAGTATCGGTGAGTAGGGATGAGCCGAACACCCCCCTGTTCGGTTCGCACCAGAACATGCGAACAGGAAAAAAATTCGTTCGAACACGCGAACACCGTTAAAGTCTATGGGACACGAACATGAATAATCAAAAGTGCTAATTTTAAAGGCTAATATGCAAGTTATTGTCAATAAAAGTGTTTGGGGACCTGGGTCCTGCCCCAGGGGACATGAATCAATGCAAAAAAAAGTTTTAAAAACGGCCGTTTTTTCAGGAGCAGTGATTTTAATAATGCTTAAAGTCAAACAATAAAAGTGTAATATCCCTTTAAATTTCATACCTGGGGGGTGTCTATAGTATGCCTGTAAAGGGGCGCATGTTTCCCGTGTTTAGAACAGTCTGACAGCAAAATGACATTTTGAAGGAAAAAACACATTTAAAACTACCGCGGCTATTGCATTGCCGACAATACACATAGAAGTTCATTGATAAAAACGGCATGGGAATTCCCCACAGGGCAACCCCGAACCAAAATTAAAAAAAAAAAATGATGTGGGAGTCCCCCTAAATTCCATACAAGGCCCTTCAGGTCTGGTATGGATATTAAGGGGAACCCCAGCCAAAATTAAAAAAAAAAATTGACGTGGGGTTCCCCCTAAATTCCATACCAGACCCTTCAGGTCTGGTATGGATTTTAAGGGGAACCCCGCGCCAAAAAAAAAAAAAAAACGGCGTGGGGTCCCCCTAAAAATCCATACCAGACCCTTATCCGAGCACGCAACCTGGCAGGCCGCAGGAAAAGAGGGGGGGACGAGAGTGCGGCCCCCCCCCTCCTGAACCGTACCAGGCCACATGCCCTCAACATTGGGAGGGTGCTTTGGGGTAGCCCCCCAAAACACCTTGTCCCCATGTTGATGAGGACAAGGGCCTCATCCTCACAACCGTGGCCGGTGGTTGTGGGGGTCTGCGGGCGGGGGGCTTATCGGAATCTGGAAGCCCCCTTTAACAAGGGGACCCCCAGATCCCGGCCCCCCCCCTGTGTGAAATGGTAAGGGGGTACTTACCCCTACCATTTCACTAAAAAACTGTCAAAAATGTTAAAAATGACAAGAGACAGTTTTTGACAATTCCTTTATTTAAATGCTTCTTCTTTCTGACCCCGCCCCCCTCTGACGCACGGTGACATGACGGGACTTCCCTGTGGCATTCCCCGTGACGTCACAGGGAAGTCCCGTCAAGTCACCGTGCGTCAGAGGGGGGCGGGGTCATCGGGTGGCCCCGCCCCCCGTTATTTAAGAGCCGTCAGACGAAGAGACGCCGTCACACAGCGGGAGCCTCCCTCCATGCCACAGCATGGCTGCGGAGCGGCCCGGAGAAGACATGAAGAAGATGAAGAAGAAGATGAAGAAGAAGATGAAGAAGAGAAGAAGATGAAGAGAAGAGCGGGAGCCTCCCCTCATGCCATGGGTGCGGAGCGGCCCGAGGAGAAGAAGATAGAAGACGCCGCGGAGAAGATGCTGGACGAGAACGCCGGAGGAAGAACCAGAAGAGCCAGAAGAACCAGAAGAAGAAGAAGATGAAGGAAGAAAGAAGAAGCATTTAAATAAAGGAATTGTCAAAAACTGTCTCTTGTCATTTTTAACATTTTTGACAGTTTTTTAGTGAAATGGTAGGGGTAAGTACCCCCTTACCATTTCACACAGGGGGGGGGGGCCGGGATCTGGGGGTCCCCTTGTTAAAGGGGGCTTCCAGATTCCGATAAGCCCCCCGCCCGCAGACCCCCACAACCACCGGCCACGGTTGTGAGGATGAGGCCCTTGTCCTCATCAACATGGGGACAAGGTGTTTTGGGGGGCTACCCCAAAGCACCCTCCCAATGTTGAGGGCATGTGGCCTGGTACGGTTCAGGAGGGGGGGGGCCGCACTCTCGTCCCCCCCTCTTTTCCTGCGGCCTGCCAGGTTGCGTGCTCGGATAAGGGTCTGGTATGGATTTTTAGGGGGACCCCACGCCGTTTTTTTTTTTTTTTTTGGCGCGGGGTTCCCCTTAAAATCCATACCAGACCTGAAGGGTCTGGTATGGAATTTAGGGGGAACCCCACGTCAATTTTTTTTTAAAATTTTGGCTGGGGTTCCCCTTAATATCCATACCAGACCTGAAGGGCCTTGTATGGAATTTAGGGGGACCCCCACATCTTTTTTTTTTTTTTTTTTTTGGTTCGGGGTTCCCCTGTGGGGAATTCCCATGCCGTTTTTATCAATGAACTTCTATGTGTATTGTCGGCAATGCAATAGCCGCGGGTAGTTTTAAATGAGTTTTTTCCTTCCAAATGTCATTTTGCTGTCAGACTGTTCTAAACACAGGAAACATGCGCCCCTTTACAGGCATACTATAGACACCCCCCAGGTATGAAATTTAAAGGGATATTACACTTTTATTGTTTGACTTTAAGCATTAATAAAATCACTGCTCCTGAAAAAACGTCCGTTTTTAAAACTTTTTTTTGCATTGATACATGTCCCCTGGGGCAGGACCCGGGTCCCCAAACACTTTTTATGACAATAACTTGCATATAAGACTTTAAAATGAGCTCTTTTGATTTCTCCCATAGACTTTTAAAGGGTGTTCCGCGGCATTCGAATTTGCCGCGAACACCCCAAATTGTTCGCTGTTCGGCGAACTTGCGAACAGCCAATGTTCGAGTAGAACATGAGTTCGACTCGAACTCGAAGCTCATCCCTATCGGTGAGGCTTTGCAGTGTTGTGCCACCACCGCCTAAGGCCCAATTATTCTGCCCAGTCCCTTTGTCAATCATAGGGCGGAACTGGGCGTGACTGTGAGCGGAGCTAGCTGAACCTAGCCGAGTACACTCGGCTATCTATGTATATAGGCGGCCGGCGATGGCTCCGCTCACAGTCAGCGGGGGATCGGCGTATAACACGCACCCGCGATTTTCCCCTGATTTTAAGGGGAAAAAAAGTGTGTGTTATACGCCGATAAATACGGTACATTGCAACGAATATTAATAAAAAAAATTTTTATGTTAAAAATATTTAACATATAAACACAGATAATGTCTATATATACCCATTGGTGTACAGTCATGTTTTGCCTATAGTGAATTTAGTATGGAAAATCAAGTGGATAGAATTACATATTTATGTGGCAATTTAATAAAATGCTAAGTTTTAATGACATGCCCCTCAACTCACCAAAAAGGACCGCACATGGAGAACACCGGCTCAGTGGGACAGAGGAGGCCTGGGAGCCCGTGAGAATACTCCTCCCCAACCTGGACGGACGAAAAAGGAGGGGCCCCTAAATATGCAGATGGTTGATAGGAGGTAGTGTGTTCAGTGATCAAAGGGAAAAAAAAGGGAAAGATAGCCCCTAGGGCAAGAGAATGTATATTGAAGATTACTCACCAAGTAATTATACTGGGATTAGACCCAACCTAATTGAAAGGTTGAAGCACCATTAAGGGCAAAAAAAATGGTTGTTTCCAATGATTAGACCTTTGGTTTCAATTATGATGAAAGGTGATGTATATGTGAGCTTAAAAACACGTCCCAGAGTGGAAAAGAGGGCACAGTTTACAGCTGATGATAGTCTAATCCAAACAAACAAAAAGGAATTTTTTAGTCTAAAAGGAAGGGCTGCTAACAGAGAAAAAAAAAAGGGGGATATCAAAAATACCTGCGATTTAGTACCCAAAGTCTCTCCACAACGTTCCTCACAACTGGGGGGATGAGTTGCTGGGGGAAGACTGAGGGATATCATCCTATATAGGGAAGCCCAGCTGCCATAATTAGTCCTGGGAGGTGTGTGTGGGAGGAAGGACTCCTGGAGTTGCTCAAGTCGCCCGGATGAGAAATCTGGAGGGACCGGAGCAAGTCCATCTATACACTGAATGCCATGGGTAGTGCATGCTGAAGAAATCGCATGCAGAAAACTCCCGAACCAACATCCTAATAACTCCACAGTCCAGTCCCATACATGCGCTCAACAAAAGTATCTGTGAGGCTTTACAGTGTTGTGCCACCACCACCTCCACCACTGCCTAAGGCCCAATTTTTCTGCCCCTGTTTAACAGGGGCGAGTAATTACAAATTTCATCTAATATTTCACAGCAGGGCCTGTTCCTGCGCTCAACAAAAGTATCTGTAAGGCTTTACAATGTTGTGCCACCACCACCGCCTAAGGCCCAATTTTTCTGCCCCTGTTTAACAGGGGTGCGTAATTACAATTTTTGATCTAATATTTTACAGCAGGGCCTGTTCCTGTGCTCAACAAAAGTATCTGTGAGGCTTTACAGTGTTGTGGTGCAAAAAAATGTAACGCTAGCAAAGTATGTGTACCAATAAAAAGTGCACAAAAAGTTCAAAAGTCTAACATATTGAAATGGACAAATGTATGTAGAATGGAAAATGTTTAAAGAATCTCATAGCATGAGTCCAAAGAAATTAGGTGAGAATCCACAGCGAAGTGATAATCTTCAAATGTGCGGGGTGCAGTGTGGAGCATCAACAGTAGGTGAATCCAAAAAATGAATAAGATAGGATATCCTTACCAGAGCAGTTGGACCCGGATGTCGGCGACACCGAATCATAAAGGCTTGGATACATGGATAGATGGTTCTTTCCGATGGATAAAGGAAACCCGAAATCTCCAGGGATGTCTTCCGACGACTTCCAGGATCTCGACCAACCTGGAAAGGTAGTTCATCCAAAACACACAAAACGACCACTCTCATCCAAATAGATGTATATAAAAAAGGAGAGAGAGGGGGGCTCCAAATGGTGCAGGTCAAAAAAGGTAGGTTTATTGAAACCAACATAAAAAGTAAAATAAAAGTGATCACAATTAATAAAAGCAATGTGGGGAACGATTAACCTTGCCCTCTATTTGGATGAGAGTGGTCGTGGTGTGTATCACTTCGCTGTGGATTCTCACCTAATTTCTTTGGACTCATGCTATGAGATTCTTTAAACATTTTCCATTCTACACACACTTTTCCATTTCAATATGTTACACTTTTGAATTTTTTGTGCACTTTTTATTGGTACACATACTTTGCTAGCGCTACATTTTTTTGCATCTTTCTTATTTTAATTTTTGTCACATTTTTGTGTAGCTGCTGTTTAGTCACATTTATTTGGATTATGTTTTGATATTTTGCGCAGTATCAGTTTATTTCACATTTACAGTGTTGTGCCACCACCACCGCCTAAGGCCCAATTTTTCTGCCCCTATTTAACAGGGGTGCGTAATTACAATTTTTGGTCTAATATTTCACAGCAGGGCCTGTTCCTGCACTCAACAAAAGTATCTGTGTGGCTTTACAGTGTTAAGGCCCAATTTCCCTTAACGTCTTTTAGGACAGCACTTGAGAGAGTGACTCCTCCCCTTGCAAACAGGAAACACCTCTTCCACCAAACTTTAAAAGGAGGTTCCTTTCCACACATTGTCAGTTTTTGTGTTTCCTCCGGAGGGAACACTTCGTGGGGAAGTTAGGGCTCTCAGGTGCTGTCCTGGGAGCTCAGGTTTCCTGTATTTTCACCAAATGCTTTTTACCTCATGAGAGCTGTTCCTCCCATTCCACAGCTGATGGTAGGTGCTGCTGGCTGGGCTCCCTCTTCATCTGGGCTCAGGGTGAGTCTGACTGTCGTGGGCATCACTCCTAGGCGGCGGCAAGGCAGGCGGTGGCCGTTTACTGTGTTTTTTTTCTTCGGTCCACCGCCTGTTGCTTATTTCGCCGCCGCCCTTTTGGGGATGGCAGCGGGGCTCCATCCGCCGGAAGTGAGGCATCCGGGAAGGGGGTGGCGCCCACGGAACAGGCGTACGGGGTCATTTCCGCTGGAAATCGCAGAGGGAAAGGGGAGGAACGGGGCTGGTGCTTATTTAGCGGTTCCGGCACACTGGCGCTAGTGGAGTCCGGAACCGGCATTTTAGCCACATAACACACACAGCAAGCGCTCCTCGATGGAATCGATGGCGGCAGCGAGTGGGATAGGCACAGGCACCGGCAAGGCCCAGGTAAGGAGCAGTTGTATACTGTCTTCCTTGTACTGTGGGGTCTCGGTCTCTCTCTCTCTCCCCCGCCCCCCCCGGAGGCAGGGGCCTGTCTGGGCACATGAGGCAGCTTTGGTTCTTACTGTGCACCTGTTGTGAGCATCCTTGAAAAAAAAAAAAAAAGAGGACAGGTTGTCTCACTGGAATGGTTTCTACTTTTTGTCTCATGGCAGGCAAAGAGCTCTGATCCAGTGGCAAAAAGGAAATGCCCTTCATGTAAATCTAAACTACCTGAAGGATGGAAGAAAACTTTGTCAAGCCTGTATTGATTCGCTAGTTAAAGAAGAAGCTTCTTCCGCTTGCAGCGACTTGATTGCATCTGTTAAAAAGAACTTCATGCGACTATTCAATCATTTTGCTCTTCTCTAGCAAACCCATCCCTGAGTCAGCCAACTACCTCACAGTTCTCTCAAGGCTCACTTATAATCCCTACGGTGGAGCCTGAGGCATCTCCTACCCCAGAGGGACATTCCCCCTCTCAATCTGGAGAGGAATCTGATGAGGGGGAGGAAGGAGAAAATTTACCTTCAAAATTTAAATTGTCTTTAGAACAGGTAGATGGCCTGTTAAAAGCAATCTATACCACACTGGGTCTAGAAGAGAAAAAAAAGGAGTTATCTTTGCATGACAAAATGTATGCAGGGCTCAGCGAACACAAAAATCACAATTTCCCAGTACACGCAGTTATTTCTGAGACTATTAAGAGTGGACAGAGCCAGAGAGAAAACCTTTCTTTCCCAAAGCCTTAAAAAGGTGTTTCCCTTTTGATGAAGATCCAGCGGCGGTTTGGAACAAGAGCCCCAAACCAGATGCCGCGTTTTCCCAAGTCTCGAGGTCAACAGATTTGGCATTCGAGGACATGGGGGTGTTAAGAGATCCCATGGACAAAAGGATGGATCAGCTACTTAAAAGGGCTTGGCAATCCATCATGGGAAATCTTAAACCTGCTATGGCGACTACTGTGGTATCCAGGAATATGGAGTTCTGGTTAGATCAACTTAAGGCCCATATTTCAGCAGACTCACCAAAACAAGAAATTTTGGATTCATTTTCGACTCTGTCAGCCGCTGTCGCCTTTATTTCTGATGCCTCAGCGGAATCAATTAAAATGACAGCTAGATCTGCAGCCTTAGCTAACTCGGCCAGAAGGGCCCCGCGGCATCCAAAAACAAGCTGTGTGGGATACCGTTCCTGAGAGACTTGCTTTTTGGTCCTGACTTAGATGCGGTTCTAGATAGAACAGCTGATAAAAAGAAGTCTTTCCCTATTAAAAAGAAAAACAGCCAGTTAAAC